>JACEFZ010000461.1:0-13949 GCA_014155875.1 Cepaea nemoralis
CTCTCTGAAGTCCGTCTGTCCTCTGCGGTCCCCCCCCGGACACGGGTGGTAACTCTGTCCGAGTTCCTCGTGGACCCCGCAATAGGCGAGCCACATCAGTGTCCACGGGACCCTGGACTCAATGACCAGTCCTTCGAGAAGGCTCTAGATTACTCTGGCCTCGAGTGACTCACTTCTATCCCTTGGGCGGGAGTTGCAGCCCTTTAATTAATATCTATAAATGTGAGGCGGTGACAATCTTTCATGCGGCTGATGAATGAAAAATGTGATTTAGATAATGATAAATGATGTTAATGAATGAATGTTATGATAGGTCTGAATGATTCGTAAGATGATTCGTCATATGACAGTCGCTGTCGTCTTGTCTTCACTTTCTAACTTGTTTGGTAGAACTACGTTCCAAGGCTTTCGTTCAGTAGCTAATGTATTTACTTTGTACAAAAAGAACTTATTTTGCACAAATATCTACCTGAATAGATGAATGGTGACATTGATGGCTGTATCACACAAAATGAAATGTACACGATGGTTTGCTTGATAATTTACATTAATATTTGTATACATCTTCATTACTTTCAGTAGAATAACACACTTTCTAAATTTTCGTAGACTAACACAATTTGTAACTTAAACTTCCTTCATTGTGGTTCCAGCTCCACAAATGGTATGATACAAATTATCACGCAGTAATGGTGTTAATCACTCACGTTATTCATAAAACAAAATTATTTCTGCCATTTTATGCAAAATAATTTTACGTTAATATTAGATATTTTAACACAGAAATGATGTCGAATGGTGCCTGTTGATGTTGGTTCAGAGACTTCTGATACCAATTGCCTGTTGACGTTGGTTCAGGGACTTCTGACACCAATTGGGGTCCTGCCTGTCAGCAACTTGCTTGCGACAGGTCTTTCAGGACTCCCCTATTTTTGCACCACACGAAATAATAACTCGTGTTATTTGCAAAAGGAATGCAATTTATTTAGAGCTGGCAATAAACAAGCTCTGCGAGCGGAACACTTCATTGACAATATACAGCATGGTACGTTACATAGATGCAATGAAGAAGTGATAATGATACTATTAATCACTGAATGAATTCTAAAGCCTGTCCTGGTCTGTCCTCACGCTACTCATTGCGTGTTCAAACACGGACGTTGGATTCTCCGTGCGTTGGCGAGTCTTGCGTGCATAGTGTCCCAGCACGCTGGCCAGTAAACTCGAGTAACATGGTACTCCACGGTTACTCGTAGAGGCGAGTTTCCCAATGTCTTGGGGAAACCCTCGCTCACCTGTACTCATTGCTCCCTTGGTTGACACAAGTGTGTCCCGTTGTGAAGCTATTTATAGCGCTGGTGTCTCTCCTGTCTGGTGTCCTCTACTAGACTCTGTCTTAGCTCTATTACTTATATTCTTAACTCTCTAAACACTTATTGGGATTTTTGACACATGAATAATGAATATTCATGCTCCCATATAATATTTGCTCCAACTAGTACACATGCTTTATGTGCCACTCTTCACCTTTTTAGCTTCCGCTTGTGAAGAAATATTTAAGTGTTAAAGTAAGGTTTTCGAGATGTTATTGTGTCCCCTGTTAGAATAGTTACCGTTCTTTGTAAATAATGATGTATGCAAGTTTATGTGTTAGTTTTCCTGTTTGGTTGCGTGTTTTCTATTAAACTAAAGTGTATTTAACTTACTAATATGTGTATGCGTTTATAATTTACGTGTATGTACTCTTTCGAGCGCCGTAATGCGGTTTGTTGTAGCCACAAACGAGTGTGTTAACCTGATTTATGACTACAGTCCCGGTTTAAGATGCTCAAAATATATTGCCTATCTCTAAAAGGATGCCTCGCGTTAAACGTGCATGCAGAGACACGCGCTATATACAGCCGGGAAGAAGATGGTAGAGGCGAGGAAGACAGCTACGACTGCTGATACCATATCTTCAAGCAGCATTCCGGCACCTACACCAGCTGAATCCGTTCCCGTCGCAGAAGCTATAGCTACAGCCAGCAACAGCCGGGAAATAGCAACACCAAAGTGATGCAGCCTAATATACCAGAAACCTCCACACGGGAGGAAACAGATACCATTGTAGACTTCACCGGCAAATTTCTACTCAAGCAAACAAGTGTGGGAGAAGCCAAACTGTCGGCGCTACCAACAGACAAGATAATCGGTCTGTTGGAGAACGAGCTGGGAAGACACAGCATCAGCCAGCTGCGCAAGACACCCGATGGAGTAGTGGTCTCCACGAGAAACCGAAAGACCACAGCACTACTACATAAGATCGCACAAGAGGAGAAGAGCACCATACAGCTTCACCACGGCATAGTTCTGGAAGCTACCCGGCACCGCACGACGATACGATGGATCATCAGACGAGTTCAGACCCATCAATCAGATGACAAAATCAGGGAGATGCTGCTAGAAGAGAATAAGAAGCTCAAGATTACCAGGACGGAGCGGATCATCGGAAGAACAACATCCCCTCTACAGTCGTCATTGTTACATCAGAGGACCGAGTGATCCCTCCGTACATCGTATGGGGCGGAAGGAGATCAAAGACCAGAGCACTACATACCAAGAGTGCTGCAGTGCTCCAAGTGCCAGAAGTTCTGGCACACCCGTGCCACTTGCAAGAGTGAGGTTGAAGTATGCAGATTTTGCTCCGGACCTCATCCATACAGCCAGTGCCAGCACGCAAAGATCGACAAGGACTTCAGGAGGCCTAAAACTAATAGAAAGTGCGCTAACTGCCTCGGCAACAACCACAGCGCCAGGTACCTCGGCTGCCCCTGCCACCAAGACAGCTAGGAAGCCATGAAGATCGCTATCAAGACTAACCTGCCCTATAAAGAGGCTAGGAGGCAGTACGAGGCCACCAATCGACTCACAAAAGCGACAAAGCACAACTTGAAGGCCAACTGAAGGACCTGCGATCAAAGCTCAACAGCATGGAGGAAGAAAAAGACAAGAAACAAGAGACTCAGATCGCAGCCGCTCAGCGCATCCTGGACGAAACGAAGCAAATTCAGCAGAGGATTGAGCAGGATGTCACTCGAATGGATGCCATAAAAAAGACAATGATAAGACTCTGATATGGATTATTGCGGAAAGATCAAAGATAGACAGGAAGCTAAAGCAAATTCAAGCAAGAAAGAATAAGATAAAGCTGCTGAAAAAAGAAGAGAGAATCATCAGAAGAGGAAACGGCGAGTGAACTGGATAAGGACGGCAACTCAGACCAAGAACAAATCAGTCGGCGATGGCAAGTCGCCCCATACCAAGACCGAGCGATCAAGACGACACGTCAAACCAAAGACGAACAAACAGAGTCGCCGAAGCTCCAAGACGTGTAGGGAAGAGAAACAACAGACGGAACGACGATGGCTAAAAGCTCCCTGAAAGAAAAAGCACCATACGACGGGGTGGGTACACAATGACTCCAGGCCTCAACAAGTGCGCGACTCTACCAGAGATGTAAAACCTTATCAAGATTTTATGAACGAAATTAACCAATCAGAAACCAGGAAGCTGAAACCAAGCAACCAGATGTACGAAAGAATCGACACAAGCTGTACAATGCAGGAACCAATTACAACTAGTCATCAAGACAGTTAAACGGGACCATTCGTTTTGAAGATGAACGATGAACGATAAAGTATAGCAACTACACAGATAAAAATAGTCTCAACAACACATTGTTTACACAGACCGACACAGACGAATTACAACAAGTCGCATTGTGCGGCGAGAAAAATACCGCTAAATCTCTCACTCTCCTTATTTCATTTGCTCTCTCTCTCTCTCTCTCTCTCTCTCTCTCTCTCTCTCTCTCTCTCTCTCTCTCTCTCTCTCTCTCTCTCTCTCTCTCTCTCATTCACACATCTTTCGTTCATCTTTCATTCGACAATGGTTTTAAAATACTTAATTCAGTTATTAAAATATGGTTCAAGAAAAAAGAATAGATGAACAATAAATATATACAATAAATAGTTGGCTGAAGTTAAACAGGTTTTCAAGCCAAATGACTGTGCTGTATTTCTGCACTCGTCATATCTATACAAAAATATACATGGTTGCGATGTTTGTTTGCTACCAATCCTGTGGTAACGACTGACATATCTAATCTATTGCAAGTTGGTGTACTGTTCTAAATTAATCTAACGGAACTAATCTAACTAAATAATCAAAATGGGGAGAAGTGGGTTAGTTACCTTAAAGTGTTATTTAGTACATTGAATGATATAAGTTTCTAAATGATGGGATTAATTTGTAAGTAATGTTTTAATTAACTAAATACCTAAATAAATGTGTTTAAATGGTGGTAAACTAAAGTAATGTTTCCTAATTGATAAGTATGATGTAGATATTAAACTAAATGAGGCTCTAACTAAATGCAGGTGAATTTTAACTCTGAAATGTCATAAATAAAGTTATATAGGTAATTCTACATTATGCATTCTATTATCACTACAAAAATATAATGTTATAAGCAACTGTCATAAAAACATGTTATATACATATCACATTTAATTTCTACTTAACTAAACTAACTAATTACATCCAGGTGTGATGTCGGAGCAGCGTCCTCTGTAGAATGTCCTCGAAAAAACAGAGTTCAGCTAGACAAAGTCTGATTTACGCTCTCATCCTGGGTAACGTTCATATTTCGATCCACTCAAGGGTTGCATATATTGTGGTGGTGTAGACAACTAATAACGTGTCTGTTCATTTCACTTATACTGACACAGTTAATATTACACAAGTTTCGACGACTGGCGCTGGTAACGGACTAAGTGTTCATAATCACCACACAGGGCACAAGGTAATTACAGTGTCAATGATTTTGGTGATGTCAGATCGCTCTCTTCTCGTATTTCAGGTATCTCAATGTGAGAAGGGCGGCTCAATGTGTCAGCCAGAGAGTTCATGCTTCCCTTCAAATGCCTAATAGTGAAAGCATAATTTTGCAGTATTAAGGACCACCTGTAGATCCTGTTATTGCGATGGACTCCAGACTGCATTACAGTCAGCGGCGAATTATCGGTTTCAATGACAAACTCCGTACCCGCTAAGAATCTATGAAGCTTCCTGATACAATAGATGACGCTTAAAGCTTCCAATTCAGAGGCTGAGTATCTTGATTCAGCAGGGGTGATCTTCCGGCTTACATACATTATTATGTGGAAAATTCCTTCATAGAACTGGCCTAAGACGCCAGAGTTGGAAATAGCACTTGCGTCTGTACGGAGAAAATACGTAAGATTTTGGTTAAGCAAGCGCAAAATAGGTGGAACGCTAAACATACGTTTCAATTTTGATAAGGCACAAATTAACTGTGCATCTTGTACATTTAATTTCACAGATGCTTTCAAAACATTAGAAAAAATGCTGGTGATTTCAGCCAAATTGGGTATAAATTTGCTGTAGTAATTAACCAAACCCAGCAAACTTCGGACCTGTTTCTTGGTCGTTGGCATAGTTAAAATGAGAATTTTCGTGACAATTCTGTCATCTGTCCTAAGTTGGCCTCTGCTGATCGTATGGCCTAGGAAATCAATTTCTTCCATTCCCAACTCCACTTTGGTTGGTTTTACTGTAAGACCGAATAATCGCAATCTATCGAAGACATGTCACAGTTTCTGTAAGTGTGATGTCCAGTCTGCAATATGGATACATATGTCATCAATATAAGTTAATGTATTCGTAACTCCATGTAAAAGGACCCTAGTTAGTCGGACAAAAGTGGCTGGAGCATTATGAAGGCCAAAAGGAAGGAATCGCCACTCATACAGACCTAGAGGTGTTGAGAATGCTTTTAACGGTATAGACAATGAATGCATCGGAACTTGCCAGTATCCCTTCGTAAGGTCAAGTTTAGAAAAGATACGTGATGTTGACATATCAAAGATAAGATCTTCACATTACGGGATAGGCTCTGCATCGACCTTGGTCACGCTATTTAACCGGCGATAATCGACGCAGAGGCGGATAGTAGAGTCCTTTTTCTTCACAAGGACTATAGGAAAAGTGTATTCTGACTGTGATTTTTGGATTATTCCACTCGACTCAAGATTTAAAAGTTCCTTGTCGAGACTTTCCCTGTAATTTAATGGGATGAAATAAGGTCGGCATTTGATCGGGGTGTTATCAGTCAGAATAATGGAGTGTTCTATCCTGTCCGTCCTACCTGGGATGTCGGAAAAAATGTCCCTGTACTCCGTTACTAGCTCTATGATTTGTCGTCGTTGCTCGTCTGTTAGTTTCGGTTCTAACCGTATGCTATCAATTGTCCCAGTCGTGTCTACTGTCGGGACTGGTAATTCTATTTCATCGCCATCTGTCTGATTAAGTACTGTCGTTGTACTACTTGTGTGTTCTGTTTCCTGACTAGGTGTGTTTGCTATGTCGTCATCACCTGTCGCCCTACCTAGTGTAGTTGTGTTATGTACATCTGTCGTCCGGTTGCTTGGTGTAGGTGCATTCTGTTCGTCTGTCAACAGTTCTTGTCGTGAGAAATAAGGCTTCAGCATGTTGATATGAAATATCTTTAATTTTCGGTCTATCGATATTTCATAATCGACATCTGATATCTTTCGTACCACTCTGAATGGTCCTTGCCATGACGTTAATAACAAGTTACGTTTATCTGGTAGTAAAAGCAGCACCTCTTGATTTGGTTCAAGTTGTAGGGTTTTGGCACCCTTATAGGCATAACTTTCGAATGGTTTCTCTCGAGAAGCCAATATTAAACCTTGGACCTTGGCTGTTACATGCTTTCCCTTTTCTATTACATGTTGACAAATGGTACATGACCGACTTAAAGATTTAATATCGTTACCAAATTTAGGCCAATAGAAATGTGATAAAATTTTGGCTCTCGTTTTGTTATAAGACAAATGTTCAGCAAACGGTGACTCATGCGCAATCTTTAGCACATTTTGTCGGTGTTTTACAGGTAACACCGTCTGCTGAATTTCATGGTTATTGGTTGTATAATAACGCATGAGAATTCCATTATGCATTTTGAAAAAACAAAATGGATTTTTAGTTACTTTCGCTCGCTCACCTAACAATTTAAAATAAGGTGCGATAGTTTGATCGGTGCGTTGTGCCTCGATAAACTCTTATCGAGTGGTATTGTCACTAGCACCGCTGGGTGTTAGCAACTGTAACATTTCATTTTGTAGGTCAGTATCATGTGTTTGGATCTCTGACCTAGTTACAGCATTAGTCGTGTTTGTTTGTTTCCAGGCTAATATCTCGTCATCAGTACAGTATTTTAATGATGGCAAGCAACCCAAAATCAAGTCAGTACAGGGATTCTGCAAAATCGCGCACGTAAATGTGCCGGAAAGGAACGGGGTGTTTGATTTGTCAGCGGGTATTTCTCAATGTTACCAGAGAAAGTGCGGCATTTGACAAACTCTCCCGTATAATCCTCTGGGTTAACAAGCTCTCTCCTTACCTCGAGTAAAGTGCTTCCGCTTTCAAGTAAACATTGGCATGGTTGTTCGGTGACCAGTGCATCGTGGAACTTTAGGTTACCTCTGGAGGCTGAAGCTGAATTAGCATCTTCGTTGGAACATAGTACAATATGACCACATTTGAGTTTCCCGTCCGCATGAAACTGGTGATACGTGTCACATTTATTAAGGTCTAATATATCAGTAACTACAGCCACACTCTCACACTCATTGAATGGTAATACATTTTCGAGCTCAGAATCAACCACACTATCATCGTCAGATGATGTATCTATGAGCACAGCATTGCTAGCCTTCATTCTTTGCCTGCCCAAACATTTAGAAGAATAGTGGCCATAAGAAGAACAGAAGAAGCATTTAACCGCACGTTTGTATGAGTTTCGTTTGTTTTCCTGCTTTTTCATCATCATTTCAAGATGTGCAGGGTATGAGAGACTTTTATCACACATCGAGTACTGCGGATGGAATAACTTGCAGTATCCACACTGTGGTGGCTTTTGATAAGGTTTGTCTTTCTTCTGATACCCTTTTTGGTTGTAAGACCTGCTTGGTAAGTTCTTAGCGAAAGCAGTGATATCAGTATCATGTAATGATGTTTTAAATATATCGCGGTTTGAAGAAAAATAAGCTGAACCACGTTTTTCAAGGTGTTCAATAGATTCAATGTCTGATTGTTGGAGGAACTTAGCAAAGGGAGTAGGAACTGTGGATATGACTTTATCCATCACCATTAAGTCCTGTAATCTATCAAAATTCTTCCCTGCTTTTGCCGCCTTAAGCCATTTACTGAATATACTTTGAACATTTGATACATAGTCTAAGAACGTTTCGGTTGGCCTTGGTTTGATTTGTGAGTACTGGATCTGATATCCAGGTGCATCGAGTAGAAAATGCTGCATAATCCTATCATGGATATATTGATAGTTATTTCTTAGTTCTGTTGGTATCGATTCGATAATTTTTAAGGGCTCCCCACTGAGATTTCTCATATAGATCATAGCCCAGTCTTCTAATGGTATTTTCTGAATTTTGAGCTGGAACTCTATATTTTCAGTCCATGCTGAGATTGAATCCCCTTGACTATAGGGCTTGATAATCCCTTTATATGTAGAGAATTGATTTTGCTCTTCCTGGCTCTTCTGTTTAGTAGAGGCTATCTGGATGTTTGAGTCAATTTCCATCTCTTTCATCTTTAACTTAGTTTGTGACTCTACCTCTATTTTGCTTTGTGGCATCATCCATCTCTATCTGTTTTTGCTTTATTTCTAGTTCTTTTTGTTTAGTGGCTTCCTCTAACTCTCTCATCTCTTTCTGATGCTGTCTTTCCAATGCCCTTTCATCTCTCTCTAGAGCAGCTTTTCTTTCTGTTTCTTCTCTGTATTTTTGTTCTGCCCATTTCTCTAATTTCTCTCCAGTATGGCCTAGTTCTTTGCCAGCCTGGATGCAGTCATTTAATGATGACATTATATGGCTTTCTGTTATTACACAACTGATATCAATATAACTTTATAATATAATTTTACAGTTAATATGTGTTATATATTTACAATCTTCACTGAAAAAGAAGATGCATGGTTAATGGTTGTTATCAAAATTCGTGAAAAATATACTCATCTAATCTGCTGAAAAATACGGCACTCAGGATGTTACATCGCTGTCTTTCGTACACACAACTGATAGACTTGCTTGTATAACTGATGTCTCTGTTTAATAGAGCATCAACAGTTTAGAAAAATGCATGTAATATACAATACATGGTTGTTATCAATTTAAACAATATAGTTTATGCGGATGGTAACTTGCAAATGTGATATAAATATGATGAATGATGTAAATGATATGAATGTTATGATAGTATAAATGATCGTCAATGAATTGTAAGATGAATCGTCAAATGAATGTCAATGTCGTCTTGTCTTCACTTTCTATCGTCTCTGACTGAGCTGCGCTGTATGACTTTAGCTTAACCTCTAATTTATTTCCCTTGTGCACAAAGATTTGCTTTTGCACAAGTACCTACGTGAATGTGATGAATGTTGACATTATGACTGTATCACACGAAATGTTTCACAAATGATAGTTAACTTCGTAATTTCGATACATTTTGCAATCTGCACACAATCACAGTTTATATTTCATACATTTCCATCAAAAGAATTCACACAAATAATCTAATTAACATTTTGTAGAATTTCCGAATTTATGTGGGAAAATGGTAATTTAAAGTGCTTGAAGGTGGTTCAAGCCCCACCCAAATGAGATCCGTGTAGGTTCAAAAACACTTCTGACACCAAATCGGATCCTGCCTGTCAACAACTCAATTGCGACAGGCATACAAGGATTCCCTTCTTTTGTATCACACGAAAATGACAACTCGTACGGTGTACAAAAGGATACATTTATTTGGAGCTGATAGCACATGAGCTCCGCGAGCGGAATACCACATCGGTATTAAACATCATAGTATGTTATAAAGATGTAATGAGACGATGATGTTGATGGTAATAATTAATGAAGCTAAGCTTAAGTCCTAACTATTGATACTGTCCTTCTTAGCAACAACGTATTCACAGCGGAAATACAGTCCGTCGCCTACGCCGTCGAGTCCAAGTCTGACGAATCTCTCAGTGGCGTGTTCAGCCACGAGCAATTGGCTCTACGTGCATTCGCTGCTTTGCGTGCTTGGAGTCCCAGCACGCTGGTCACTTGGTTAAAGTAACCAGTGTTGCATGGTCACTTCTCGTGATGCGGGTTTCCCAGTCTCTTGGGTAACCCCAGCTCACGTATACTCAATGACCTCCTTGTTGACACGAGTGTGTCCAGTAAGAGAACTATTTATAGTTCTCGCTCGTGCTGGTGTCCCTTCTGTCTGGTTTCCTAGATCGCTATGTTACTTTCCTCTTCTCAGCTTTATTTATCTATTACTTAGCTCTAAGCTCTTACGTAGCTCTTTGACACTCTTCTTTCGATTCATTTAATAACTCCATATCTCTGCACTCACTATTTCACCCCGGTTCAGTGCTCGTCCGCTTTCTACAGCAGCCTGTCACCAATGGGGTGAAGCAAGGATGTGTCCTGGCACCAACACTGTTCAGCCTCATGTTTTCAGCCATGCTGATGAATGCCTTCGAGAACAGTGACATTGGAATAGACATCAACTACCGTATGGATGGAAAGTTATTCAATCTCAGAAGGCTGAAAGCTAAAACCAAAATTGACAGCGACACCGTCAGAGAGCTCCTATTTGCTGATGATTGCGCTCTATATGCCAACTCAGAGGCGGACATGCAACATAATGTTTCAGCTTTCTCACATGCCTGTGCCAACTTTGGGCTCAATATCAACTTGGAGAAGACTGTAGTTATGTACCAGTCAGCTCCAGGGATTAATCACACTGTGCCGAATATCAAAGTGAATGGTCATAGTCCAAGTGTTGTGGACAAATTCACCTATCTTGGCAGCACTGTCTCACAAGCTGCCACAATTGATGACGAAGTGAATGCAAGAATCTCCAAGGCCAGCGCGGACTTTGGCAGACTGTAGAAGAATATATGGGACAGAAATAGAATAAGCCTGCAAACAAAGTTGAAAATCTACAAAGCAGTTGTATTATCCACACTGCTATATGCTTGTGAAACCTCCCAGTATCCACACACTACTAATGAAGAATCATATTCGCTGGGCTGGTCACTTAACTCGCATGCCAGATCACAGGCTCCCTAAACGAATTTTTTACGGCGAGTTGCGTTGTGGTAAACGCTCCCAAGGCGGCCATAGGAAACGCTTTAAAGACACTGAAAATCTCACTGAATGCTTTTGGAATTCATCATGACACATGGGAGACTGCAGCCAGAGACTGAAATCCATGGCGTGCATCATTACGCAAGGGTGCAGTCACGTGTGAGGCAACCAGGACTGCAAGAGCTTTGAAGAAAAGGCAGGACAGAAAAACCACTGCAGGAAATCCTCCTCCAGAAACGTTAAGCATTCTTTGTCCACATTGTCAAAGAACATTTCGAGCCGAAATAGGCCTTATCAGCCATCTTAGAACTCACAGCTCCATACTTTCAACCCCACTGGATGAAATGAATGATCATCGTCATTCTTGATGGACAAACAACACATAGTTAGGCCTAGTTAGTTAGTTAGCTAGCTAGTTAGTTAGCTAGTTACTTAGTTAACTAGGTTAATTGACCCTTCTTCGTTTCCTTTCCAGCACAGCACTGCTGCCTGTTCTCAGCCCATCTTCACTTAATGTTCTTGCAGACTGGTCCAGGTTGCAGATTCGACTCGTCTTTCGATTCATTTAATAACTCCATCTCTCTGCGCTCTTTATTTCACCCTGGTTCGTTGCTCGTCCGCGTTCTACAGGAGCCCAGTGCTCTCCTTTCTAATGACTCATTTCCTTTTACAGCCGCGTGTCCCGGCACAAACATGAACCTGATGTTTATCAGACTCGACCTTCTGAGAGACTCCACCCACTGCCTTCGAGTCCCACCCATCTCGATCTTTCTGAGGATACCCACTAAGTCGCTGAGAAATCATGCCTGGGTGAAAGTCTGTATCTCCAGCCAGACTATAGCTTCAGTTACTGCTATGACCTCCGTGATCAGGCTATAGCTTTAGCCACTGTCATGACCTCCATGATCAGACAATAGCTTTAGTCACAGCCATTACTTCCACAGCCAGACTATAACTGTAGACACAACCATTACTTCCACAGCCAGACTATAACTGTAGACACAACCATTACTTCCACAGCCAGACTATAACTGTAGACACAACCATTACTTCCACAGCCAGACTATAACTGTAGACACAACCATTACTTCCACAGCCAGACTATAACTGTAGACACAACCATTACTTCCACAGCCAGACTATAACTGTAGACACAACCATTACTTCCACAGCCAGACTATAACTGTAGACACAACCATTACTTCCACAGCCAGACTATAACTGTAGACACAACCATTACTTCCACAGCCAGGCTACATGTTCTCAAGCACATTCTTCCTTCAGTCCTCCGTGATGGCCTATTCAAGGTGCTCGTTTCTCTTTACATGTTGATTCACTGTGTCACAGACTCACATAGGGACAGTACAAATATAAACGTAAGGGATACTGGCGAAGGGAGAGTAATCCAGCAAAAGGGAAAGAACCGAGTCACTCGAAGGCTTGAATAATCCGAGCCTTCTCGAAGGACCGGTCAGTGTGTCCACAGCCACGTGGACACTGATGGGGCCCGCCGATTGCGGGGTCCACGAGAAACTCAGGGAGAGTTGCCACCCGTGTCGGATTGCGACACGTGTGGAACAGTCAGACAGGGACTGGACATCGAGGAAGCAACAGTGCTTACCTTAAGGGGACTTGATAGTAGACCCAATTGTATTAAAGGGGTCTTAGACATATGTGTAGATAGCTGCTAGAGTTATTGTGTTAATCATGTTCATTATAAACAACTCCTGTGATATGCAATGTACTGAATGCTGGCGTGTGAAAACTCGCTTCGCCAGCGTACTGTAATATACATGTAATTAAATGATGCTAAATTGTATCTAACGGAGTTTGTTGCCTGTATGAGCCCGAGTTTCAATCCCCTAGAGATCTAAGACTGTGACAGGCTATTTGGGGGCAATCGCCGGTTTTGGCAATAAGAAGCTTTACGTTTCAGAACAGCTATTTTGGGTTTGCCAAGTAAAAATAATATATGAACTTTAACACGTAATAAAGTTAGAAACTTTGCAGCTATCTGTAAATAAGCTATTATAGTCCCTCTACATAATATTTCAAATGAGATTGATGAAATTTGACATGACTGTGACAATTACTATGACAGCTACTAATTTTTTTTTGATTCCAACCTAGAAATATCAGTAAACAAAATTAGAAGTAAAGAAGATGAACAAAAATACAACAAATATAAAGGCCTTGTCAAAGCATTTTGTTCAGGAGATTCCATAAGCGCATACTTAGAGAACTTCGAGTACTTAATGACCCACCATCAGGTCGCAAAAATCGACTGGTCATATATTTTGATGAGAAATTTAGCTTTAGAGCCCTTAAAAGTGATAGAGACAGTTCCGCAAGACATGAGGAAAGATTATGATTATTTAAAACAGAGAATACTCCAACATTTTTCATTAGATACAACTGGCTATCAACTACAGTTCTCAAAATTATCACCATCACCTAACCAAACTTTCATTGACTACGTGTCTACAGTTCAAGATGTTTGTACAAAATGGATAACATCAGCGAAAACAAATAACAACCATGATAAATTAAAGAGGATTATATTGATAAAATATAACTATCCCAACACCTTTTTCTAAATTTGAGACAGATGGATGTAACCATCCAAGAAATCGAAAATAAAGGGAGCGCATATTTTACAGCGAACCGCGATATTTTTAGCAAAACATGAGCCAAAATGAAACA
>JACEFZ010000462.1:0-14166 GCA_014155875.1 Cepaea nemoralis
AAATTCAGCCGCAATTCCGATCAGTCTCAGTTGCCTTATTGTTTTTAAGTCGTGTGATTACATATAGGATTTCTTCAAATGCAGGTTTTTCAATTTGTGGTTCACACGTTAGAACCTCTTCCTGTGGGAAAGTGTTACTTGGAGCTTCACAATTTAGTAATTCAACAAGATATTCTTTCCATGTGTTGCACATTTCCTCATTGGTATTTATCATATTCCCATATTTGTCTTTTAAACCATAAGCGTTGTGTTGGTGCCCTCGTTTCATTGGCTTCAGCTCTTTAAAAAACTTTCTGGATTCGTTTTTCTGATGATTAGCTTCCATATCTTTGATTATATAATACTCATATATTCTGGCTTCTGCTGTCGAACTGAACTATTTTTGTAGCCTCTTTACATTCATTTCTATATTGATCTTCCTTTTGGATGTTGTTGATGACATTTAACCATAAATTTCTGGCATTCTTTTTCCTAATGACTGCTTCTTAACATTTTTTATTGAACCATCTGTTCTTTCTATGAGTGGTTAGCACACCGAGACATTCTTCTGCGGTAGATTCAATTGTATTCTTGATGTTCAACCAAGTTTGGTCAACGCTTTCCTCTAAAGGGTTTTGCAGAGTTTCAAGTTTACATTTTATTTCATCTGTAATTTTCTCTTTGACTAATTTCTTCTAGTTTTTCTCTGTTATATGTTGGGTGTAATCTTTGTAATTTAGTATAGAAAGCTTTCTTAAGTTTTATTTTAAATTTTGCTCCAACGAGGAAGTGGTCGCTGTGGAACTCAGCTCCTCTATAACTTCTAACTTGTTGTATGTTTGTTAATTAAAATGTGATCTATTTGATTATAGGTTCTCTTGTCACATGATTCCCAAGTTTGTTTGTGTATATCCTTTCTTTGTAGTCTGGTACTGCTAATCTGCAGTCCTTTGGCTTCTGCCAGGTTGATGACTCTCCATCCATTATCATTTGAAGTTGTATGTAGGCTTTCCATACCGGCCACTTTTTTATGAGTTTGCTCTCTACCTGCACAATCAGAATGTCCTGTTTGGGGGTTTCTTCTATGACGTCTTCTTCTTTCTCTTCAGTGGGTGCATGTACATTAATCATCGTTATATTTTTTAATTTACCTTTTATTCGTAATTTACTAATTTAATTAATATTGTTTTATGCAATCCGATATGTTGAGTACTAAGACTAAAACATGAGTGTCTTAGACCTAAGCATGTTGTGATATATGATGCGTGTTCGTCGGTTTTAACGTTAGTTTCCTGTATGAGTATAAAATCAGGTTTATATGTGTGTATGAGTGGTATAAGATGATTAATTTTGGATCTTACACCTCGAATGTTAATACTCATTATTGTAATTTCGGCTGCCATTTTTGTTGTTAAATAAGAAACGCTTGAGTATAATTATGTTTCTTGTTTAAAACTGTCTGTATTCATGTTATAATTTCTGGAAATGTTCAGTAGATTCCTTCGCCGGGCTTGAAATATCTAAGTCAATAACGAGGCGTGGAGAAGAATCTAACAGGTTTCTTCGTCGTGGAAGAATGTTGATTTTATCACTGTCTCTTCCGGTCAAGGCGCTGGTCGTTATCTGTCCAGTATAATTACTTACACATTTCTTTTTGTTTGACCTGTGCGCTTCAGGTGGTGTAGGGCAGTCGTGGTTGTTGAGGGGCGACAGCGTGGTAATGGGTGTTTGGGGGGCTGGAGGTTTCAAGCTCTCACCATCTGACAGGCTCTTGGTTGAGAGTCCCCTTTTCCTACTGACCAGCTGGAAACCTTCTTCATCTTCCTAACTATGCTGATCTGTCTGGGAGTTCGAGGTGACTTTTTGTGCCAGTCTAGGTCCCTTCTTGATTTGTACTTTGGTCGGAAATTTATTACTCCAGTGGGAGTCCTCCCCACAGACTGTACACGCCGTACGGCGCCCCGGAACTGTGATGAAGAGACGGTGTAGCTATCTTCTACCCCATCCAACTCCATGTCCACGTAATGTGGTAGAGGTTCTTTCGGGTTGCACAGAAGTAACCACTTGTCCGAGCTGTTTTTAAGTTTATGCACTTCCGCATTTATATCTCCCGAAACATCCGCGGCTATTTGCTTCACTGTCTCAACCTTTGCGGTTGTAGGCATCCAGTGAATCATAGCCTTGGTCTTTTCCTTCTCTATGTTTTCGATTACAATAGTTAATTTAGGATCCTGCAGTTCATGCTTCATCCCGAGGAGCTGTTCGTAATGAGCCGCCTTTGCTTCTTGTGTCAGCATAGCGTACCATCTTTTAGGGTCCTCAAACCGGTAGATGGATTTTATCCCTCGCCTACCGATCCCGCAAGGCTCCCTCAAGACGCTCGCCACCATCGAGTAGGTGAACCGAAATACACGAGGCCCTGATATAGAAAACACGAGTGTGTTTGCTTGATGGAACTCTCCTCCCTCGAAATCTTCACTTGTGTTGACTTTGACACGTTTTACAATTTGGTTTTCCATCTTATATAATCCGTGACAGAGGAAATCTTTAATACAGATTTACACGTGGTGAAAACAATCGAAATCACTTCCACAAAATTGAAAACACGAATTTGTTTGAATAATCCGTGACAGATGAAATCTTTAATCCAGATCTACACGTGGTGAAAACTATCGGAATTTTCCTCGGTAAAACCTCAACGGAATTTTCGTTCAGAAAGAAGAGCGTTAAAATCCCGTCAAAATAAAAAGTTAATTTTACATTCAGAAGTGCGTTAGCACTTTTTGCCAAACGCACTATTCTGACACAGTGCACGAATTTTAAAAGATTTATTGCCTGGCATATTTCGCTGCGCCAGTCTCTCTGGCCGAGGGTTTACACCACTTTCTCCGTAATCCAGTTTATCACGCAGAGTCTCGTAGCGGGCGAGAACTGGAAGCGGTTCTACCCCCGCTTGTGAATTATGGGATAATTGAGCCGGCCGCTCAGAAAGCAATGGCAAACTACTGAGCGTAATCTTGCCAAGAAATCAACAGACAGCTGAAAGATGCTGCTGTTGACAGCGATGTCCTGTAAAGGATATGCGAATAAAAAAAATTAAAAACATATTTCGCTGCATCTAATTTTTGATGGTGGTTAAGTAATCATTCGCTCCCTTGCACACCGAACCATTTAATAGAAAAACTTTCACTCTTCAGGCAATATCATTCGCACTTATGTGTCAACAAAATTACTGAATCACTTTAGTTTCCTGTTTGTGGCCTTAGGAGGCCAGTAAAAAAATGTTCTTCCCCCATATAGGGGAAGTTATGTTCTGTGTTATATAATGACATACATTGAAAGTTAACAAATAAAATTTGAAAAATGAATAAACGACTAAAAACTCCATTATAAAATGTAAGTAAGTAAAAACTAAAATTATTTTCTGTAAGAAACCTAAGTGCATTGAATTTGCTATTAAGATGTTTTACTTTCGCATTGACTTTTATATTTCTAATCGTACATGAGAGAAGTTTTATGTTACTTATAAATATTATTGCTAGTATATAATTTATCCTTTTTAAATGTTAAGTTATCTCCCTTGTAACAATATAGGTTGTTTATATCCCCTACTTATTGCTTATTTAAGATTTTTTTCTTTTAGATATCTTGTACTTCCGCAGAACGCTTGAACACAATTATTTATTAAGTGTAGTGATCAATCAAGGCATTACAATCATGTTGATATGATCTTTTAAATATGTTCTAAGCAACTAGGGAAATCCATGCGCATTTGTATAAATTGTGTGATTTATTATTATACGTTAGAAGATATCAACGTTGATGGGACAGATTTAAGAATAAAAAAGAATATTTACTGGAACCAAGTAGTAGCAGCAATTAAAATGGGAAATAAAGAGGGAAGTTACGAACAGATAAAGCTAGGAGTACAACAGGGGCGTGTCTTGTCACCGGATCTCTTCTCCCTATATAGCGAAGTAATAATGAGATAGTTTAGTTTAGTTACCGGCCTCTGTGGCTAAGGGCTTGCGAACGCTGTTTGTGAGCCCGTAAATCCTGGCTCGAAACACAGCGGTGCTGGTTTTTTCGAAAAAAGGTATAGCAGCCGGTCGTTCAGAAAGCATGGCAAACTACTGAACGTAAATGTGCCCATGAATCACGAACATCGAAAATGCTGGGGTTGATTGCTACGTCCTGTGGCATGGTGGCGTCAGAGCTAGACATGTCCAGTTGGAACAGTGACGATATACAAATACAGGCGTTGAGAGTTCATTCCAGTATACCATTCGTGTTGGTTAATGTTTATGCCCGCAATGCGAGTGTGGACGCCCAGAAGTGGCAGTGCTTAAGTGGCATATTAGGCCACGAGAGAAATGTTATTTTCTGTGGTGACTTCAACGCTAAAGGCAGATCATGGGGAAACACTTCCTCCAATACACAAGGGGAGGAGCTCGAGACTGCACTGGAAACCATCGACCTGGTTTGTATCAACAGTGGCTGTGTCACCAGGACAGCAAGCCGTCCAGGCGATGAGGACAGTGCTATTGATCTGGCGCTAGTTTCACCTTCACTCACTACAGTGTGTAGATGGGGTGTCCTAGGACACCATGGCAGCGACCACCACCCATGCAGCATATTGGTGGAGAAAGGCAGAACCAGGCAGCACAAGCTAAAGGTAAAGACGTTCCAGTATGACAGTACAGGGCAAGATGTGGTGAGTAAAATAAGACGTGACAAGCGCAGAACGTTTCAGGGCAGGAAGAAAAGGAAAAAAAGCTGGGAGCAGCCACCATGGTGGAGTTTCGAGGTGGAGAAGGCTTGGGTGGATAAGCGTAGTGCTGTAAGGAGATGGCAAAATGGCAAGAAGAACAGAGCTGGTCATCCTAGTCCCTGCTTGCACTTAGAAAGAGAGATGCACACAAAAGTAAGCTATTTCAAAAAAATGGTCACGGTGGTTAAAAGCGAAAAATGGGCAGAGGTGTGTCAAAGAGTAAGCACAGACAAGTCACTGAAATTGTTCTGGCGACTACATAAAAGCATGAGTGGTGTAGTCAAGAATAAGAGCATTTCTGACTTCCAAGGTGCTGACCTCATCTGGCAGAGGACTGACGAGGACAAGGGCAAAGCCCTCTTTGAACGCTACCTTGAGCAGAGCAACCAGACAGACATGGGAGGCCGGAATCTGGCCAAGGAGGTCACCTCAGACAGATGCAAGGCCCAGAACACTTCGGATGAAGACACAGTGACAGTGCAAGAAATCAAGGCTGTGCTTCGACGATCAAAAAACAGTGCTCCAGGTCCTGATGGCATAAGATACGACGACATAAATAGGTGTACCGACAATGAGCTAGAGAAACTAGCAGACATGTACAACAACAGTATAGGGAGTGCTAGCATCAAGGAGGAATGGTTACACAGCTATCTGATTCCCTTGCCGAAGCCTGACAAAGACCACAAGAAAATTCAGGGATATCGAATTATAACCATGCAGAATACAATAGGCAAGCTGCTGGAGAAGGTAATTGCCAGGAAAATATCAAGCCAACTAGAGAGGCAAGGTGTTTTCCCACCTACCCTGGGTGGGTACCGTCCAAAAAGAGAAACCTGGGCCAATGCAGCAGTCTTTGCCCACGATGTCTATGAAGGTTTCCACTCAGGCACTGAAACCGTTGCTGCAGCGATTGATCTTGAGGACGCATATAACAGAGTACCACTGGATTTTTTAATGTTTCAGCTTCTTGAACTAAACGTAAGTCCATTCCTCCTTAGTTGGATCGCTGCAGCTCTCTTCCAACGGAAAGTAGTTTTTAGATGTGGCAGTTGGACTTCGGAACCAACAACAATATATCCTGGCCTACCACAGGGATCACCATTATCTCCGGTACTGTTCAACGCCTACACAGTGAGAATCACCAGTGAGCAGATCACTGGACCTGGCAGGACAGTGTCATATGCCGATGATGTTTTAGTGTATCGTCAGGGTAAGGATAGAGAGGAGGTTGCTGTGGAACTACAAACCGAACTCAATCGCATAAGTACTTGGTGTGATGAAGCTGGGGCAATGGTCAACCCAACAAAGGCAACAGTGACTTGGTTCTCGTTGAATAATCATATTGTCAACAATCCAACACCAACTGTAATGCTGTGTTCAGAGACGGTGGAAAGAACGCAGGCAATGAATTACCTGGGGATACGGTTTGATCGAAGCCTTGCTTATAATGTGCACATAGACCAGGTGATAACAAAGGCCAAGCGGGGTTTGGCAGCGATGCGGGTGATGGCGGCAGCAAACTGTGAGCAGCGCCATCTATGTCTTCTGTACGAGGGGCTGGTCATGTCTGTTTTGGAGTATGCAATGGCAATCCTGACTGTCAGCCATAAGCAGATAGAAAGGATGGAAAGGATACAGAATGAAGCTATGCGCATTATTCTTGGATGTACAAGAGATACAGCATGCAGGGCGATGCGCTACCTTCTTGATTTTCCAACCATTGAAGAGAGAATGCAAGTTTGCAGGGCACGTGCCTACCTCAGAATTAACGCAAACACACAGCATCCACTGCATAGTGAAATTAGGAAGGTGAAGGGCAGCAGGTTAAAAAGAGGACGGTCGTGGATGGGTCAAGCCGAGGACATTCTTCAACAGGTGTGTTCACTTGAGGACTTAGAACCTGGCGAGGAGTGGGTGCAAGTGCCAACAGACTTCTGCACATCCTTTTCAGTTTGCATCCAACTAGATAGAAAATGCAGACAAGAAAATCCGGCTGCTGTTGAGGCTGAAGTACAAGCGTTGATTTTCGAGAATTCGCTAGACAGTGACGCGGTCATCTACACAGATGGGTCGGTCGTCCGACATGTGAGAAGCTCATGGGCCTTTACAGCTCGGGCCGGAGGGAGAATTGTGAAGGAGGACTCTGGTGCTTTCACTGAAACCACAAGTAGCCTGACCATGGAAGTCATGGCAGTAAGTAAAGCAATAACATGGCTCGAGACACAGACATTCACTAGGGCTTGTTTCCTTAGCGACTCAATGAACATGATCAAGAGGATAGAGGAGGGGTCGATCCGAAGAGAATGGTTGCTGCCTCTGAAGTGGTCTCGGCTGGCAAAGATTAGTTTCATCTTCGTGCCAGGGCATGCGGGAGTACAAGGAAATGAGCGGGCTGACAAGTCGCAGGTGAGGCTACTATTGAGGGCGGACGCGCCATGGACCAGGCTGACATTCTGAATGCTCTACGAGAAGTGAGACTTTTGCAAGAACCAAGTGATGACTGTGAATCTACAACAATGGCCAGACTGCGAGAGCAGCAAATTAAAAGAGGGGTGGCCAAACAAGAACACTACGCAGGAAGCCAAAGAAGATTGATAAACCACCACAGAACTGGCGTCGTTAGCCGCTACACGCTGCGGGATTTGCTGAGGAGGGGATCCGAGCACTTATGGACTGAATGGTCCGATGTGCAACGAGGATGATCTGTCGACTAACTAACTAACTAACTAGCTACGTCCTGTGAAGGACATGCAACTTAACTTCTTTTTTTTTTTAAAGTTTAGTTTAGTCTGGATCAACATCACAGTACACGGTTTTAACCCATAAGTGCTCCGTTTTCCTCCTAACTCAAACCTGAGTCTGGAGAAACTCAGCTCAGTGCATGAACTCCGTAGCACCGGCGAGGTTCCTGAAATACTTTGGGTAGATTTTTAACTCGAAATTTTGCCCGGGCAGCGCCGTTAGGCTACTCTTGTTCGATTTCCAACTGCCAGGGGATGTTTTACGTGCGCAACAATACACACGGGCGTCCGATCTCACTACCCAGAGACCAGGGGAAATTTTATTACTAGAAGTGCACGTGAATAAATCCCGGTCCTCGCCGGGGCTTGAACCCGGGACCTCCAGCACTTGAGGCAGACACCATACCTCAAGACCATTCAGCCCCCTACAAAATAATGAGAGAGATCAAAGAGACGCCATGAATACTAATCGGAGATTATAATATAAATAATATACGCTATGCAAATGACACAGTATTAGTGGCGGATAATTCAACAGACCTACAACAATTGCTGGACACCTTAGTAACAGAGAGTGCAAAGAAAGGGCTCTCCTTGAATATCAAGAAAACAGAAACAATGGACGATGGTGATATCAAAGAAAATGGTGGTACCCGAATGTGACATAGAAATAGAAGGGAAAATTCTTAACAAATTAGATAATTTTCAATACCTAGGGGCATTTATGACATCAGATGGAAAATGTACAACAGAGATTAAGAGCAGAATAGGGCAAGCAAAAGCCGCATTTAAGAAAATGAAGAATATTTTATGCAATAAGTCACTATCACTGAATGTAAGAAAGAGAGTGCTGAAATGCTGTATAGAACCAGTTTTGCCGTATGGCAGTGAATCTTGGAAAGTAAATGGACAATGTTTTTTTCTTTTCAAACGTTTATTTCATACAAAGTGATGTATATGTACAAGGTGTAATGCGTGTTTCTTTTAGTTTGTGTATTTTACAGAGCGTTGCCGTTTGTTAGTGTTAAGTGTCATATGCATTCATAAAACAATTACATACATTTACAGTTATGATCATATGACATTTATGGCATAGTGCATGTAAACACACATACCATGCATTTTTTGTTAGCTTCTCGGCCTTTTGGCTAAGATCAACGTGTAGTTCCTGCACTTGATCTTGCCAGGGGCCGGGATGATCACCCAACACAACCGACACATAGGGACGCGGGATCTAGGGGGGGGGGCGGCTCTGGTCCCTCTGGGAACAGTGAGCCCTTCTTTAAAAAAAAACATACCTTTCATTGCTCAGAAAACTGCAAATATATTGTTGTATTCACGCACCCTCTCAAACAGTAATATATTATCTATAAGTTATTTATCTGAATCCAAAGGAGCAAACCAGTTAGCAGGAGGCTTTGTTCTGTATTCCCAAATGTCATTTGCCTTGGCATTCTGCAAACGAATCTTTCTTCTTTGTCTTTCAACTTCTATTACTGCCTCAGCTGTCTGCAGGTCTTTCTTATTTCGAAACTTCATACAATTCTCATAGTCAGTCAACCAGGCAGCACAATTGTTCCTCTGGCCATCCATATAGTACTGATACAGTTGACTCAGAAGGGTTTTACAATCTTTATACTCTTGTCTATATGTTTCACATGGCCGTATAAACCAAACATCCTTCGGTAACGAATCAGCCATTTTGAAATATCTTCTTTTTTTTTCTTTTTTTTTCAGGGGATTTAACAGTTTATTTTAATCATTCAGAAAATATAATCACATCATAAAGAGAAACACTAACCTAGTTGAGACATTGTAATTATAAACATGTCATCAGCCTGCTTACTATACCTCACACATACCACTGTCATCTGCACAATGTCTAAAGTATAGAGTGTTTACTCACTGTTGTATCTTTACTATGTTTATCCACCTTATTTGTTGAATGGTATTTGTTATTGAAATGTAAGCCTGGATGGCATAGGTCGTCAATGTTCACCATTTATTTATTGTAATAGAGTGCATGTTGAACATTTCCAGACTGCTGTTGTTGTTTCTGTATGTGGGGTAGCTCAGACTGTAGAATGTACACGAGATAGTACAGATTGTTTTACATTCCCGTGTTACACATACTATAGGCTTTATAACAATCGCAGGGACGCAGAGGTGTTTCCAAGGCACCAGGGCCGGGTTATATACTGGCTAAGACCTATTGACGCGTCCTCGTTGAGCGTCCTGGGCAACAGGTCCCTTCGGGGTCCTGGCTAAAGTCAGTAGGATCGCCGATTCCTCCGAAGTCGGAGAGTGTCTGCCTGTTCGGCGAGGAACCACCAGTCTGCACACCAATAAACCAGACATGGGACAACGGATACTCACGCAAACGTCAGGTCCTGTATGACATCACACTGATGTTGGACAACAGGATGCCTTCATCCGACATACAGGACTTCGCGTTGGAGCTCAAGCCAACGAACACAAGCAAGCATAACAATCGCGTGTTAGAGATGATGTAATCTGTTTTACATTCCTGTGTCAGAGATAATATAGACTGGTTTAGATTACATTTCTTTCTTCTTAAGCATTCCGAGCCATTGAGAGTCTTTGCTGCAGATACAAGCCGTCTCCATTTGTCTCTTTGGTTGACCTTCTCTTGCCAGTCGTTGATTCCAAGTGCTTGTAGGTCTGTATGTATATTATTTCTCCACCTTCTACTTTGTCTACCTCGGGGACGACGGTCATTACGTTGTAAAATATAATATAGACAATTTCAGATTCATGTGTGTCTAGTTTGTATGATATTGTTGTGTTAGACGTAATGTAGACAACTTTAGATTCATGTGTTAAACATAATGTAGATATTATAGACTGCTTTAGATTAGCGTTTTGGATATAATATAGATTGTTTGAAATTCTTGTGTTCGAGATAATGTAGAGTGTTTGGCATTCGTGTGTTAGAGAGTATTGACTGTGTGACATTAGGTGTTAGAGATAATCTAGAGTGTTTGACATTAGGTATTAGAAATAATAAATGGTGTTTGTCATTAAGTTTTAAAGACATGTCAGGGTCTTAAACCTGGCTCGTTAACCTAACACATGTGAGACAGTACAAATACAACGTGATTTGACTTGAGACTCAACGACACGAAGTTTCAATGGATTTATTCACAGATCACGATCTAGAGATGATCATCACAATACATAAGTTATCACAATACACTTACAAGCAACCCACAGCTTACAATCAGTCTCACAAGATGTACAAGCGCTCGACTTTCGGGCCACAGAAACACACAAGCCTTTCTCTCATCATACGTCCAGTCGAGTCCGCGTCCCAGAGCTGTCTGGCTATTTCTCGCAACGCGCCTGCCCACCTGAAGTGGCTTCACGAGGCCTGCGTGCGTCCTGCTTTGTCCTTGCCTGACCGCTGGCTGTCTGTCAGCCGGCAACCTCGCAGGCAGGTAACTAATACTCGCCTGGCGGGCGTAACGATGTTACAGCATCCCCGCTAGGAACTATTCGCCTGGCGGGCGTAACGATGTCCCTGCATCTCTGCTGGCATTACATTGGACTCTGACACAAAATTGGACTCTGTACAAAAAAGTAATAATATGCTTTTTGAGACAAAAAACATCTGGCAAGACAGAAATACGGCTTTATATAAGCCGCATTCAACGCTTAAACTCTGACCTTATTTGGCCAGGAGCTCTTGTGTTGGTCTGCAATGTCGGTAACACTCTACCATGCCCAGCAGATGGCTTCTCGGCGTGTTAACAATCTGGCAACAACATGGCTATTTATACACAATACATCATCGTATACATTTCAGTTAACGCCCTTGGTGTAATAATGTAATAACAATTAAATGAAAGGGACATAACTTCAAAATTTAAGAAATATAATATTTTACAATAATTCTTCTATTTCTCAGCGTCATAGCTTGATGTTTTTCCATAATAGCGAAAAAAATGTCGGTAGTATGAATAAATTAATCAAGACATGATTCTAAGATTACATTTAATGAAAAATATTAATACACAATTCGTGTATTCGAAATTATTAAATCGTCAATAGTTTAGAAGTGTTATAACTTTTTAAGCTTTTGTTTGTCGTCTGCTAATTTTAACCTAAATTTCTAAATCATCCGGAAGTACACACGAAACAGCTGATGTTGAAAATCAGTAGAACACACTTGTTCAAGTCTGATGTAGTAAAACGGAATGTGCAATGTTCTGATCGTTCATGTGTTGGTTGTTTCAAATGGAAAAACTTCTGGATTTCGATTGACTGAAGTGGTGTAGATGTCAATGTTCAGGTCACACTTTCACACACGGAGTTAAAATATCACTGGATAAGTTCCAAATGCAGATACCACGGATAACTTTTGACAGTTCGCTTACGGTAAGTTGAGAGCGAAAGTGGCACTGTTCTTGTTTCGTAATATATACAATTAATAAAGTTCTCTTTCTACCACACACTACACAATTATTCACAACAATCACTACATTAATAGTAAAATAAGAAACTATGTATATTGGGAATAAACCCCTATCACATCATATAGACATACACAGCTTTTGTGAAAAAAAAACTTCACTGATGCACTTGTAAGTGTATTGTGATAACTTATGTATTGTGATGATCATCTCTAGATCGTGATCTGTGAATAAATCCATCGAAACTTCGTGTCGTTGAGTCTCAAGTCAAATCACGTTGTATTTGTACTGTCTCACATTTTTATTACAATTTTGGGTAAAGGCTGCAATGCAGTCACCCGAGGTATAATTACGTACGATACCTTGGTATTTCTTGTACTGGTTTTCTTTCTCCAGTCTCTCAGATTTCTTAGACTCTTTGTTAATGGCAGTCTCAGTATCAAGTTGTTTGATTTTTAGTTGCAATTCCAGCTCTTCCCGTTTACTCTGAGCTGCTATTTCAGCTTTCTTCAATTCACTATCTATCTCAGCTTGTTTTGTCTTTGCAGACAGTTCTGCTTCTGCTTGCTTGGCAGTTCTTTCAGCTGCTCTTTCTTCACGCTCGTGGTATTCAGAGTATTTCTTCTCACTCCACTTCATTAACTCATCACCTGTCAACTTTAACTTCAACCCCATATCGATGAAATCATTTAATGACGACATGATGGAAATGCAAATGAAATATCAGACACACAATTTGTTACAAGTGTTAGTACCGTGAACAATTTACAATTGTGTTCTATTTACAATATGTGCCTCAATTTGCATCCGAAAGTATAAAGAAAGAAAAATATACTCAAGGTCCTGGGTGCGGTGAAGAACGGTTGAAATTTGGACTAGGAACTGTAGGGTCACTACTTCAAAACACAACTGACCTCTACGGGCAAGGGTTTCAGATGGCACAGAAAACCTGCTTTGTTTTTGGAGGAAATAAATTAACGTCTGTTTGATGTGGTGTGCCTGCTTGTCACTAAGTTTTGATTAGGTTTTATGGCGTTGAGTGTAATTGTAGGTCGTAATGTTGTCCGTCAACAATTTTTTTTCCAAAATCACAAGTCACTTTCTTTCCGAAACTTTCTGCTTTCCACAATTCACTTTACGAAGACAATCTAAATATATCTCAACACTCTACCACATTGATGACACATCACTTACATCAAGATGACATTCAGTAAGGACATAGACATCAAGTTTACAAGATGGCGACAAGGTCACAATGGCGACAACTTCACAATGTCGACAAGGTCAAACGGTGACAAGTTTCACAATCACAAATGTTTTACACGTTTACAAGATCACACAATATATATGCACTGTACGTTCACATTTAGTCTCCATTTAGTTTAAACAATGTAATAATATATATTTCACAATGAGCCTTCACAATCACATTTAAAATGTACTCTAAAGTTGAACAAAAATTTCTAAGTTCACAAATCTAGGTTTTAAATGTTAATTACTTAACCACGTTCATTCAAAGCCGGACGAGCCCCACGTCCACACATGTCAGGGTCTTAAACCTGGCTCGTTAACCTAACACATGTGAGACAGTACAAATACAAACGTGATTTGACTTGAGACTCAACGACACGAAGTTTCGATGGATTTATTTCACAGATCACGATCTAGAGATGATCATCACAATACATAAGTTATCACAATACACTTACAAGCAACCCACAGCTTACAATCAGTCTCACAAGATGTACAAGCGCTCGACTTTCGGGCCACAGAAAACACACAAGCCTTTTCTCCTATCATACGTCCAGTCGACGTCCGCGTCCCAGAGCTGTCTGGCTATTTCCTCGCAACGCGCCTGCCCACCTGAAGTGGCTTCACGAGGCCCTGCGTGCGTCCTGCTTTGTCCTTGCCTGACCGCTGGCTGTCTGTCAGCCGGCAACCTCGCAGGCAGGTAAACTAATACTCGCCTGGCGGGCGTAACGATGTTACAGCATCCCCGCTAGGAACTATTCGCCTGGCGGGCGTAACGATGTCCCTGCATCTCTGCTGGCACTACATTGGACTCTGACAGACAGTATAGAGTGTTTGACAGTAAGAGTTAATGAGTGACGGGTTTAAATTTTAAAAGGAGGTATTTTTACCCTTTTGGGAAAAAAGGTTTTTAGGGGGGAAAAAAAAGTTTTTTTTAGGTTGGGTTTTTGGCTTGGGAAAGTCCAGTTTGTTGGAAAACCAAAAAAAAAAA
>JACEFZ010000464.1:0-12500 GCA_014155875.1 Cepaea nemoralis
TGCGTTAAGTCATCACCACGAAGCAAAACACTCGTAGCACACACCCAACGTACTATCGAACAACCCTGACAAGGGCTTCTTATCAACCCTAACGAGTAATGACATTGCTGCGTTCTTCCACATCTTTGAACACAGATTTACCTGTAGTGTTGGAGTGTTTGACATTATGGTTGTTCAAAGAAACCATGTCCACGGTGTTGCATTGTGATTGAACATGCCCCAGCTTCCACATACTAAGTACTAATTCGATTGGTTCGGTTTGTAGTTTCCACAGCAACCTGATCTCTAGCTTTACCCCTTCGATACACTAAAACATCATCGGCTATGACAAGTGTCCTCTCCTCGTACGTGATCCCGGGAGAATCTCAGCTCAATGTGGTGTACTACAAACCGTAGCACGCGCGGCGAGGATCCTGAAATACTTTGGTGTAGATTTGTAAATAGAACTTGTGCCGGGCCGCGCCGTTAAGTCTACTCTTTTTCGATTTCTAACTGCCAAGGGCTTTACGTGCCACAATACAACACGGGCCAAGGCCACTTGTTACTAGAAGTCACGGAACAAAAATGCCGGCACCTCCACCGGGGCTTTGAACCTGGGCCCCAGCACCCGAAGGCGGACACCAACCCCCCTAACCTTTGTTTTCCCCGTGAGTTCACGGCTATCCTAAACGGAATCCTTATCATGCATGCTTTGCACGCTTTCAGGCATACGTGAGAGCGCGAGATTTAAATCAGATAGGAGACTGGAGTCGTCACAGGCTTTTGTATAGTCTAGTCTTTACTTATTCTGTCCCGCGTGAGATTTGTTCGTCAGCAGACAGCATAATCTCCGGCGGCCTAATTCTTGCTGGCGCGAGAGACACCAGTGGAAGGTGGGAGACATTTGCTCGCAGTATAGACAAGTACTGTCCTCTGCGGTAGCCTCCTGGTGGCCTATTCCCGCGTCGCGGTCCCGCTAGTCGGTGAGAATCGGACGATAGTGCACGCTTTACACAAAAGTTCCGGCCTTTGTTGACAGATTGTTGCACGCCTCTTACGGTCCGCACTAATGAGGGTCTTGCCATCTGATTGAAGAGACCATGTGGGCTTAAGTCTGCAGACGGCTCTCTAAGGAGCCTGGGTCGCGCCCCTTTACGGGTGGGGGGTGACGAGGGCAGGGAGAGGGGGTGCGCCGCGGGGGGACGCATCCCACTACGCCATCTGCTCCGTGGTGGCGAGGTCCTGAAGAACGACCTTTGACGCATTGTGCCCGGCAAGCAGCCGTACTAGCACAAACAGTCATATGAACGGCACTTGTGCCCCCAGACCTCAAAGATTGGTTCCCCCGAGTTGACCAGTGAGCTACGAGTAGCTCCGGTGGCGTCCTCATGGAATGACCCGCTCGAATTACGTTGCGACAGTTCACCTTTAGAGGGGAAAGTCGTGTTGTCGTTTTGGTCCACACGTCATGCCCATATTTTTCAGCTGACGCCTTAAAAGCGGGGTCTGCTATCTCCTTTCCACATCGGCAGGAACCATGTGGATAGTGGACCGATTTTGGGCCCGGACATTCCCGAAGACTCAACCTACTTTGTCAAGACCTAGTTCACTACTTGCCAATTGGTGCCAACTCGCCCGAAAATCACAATGATGACGCAGTACGTTGGCGCTATCCCCCATATTTGTAAGGTCCCCCTTAGCAAGCCCCACACAGCCTATTTGTCTGCTCTTGCACCGAATGGAAGCGGTAGCACCAGAGGATGGTAGGCCTACGATGCCGGGAGCGGGGGAGGATGGACTGTCCCTGGGACCGGGCAAGGTCCCCGCGCCTTGATGGCATGATCGTGAAGTATTCGACCGCGTTTGTACCGATTGCACCAGTTGGGATGTGGACGGCACCATAAAAGTGAGAGTTCCCCCAGATTTCTCACTAACAACTTGTTTTACAGTAGTGAATGCCCCGCCAATTCAGATGACGACATAAGGCGTATCTGGATTCGTATGGGAGTGGGTGCAATGTCTACTATGCAGAGACGGAACATGATTACCTGTTTTGCACGACGAATATAGCTTTGAATATCTCTGTAGTGGGCTTTCTTCATAACGGTCAAGATGTTGGTCCTCTTTTCATTGAAGTTTATAGAATTATTCGTATGTTCGTGTGTAGTCCCCTTATTTGACAACGTGTTTCTTCTCACGTTTCTTGTTATGCCACAATATGTCAGTTCCCACAATAATATTACTCTTCGGTTGGTATTCAATGCATCTAGAGCTTTTTTTTTTCAATGCAGTTGTTTGTCACCGTTGAGGGCTTACGGAATTGAAAATTCATCACTGTGGAATACAAATTGTTGCTATTGACAAGTTGTATTGTTATTCTTTGTGCCGATTCTGTCATGTTAAGGGCCTGAAATTCTTCTTCTGAATAGTTGGAGCAAAAATATCCAAGTAGGTGTGCATGTGGATTAATGTCTGCGATCTGCCCAGACCTTAATCTGTGTCGCACGATTCCAGTAGGTTGATGACTGCTCTCGGTTGCATAAACTTCAATCCACCCTTTCTCACATAGTCATCCTCCTCTTTCAACACATGGTCCTCACATTTTCACACTAACTTTTTTCAATATTTAATAGCTCGGACTGTGTTAGTATCTTGACGCCAGACAATTTCAATGTAGTATTGTCATCTGCCACCTGTTCTTTAATTTTAGCCCACACAAGTTCTACAGTGTTTAAATGAAAATAATGGTATGGCGGAAGTTTCAAGCACCTATGGCCATGCTCTTCTATAAACTTGTCGATGTGATATTTCTTGCTTTTTTGCGTCTGTTTTACAAGGGAAAACAATTCTAGCTTGAAATGTTTTTGTTTTTTTTCGCATTTCCTTTACAGGACATCGCTGTCAACATCAGCATCTTTCAGATGATTGTTGGTTTCTTGGCGAGATTACGCTCAGTAGTTTAACATTGCTTTCTGAGCGACCGGCTCACATATCCCGTAAGGTACAGACGCGGTGAGAACAGCTACCAATTCTCGCCCACATCACATTACTCACGAGAGTATACAGAATTACGGAGAAAGACGTTAAACCCCTAGGCCAGGGAACGAACGAACATACTTTATTTTCAAAGAGTTAAGAATTGGGCATGCAGGCCCGTCTAACATTCTGCCCTTCTCTCACTCTCTTTCATACATTATTTCATTTATACATCATTTGAGGCTAACAGAGAGCAGCAACAATATAAATGATATGCATTATTAAGGCATAGGCAAAATGCGAACATCAACACTACACGACTCAGTAATATTAGATAATGGTGGGACACTTGATATTAGCTATGTGGAATATACTGGTCTAGAAATACATTTCTGGAAATGGTATGTTTTCCCTTCAGAGCCATATCGTTATTGCTTTCTTTGTGCTCGATGCAGTATGTATTTTGTCTTCTTGGGCAACACCACTGTGATATGATGCATTGTCCATAATTAGACAAGATGTTCTATCTAGGGATGGAAGCACTGTATTCTCGAGCCAATCTCTAAATACATTACCATTCATCTCATTATGATAATCCCTTTTGTCTGTATGCTTTGATACTAACACGAATCCAGCATTCTGCAGTAAGCCATTATTCCTACAACCAGCATCGGCTGTGACCAATCGCTGGGCAAACATCGCTGTATCTTTCCACCCACTGATAGCCATTCCTTTTCACTTGTGTGGTGCGCATTGATCCACGTCTTATCCAAATACACTATGTCATAATTTTCTTTGCGCATTTCCCTTATTTCACGTAGGTATCTGCTTCTCATGGCTCCTAAATACGATTGCTCGCAAACGATATTTGTACCTCCCTTGTACTTCCTAAAAGTGAAGCCTACTGTCCTTATAATTTTCCACAAAGTTCGTTTGGATAGCTCTATCGTATTGTTCTTTCTCAACTAAACCCTAAGTTTTCTTACAGTCACTGTTTCCTTGGCATCCAGTATTTTTTATAATAGCTCGCTTTATGACATTCTTTTTGAAAGCTGTCTACAATTGCCTTTCTATCTACTGTGTGCTTATCACGTGTTGGTTTCATTCCAGATTCTTGCACCCATCGACGAAATGACCGTTTACTCAATCCCAATTCACGCACCGTTCTTTTTTCGGGATTTTTAACAGTTTGAAACAGTTTCCTTCTATCAGCTTCTTGTAAAAAAATGTGTGTACAACTTCATAGCGATGCTTTGAAGTGTACACAATTTCACATTCAATCCCACTGAACAATATTCACACATTCAGATGTTAGCGATAAGTGGTAAGATTTAAAAAAAAATATAATCAGGATTCATAAAAGTGCCCACATATTGACGACACCCCTGAACTAGTCTGAACACTCCCATTTTAAACTGCGCGGGGTTCTTGTCATAAGGCCTTTCTCGTGAACCACGAGAAAATTAACCATTCAACGCTAAAGTTTCCGTGTCAAAATGTAATACTCCTAAAAATCTGCACTTCATCTCTGACCCGTAAATTATATACCGCATATAAACAAACTTTGAAATCAGCTGTACAATCTCCAGAACAAAAATTGTTTTATTGGGTGGACATAATGATGAGGTTATATGCTAAATCTCATAATTTTCCTTCAGTTGGTTACTGAGGTATGGATTTTTATATGAAGGCAAACAAATGTGAATGCACTATAGTACCCTACTCGAGTTCCCGCTCCAAAACTTGGGATTCATGTTTATTTTCCCAGGACTCTTTTACCACATGCATGAGGCTTGTTCGATCGCAGAATCGGAAAGAACGATTCCACAGTCTCACCTGAGTTAATGAAAGCACGGTCACTTTAGTACCATGGGCGAACTAACAAAACAACCAAAACCGTTTCAGGTACTGCTTCTTCTCATGTATGTGGGGGATGTGTGTGTGGGGGGAATGTGTTTATGGGTGGAGTTATGTGTGGGAGGGGAGATGTGTGAGAGGTGGGGGAGGTGTGGGATGTGCAGGTGATTGAAGGATGTATGCGAGGATGGGGGATGTGTGTTTGGCTGGGTGGTTGGGGTGTGTGTGGGTTGAGGGGTAGATGAGAGATGCATGTGTTGATGGGCGCGTGGGTGATGTGCGGGTGTGAGTGGTTGATGGATGAGTACGTGAGTGGGTGGATGTGTGTGAGAGATTAGTGTATGGGTGGGGGAGGTGTGTAGTTGTGAAAAGATGTGTGTGAGCAGCGGATGTGTGTGGATGGGGTATATGTGGGTGGCGGGATGTGTGTGGGTGGGAGGTGTGTGTTTTGGGTTATGGGTGGGGTATATGTGTGGGAGGTGGGGAGATGTGTTTATGGGTGGGGATGTGTGTATAGGTGGGGATGTGTAGTTGAGAGGTGGCGAATATTGGGTGGGTGAGTGGGTGTAGGTTGGCTGATGTGAGTGTGTGTGGGTGGGGAAAATTGTGAGAGTGCGGGATATGTGTGTGGATAGGTGCGGGATGTGTGGGTTGGCGGGGGTAAGTGTGTGTGGTTTCTTCTTCTTCTTCTTCTTCTTCTTCTTCTTCTTCTTCTTCTTCTTCTTCTTCTTCTTCTTCTTCTTCTTCTTCTTCTTCTTCTTCTTCTTCTTCTTCTTCTTCTTCTTCTTCTTCTTCTGCTTCTGCTTCTGCTTCTGCTTCTGCTTCTGCTTCTGCTTCTGCTCCTCCTCCTCCTCCTCCTTCTTGGGTGGGTGATCAGTGGGTGTGTGGCGGCATGTATGTTCGCCTGGTTCTGTGTTGAGTGCGTGGAGGTATGTGTGGGTGGGTGAGGGAGGTTTGGTAAGTGGGGGATGTGTTGGTGGCTGCGGGATATGAGGTTGTATGGGGGATGTGTCTCACAACATTGCAATATGCATTGTTTATGTTTACAACTTTCATTTGATAATTTTTTTTTTATTTTTGTTTTCTCATGTGAATGTATCATGCGTAATATGCATTGTTTATGCTTACAAAATCCATTTGACAATGTTTTTTCCCCTATGTTAATGTAGCATGCACATTTGATGCATGAAAGATGAGTGATTGAAAGGGCCGAATGTAAGACGGGCCTGCGTGCCCAATTTATTACCCTTTTAAAATAAAGTTTGTTGGTTCTTCCGTTCGTTCGTTCGTTCATCCCCATTAATTTGTCGATGGGACAATATAAAATAACACAGTAATGCAGCCGTAAAGAACACAAGGAGGGGAGTCCGCCACAAAGAAGCTAGTACAAAAATATAAGTGTTTCCGAAATCAACATGGATGTATGTAAGGTTTGCTTTTACTAAATAGATTCCATTCAAGGTACCTGGCTCTATCGACCCGTGGATAGTTTTTCTGTCCAGTTTTGCCAGAACAGAAGAATGTATGGTTGGTCGTTGCGATGTCCGACGGTCGTGTGATTTTTAACATGCACAATTTGAACACCAGATCTCCTGTTTTTCGTCATTATCCGCGCGGGCTAGGCATACAAAATCACTACGCAGGAAATATGTGGGACGCGTATATCATTAAGACCCAAAATGGCAGCTTTAGGCTGAGATCCGAGCCTGGAGCGGATATTGCAACCTCTCGGCACGGTCAGATGAGATTAACAGAGAATAAATGTAATAGGAATAAAGTTGAAGGTGAAGGACGAGTGCATGACACCATGGATAGCAACATTTCAAAGTTATATGATTTTGTTTACTTGGACTGGTACCCTGGTGATGTGTTTATATGTATATCTTTGTTAGTATTGTGTGTCCTCATGATCTAATAATACATGTGTGTTTTATTATATACTGATTTATCATGCTTATCCGTTATGAAAACAATTATTCAATGTACATAATTATGGTTGGTTTGCACATATAGTCTGTCTGAGATCAAAACCTTCAACGTCTCTTTATGGAACGCACTAGTCTCTGAAGGAAATTTGGGGGAATCAAGCCCCATTAAACTGTAAGAGCAGCTTAAAACTGTTGCAGATTAGCTGTAGCACCTTACCTGTAGAATTTGCGCTCAAGCTCGTCCAACATGTTCTGTAAGTGACGTGTCTGTTGATAGGGCAGGCCAAAGAATCGTCACAATGTTCTGCTGCTGTAGATAGTGCAGCGTAGTGCATGCGGTGTGCGCACGTGCGTTATTCAATTAATCAATCATGTGCCATGCCGGAAAGCGTGGGCGGTCATGACTCGCGTTATTATGCTGGAAAATTTGTGAATGCTGGATCAAACAATACCTCCAAAACCTCATCTCGATTTGCCGCAGCCTAAACCTTTCTACGGAAGACATGAAGAGGCAAGTGATAGTGAAAACTGAATCCTCCCCACATGTGAATACTGCCATCTCCGAATCGGCTGCACTAACGCACACAGCAATCTACAATGAGCTCTCCACACCTTCGCCAAATCCCCATGCGTCCATCAGCAAAAAACATATCCGGAGTGCAATGAAGATAACTGATAACTGCTCTCCTCTGTAAATGGGACAGCATTCCGCTACATTATAATCCATGTGACATGTTGCTGTGCCAATTGCAGGTGCTGTTGACGATGTGTGTGAGTAAAGTTTGACCCAATATAAGGTCATCTTGAGTAAGGCTTGAATCTCTGAGTCGTCGTATGACTGTCATTCGTAGGACTTGCCCGTGTCTACCCTATATTGCTGCTTCTCTTTGACTTGCCGGGGGAAAACAATTCCGTAGGTGACTCGGCACAATATGACGAACTTGTGTATGGGTAGTAACACGTGATTGGCCACTCCGAAGTCTATCGCGAGCACTGCCAGTGGTTCCCTAACGTTCATTGAGTCTTACAATAGTGCTGCGGTGGTAATTCATCCTTCTGGCAATGGCCCGCGAGCTAATTCCAGTCTACAACGTACCAATGACTCGTTGGCGGTCGTTTTCAGATAGTAGTAGCATTCAAGAACATGTACTGGCTGTTTTGTCTCAACGGCCTTTAATACCGTGTATACTGCAACAATACGTACACATTTTGAGGATCATAACTGTTGGCAATCGTATTGATAACTAACTGACTAACTAACTAACTAACTAACTAACTAACTCACTCACTCACTCACTCACTCACTCACTCATTCACTCACTCACTCACTCACTCACTCATTCACTCACTCACTCACTCACTCACTCACTCATTCAGACACACACATACTCACTCACTCACTAATCAACTAACCAACCAACCAACTAAATAATTAACTATATGTGGTTCAATGTGCTTGGCCAGTAACACTACCCATGAAGTATATCCCAGTTCTTAAGATCAAACCCACTGAGCCAAATGAGGCACCCGACATTTTCACTACATTGAACTACAAATAGATACTTAGGGCTACTTTGTTTTGATGTAACTAGAACAGCGATGATGGCCAGTAGTAGCACTGCAGACAACATCTTGTATAACACAGTTCGTTTTCAGTCTGTAATAAACAACAAACAAGGATCCGTTAACAATCAACACATTTTAGCATTTGAGTATCGTCCAATTAGCATTTGAGTACAACTTCTTCCATTGGTATCACCCGGTCAAAAGTACTGCTGCCAGCTTCTGGACGTCTGACTGACCAAGTGGACAGGGCAATGACTTCAACAAGCCAAAAGACACTGTACTCAAAGAAACGAAGATTCTTCTGCACTTCGGAGATCGAAATGTAAAACATAAAAAAAAAAAAAAACCGCGAAGGACCCCTTTTCATGCATTGCAGCTCTTTTGAGTACATGGTGAAAATCCCATATTTTTATAAACCAATCGGCAGTTGACTGCCGATGTGGTCAATATCAAACCAACAGCCTGTTATTCCCCAATATATTTTCCGGTTTACATTTTAGGGTGAGGCGATTTATTAGCCCTGTTCACTTGTAAAAATTTCTTCTCCGTGAAGATTTGATGACATGGTCACCGGGTCAAGGGGAAAGCGTGCTGGCCACTGAGCCATTGTGGCTCACGAAACTTGGATGATAATTATATTCATAGATAGTTATTACCAATCTTATGATTCATCATCGTCATTACCATTATCAAATGGCATCTGCACATGAAAAGCAGACTATAGTGAGTAACCATCTTCCTCTTTTCTGTGTTTTCAGGTTAGGTAAAAATATCATACATTTAGAGTACAGAGGATGCAACAGAACATGTTCTTTTACAATAGTCATCATCAACTTTTGCTGTCAAGCGCCGTGGGGTGGAATAGTTGATGTTCCAGCGCACGATGAGTGACACTGGATAGTATCACTCTACGTGAGTGTACAATTTTGTTAATCGATTTTCTTCTCAGGCGTCCTCTTGTACTCATATCAGGTATTCCTTTTTGTAGTGCAAGTACCTGTAGTTGATGGTGTTGCATTCTAACGGGATGGTCGAACCATTTGATCTTCTGTCTTTCAATAAATGTCGTATAAGGTGTTGATCCTCCTATCCACCTAATAATATAATTTCTTACTCGGTCTTGAATAGTTCAACTCTAATATCAACTCTTGAATCTTATCTCACCGGTGTTGATTTTGCATAAGTGTGGTTTTGATAATATACAAGTATGTCATTGATAGCATAATGTTGGTGTGAATATGCTATTTATTATCAGTCATGTTGCAAACATAGGTCTTTTTGGATGTTTCAGTATTGGTGATAGTTAAATAAGCGCATTTGGATTTTGGCTTCAGATTTAGATATCTCTGTCTATTCTGCCATCTTTTGTGATCATACTCCCTAGATATTTAAATTCTTTAAATTTGTTTCAAAGGTGTACTATTTCTCAGTATCGTTAGTGGATTTTAACAATACTCGTCAAAATAAAACCTGTGTTTTATCTGTACAGACAATTTCGTATCACCATTTACCGTGATTTATTATTACCTCAAATTAAGGTGATATAATGAACTATCAAAAATAAGCAAACATGTTCTAATGACACGATCATATAGTAAACACATTACCAGAAAGCTTGACGAAAGTCAAGACAATATAATCCCAGGAGGTTTGGCAGAAAACAACAGTCCAACTCTCAAATTACGACTGCTATTTCAATATTTTCGTTAAGTAAAAAACCCTCAAGCATCCATAATATAATACAACCTTTAGTGTGAGTGTGGTAATAACAAGATTAGGGACATGTACGACTGAAGAGACAGTCAGGTGTCGTGAAGATTTACAACACTCGTTGTAGTTTCAGTTAGAATGAGAATGATGAGGCGAGTTGGTTAGATTGATTTCTCAGACGACCCATGACTCGACTGTGTTGAAAGGCATGTGGGGAGGGGGGGGGAGTCGGGGTTTTCTTCGATCATTTTACAATCTAATCTGGTGTTTAAATCAGTGGCTGTTATAAAACATTCTAGCTGATTACGAAAACGGTGGTTATTATGTCAAATATGGTATCTTGTTTTCTTGTCATGTCTTACCTTATCTTATTTTTCTTTGGCATGTCCTGTCATGCCTAGGCTCACCTTGTCTTAACTTTGCCCTTTCTTGTCTTATTTTCTCTTGCTATGTTTTGTCTTGTCATGTATTGGCTTACCTAATCGTTTTTATCCCTATCTTTCCTTGAATTTTCATGTTCAATATCACACTATCTAACTTTCTCTGGACTTATCTTGTCAAGTATTGCATTATCTTGTCCTCGCTTTGTCTTTCCCGTTCTTGTCTTGACTTTCCTTATCTTGTTTTGTCTTGCTTATTCATAGTTTGTATTTCGTTTTGCCTTAACTCTTGTCTTATGTTGTCATGTAAAGTCGTACCTTGAATTATGTTATAATGTATGGTCTTAGCATTAGGGGGGGGGGGGGGGGGTCTTGACTTAAAAACGGGGGGGGGGGCATCTTGACTCTAATTGCCTTGTATTTAGTTATTTTACATCATTTTGTCTTATCTATCTACCGTAAACTGAAGACAACTTTTAAAATAAATACCTTTCTAATATCAGGTTATATTAATATTGAGTTGCAGAGATAAATAATCACAACAACAAATTTAGCCCGTTCTACTCAGTGCCATCTCTCTCTCTCTCTCTCTCTCTCTCTCTCTCTCTCTCTCTCTCTCTCTCACACACACACACACACACACTCTCTCTCTCTGTCTCTCTCTGTCTCTCTCTCTCTCTCTCTCTCTCTCTCTCTCTCTCTCTCTCTCTCTCTCTCTCTCTCTCTCTCTCTCTCTTCGTGTCTTGCTTTCTGTCTCACGGCAGCTGGAAGTCGTAAGGAGTAGGTTGTAAGGCTGAAACTCTTGCAATATTGCTAGGAAAGAAACATATCTGCTGGTAGACAGCCATTCTTATCGTGAATGCAAAATTTCTAGAGCAGTTGTTCTCAACCCTTATTGGTCGAATGCACCCCTTCACCATATGTTTAGAATATCATTCTCTCCCCCGCCCACCCCTTCGTATTTCCTACCTATAAATTCCCCTCACACCCCCCCCCCCCACTCCCCATGCAGTACACGTAGAATAGTCAGCTAAATTTAATAAAGCATATTAGAACAAGTCTTGACGTCTACATAAAACGCGATTTGCAGGTTTACTTACGTTATAAAACGAATTTCAGAAGGGCGAGAAGTACAGAACCGTAAAGTATGGAGGGGAAAAAACAATATCAAGTAATCGGTTCTTTTATTAATGCGATCTTGAAATAAGCTTAATTCTCTCCCCCCACCCCGTCCCCCCCCCCCCCCCCCCCCCCCCCAAAAAAAAACAAAAAAACTAAAATCCTCCCGAGGGGATTTTAGGGTTTCGGAGAGAGGGGTTGGGGGGGGGGGGAGAACTTCCCACCGATTTAGAACCACTGGTCTAAAGCACATGTGTCAAACTCAAGCCCCGCAGGCCACATCCGGCCAGGTGTACAATCATATCAGGCCCGAGAAGTCTCAACCGACGTACAAATATATTCAGCGCCAAGAGAGAATTTTAGGCACAAATATTTTTTTATAGGTCACGATATAAAGTGCAAATCAAATTCCCTAATTAGCAGCCTTCCGAAATGATAGGCTACCTGAGAGCGTTCCTGCTTCGATCAGAATAAGCGAAAATAAAATGTTGTGTAGTGAGTTAGTGTTCGTCGTTATAGTTACCTAGCAACGTTCAGATGCTCGTTTTGGATTGGCGCATAAAAAATGAAAGTAGTGTAATGCCCGGATATTACATCACCTTTTCCCGCTACGGCTAACCTGATATCAATCAAGCGTCTGTCGGTAGATGCACAATCTTTTAAAATCAAAGCTAGCCTTTAAAATGGCCAAGAGAAAAGTTGATTCTGAAAACAGAGCCTTTCAAAGCCGCTGGGAGGCTGAATATATGTTTACTGATATTGGCGGTAAACCTGTGTGTCTAATTTGTGGAGATAATGTGGCTGTGATCAAAGAATATAATCTGAGACGGCACTACGAGACTAAACATCAAGACAAGTTAAACAGCCTGAATGCAGAGCAGAAGCTACAGAATGTAGAAGAATTGAAGAGGCATCTAACATCACAGCAGATGTTTTTCACCAAAGCAAAATCACAAACTGATGCTGCAGTCAAAGCAAGTTTTAT
>JACEFZ010000464.1:15000-80000 GCA_014155875.1 Cepaea nemoralis
TGTCCATTGGTCAAATTTTTCAGTCCCATTCCCATTCCATCCCACTGTAATTTTGCCTGTCCCATGATAATATTAATATGGAATACAGTTCAAATAAATTTATGAAATGTATGAAAGTTTAGGGTTATTGTCTACTAAATAGGACTACATGTACAAAGAGATATGTAAAACAACAGAATTTATTAATTTTAATATTCAAGAGTATTTTATTAAAACAAAGTGTAATCTAAATATGACAATTCAGTGTCATTCTGACACTCTCGTTCTGTTTCTGAGTCACTCTGCTCATTCAGCACATTATCATTTTCTGTTGATCGACTGTTTCTAAATATTCAGTTAATCCAGGTAATCCCTGAAACATTTCCACAATTTTCATCTCACATACAAATTTGATATACACAGAGTTAATAACGAGAGCTGGTAACATCCGTTTTCGTAACTTACTCAACAACAATCCAGCTGCACTAAATAAGTGCTCTACTGCCGCTGAAGACACTGGTATGGCCAAAACAATTATCGTACTTACTGTTAGCAGTGGAAACCTATGTTCAATTTTCCAATAATTTAATGGTTGTGAAGTTAGTTGCCGTAATTTTTGAAACGTGTTGACTTCATCCTCAAGGCATTTCTTTCTGGGGTCATCAAACTTAAGTGTTTTGTTTTGTGGAGGATCAAAAAATAAGTCAAAATCACTTTTCAGCTTTTGTTCTACAATTCCTGCTACCTTCACATACAGAAAATGATCCAGAAGAAAGATTTAAATCATTGATGAATGAAATAACAGTTGGAACAACATTCTTAGAAAGAGCGATCTAATCATTTGCCCATTTATTGGTGTCCACATTCCCTTTTTTCTTAGTTATAACTAACTTGACCATGTCTTCTATTTTGGATTTCATGTCAACTCCAGTAAGGAATGCTGCAGTAACTGCCAAAGAACTGCCGCAATATGGCCAAAGTTTTTCTCCAATAATTTTCTGAAAGTTCTGACAATATTTCTTCACCATGCTGCTGGAATTTTCTTCGTCAATATCAACAATAACTTTGTACAACTGATAGTCTAGGAGGAAGTATAACAGTAACATTAAATGAGATGTAGCACCATCAATTTCTAGTTTGTCAAAAAAAGTTTTGAATTTCTCATGTATGTACAGCATTCCTTTTTTTCTGAATAATATTCGGAATGTGGTTTAAGAATACTTCATCATCTTCATTAAAGTAATGCGAGTGATTTTTTTTTTAAAATGGGTATTGAAACGTTGGTAATATGATCGCATGCGCGCATTTATTAATTTATCCGGTGTCCCACCACGAGATAAAGAATTCATACAAGTATATAAAGAAAAAGGAAGGTTTTAAACAAAAGTTGCTATGACATGGCTACTGACCCATGTGTCCCATGGGAAATAAAAATGTTTGCAGTCCCGTTCCATCCCATCCCATGGGACGTTTCTCATAGGATTCCCATGGGAATCCCATTCCCATGGACAAGCCTGTTAACTGGTGAGTACATAGAAAGGAAGTGCTAAAATGGTTTTATAGAATCACTATTGCGGAGCATAGGGCGTCAACTACGCAGATTCCAACAAGTCAAGAGTCAGGGAATGACGTAGGCGTTGGATTGGAGACACATTGAGTAAACTGAATAATAATAATATAATTAGAAAGTTATTGCACTGGAGCCCACATGGCAAAGGAAACAGAAGGAGTATAAAACACCAGGAGAATACAATTAGAGGCAGAGATGTAAAATATGAAGACGGCATGGGGTGATGGTTGTGAGTTGATTGTGGTTCTATGCTCTAAATATGGATACATCGAAAAAAATGTGTGACATCAATCTATATCTTCTTGTTGCTATATACTATTGTCTATCGTCTAGGAAAGCAGTGGAAGCACAGCAGCTAGCATGTTTGACTACCGGCCAAATGGTCAGTTTTCCGAATCCCCTATTAGTAAAGGATTTTCATTTCCCATTTTCCTGAGCTTTTCGGTCGACCAAGCTTACAATGAGTCCTAGGAAATGCTCTATGTGTGATAATTACTACACACACACATATTGTTTATATTGGTCTAAAAACTATGAAGCTTGCATTATGCACCAAAGATGATCCATGGCGTAAAATTTGATATTTTGCTTCTTTTTACTTACGATTGTTTAGAACTTGGTGGATGGTGGCTCTTTTCCTCGTTGTCTTGGTTGCACCGTATCCATGTTTGTTTAGAAAAGCCTCGATCTTGTCTGTACATAGTTTTCTTAATATAATACTGGCTTTGTACACATATCTGTATTGTTTATGAAGTATTATCCATTAATGTAGACGGTACTATCTGCTTAGCTTTATCGCAGATGTTGGACGGTGCTCACCTAACCCGGCACCCCACATTGTGCCAACGGCTTCGGGCAGAGGAGCGCATTGTGGAAGGCACACGCCTTACCCTAGTACGAGGAAATGCAACCTAAAGACTAAATGTCATGGCTGGGCAGACCCGGCCCTAAGCCTTGGTCGGCAACTGATCCGACAAGCGGACAGTCAGAGCATGACTTTGCTGATCCGGTAGCTTCTGCAGCTTGTCCTGTTCCAGACGTATTTGTGTTACCGTTCCTCTCGAGACAACAATGCAGGCCGGAGAGGCATCATGCTGCATGGGCAACACATGGTCTCTAAATTCAGCCCAGGCCTTGTCCTATGGAGAGATACTCTATTTTACAAACTATCGCCTGTCAAGATGGTAAGGTGCCAGTCATTTCCAAGCTTTGCTAAACATCTTTATTCCTGGTCTCGAATTCTTAACTCGGCTTTTGATTCTCGCCCACTAAATTTCTCGGATCTGGCACCTTGTCACACTTTAATGCTAATAATATAGCATATGACGATAGTCTACAGTTTGAATTCCTTCTAATTTATATATAGCGTACCAATTATAATTGTATATATAGTTACCCGGCTGGACAACAGGAGAATCTGGCCAACACTCAGGGTTCAAACGGACACATAATCATAAGGCTACTGGTACAATTAGTATTCGGACTCTTCATTGACTGTTGAAGATCAGGACGGAGCACGTATGGGAATGACCCGAGTGCTGTGATGTTGGTTCTTGACTTAATTTATCTCATCTCAACCCGCCCAGGCATTTAGCTGGAGCTTGTTGATAATGAAACGCCCAGGCCTAGCCTCCGACCCTCCATATGTGCTGTGCTGAACCATTACCTGGTTATATCCTAACAGACCTGTTCGCAGGTATGAAATTCCAGTACCGATACCCACAACTCGTTTTCTGAGCTTGGAGAGGGGAAGAGCTCCCTGCAACACAATCCCCTCGGAGATGATACTTTGAGTCTGGGTCTCTTTCAACAACCCTCACTGGGATACATGACAGATCTTTTCAGATCTTTCCTTCGCTCAGACGACTTGAATGCCTATACGTCGGACTAAAGAGTTGACACTCAATCTTCCAGACGGTTCCAACCAACCATCCAACCAACCATATTTAGTTAGCAGTTTAATGAAAGAAGCACACTATTTTGTGGAAAATGCAACACTTTGTACAGTGTATCGGCCGTAATATGTGGACAACTGTGCATTAGCAGGACAAGAAGCCCCATTTGTGCTAACAGACGAAAATTACTGTCCAAGGCGGAGGCGCAGACCAGCATGGTTTATATGTAATGCAAGGAGAACCCGTTAAAATACTATGTGGTCAAGACATGTACTGGGAAATGTGTGTTTGAATACACAATGATAACGCAGGACACTGAGTGTTGGAAAGTGTCCTTCTTTGCTGAGATGACACCTTATGCTGTCTTACTTTACAGCATCAGCTACATCACACACGCAAGTGTGTTTATTTATGAGCTGTCTTAGTGGCCTCAAACGGATCCCCAAATGATATTTCTGTGTAAACAATAATAGCTAGGCTTTAACTATAAATAAAACAAAGAGTATTACTATCAATAACGACAGTAGAAAGTCAGTTCTACAATTACAGTAAATGGAAAGCAACTTGAATTAGTAATTAGTTTTCTGACCTAGGAAATCGCTATCAGATTATTTGTCTGTCTGTTTGTTGCGTTTGCTCGCACTGAACTGGACCGTATTCCACACAGATGCTACTACATCTAGTGCACATGGGTTGTTATCAGCTGTTTTACTCCAACAGTCTGGTGTAGTGGTTAAACTCGCTACCTAGGCTTCGTCGCACCGAGAGTTTAGAGCGAGCGTTCTTATCCATTCGGCCATGCTGACACTATCAGATAATGCCAGGTTAAGTAGACAATGCCAATCTAAGAAGAGAGGTGTGCGAGAGAGCTGCATGTTGTCTCCAGAATATGTTACCATAAATAGTGAAAATAAGAGGCATTTAGAGGACAGCAGAGGATATTACACCACCGATATTAGATGCAGATGATATAGAGTTGATTGCAGATAATGAACAGCATCTGCAACATGTCTGGCTGGTTATTACTGTGCACAGTGATCGGAGGCAGGTGTGGCAGAGAGGTTTAATACGTTTAAACGTTCTCTTCTGACCGCGGCGTAGCGGGTTCATTTCACACATCCGACAGCAGGCTCACCATAGGGGATGGCTCCCTATGGTCAGATTTTTGTCCTACACCAGCAATCCGGCAGGGGATTTTCAGGGGGGGGGGGGAGTTGTTATAGTTGCGCTAGATTTTATTAGAAGGCAGCAAGTAAAATGGTTTGGCCATGCAAGTAGTTTACCAACTAACAGTATACCACAACAAGCAATGATGTACGGACGAGAGGGCGGAAGAGGAAGAGGCCGACCACGTAAATCATGGGCGCAGGCAATAACAGAGTCCATGGTAATATCGATACATTAAGCTCATAAGCGGGCTATCTCCCGCTGGTTATACTTCACCTCGACACCGCAAGGTACAAGAGGAACATGATGAGATGAGATGAGTCAGTAGGACTTCCATGTTGACCTCTCGTTCTTGGCATGGAGACGTAAATTACAAGTACCCCAAAAGTCGGCGAAGGAACGCCTGTTGGTGAGGGACACTACTAACAGGGAAAACTGACACTCACACAGAATCAGTTTAGTGTACTCACTATCTGCATCACTTTTGTGAATATGCGAGCACACGAAAACAAAAGTACAGAGTAAGCTACTATGATTCGAATTAAATTATGAGAAAACAGACAGTATTTACTTTCCAAGCAGAAAGAAACACCACCATGTACGCCCCATGTAAATAGGACAATTCTTAAACAGGTGAATCGGTGCAACAATCTCCGGAAAGGCAATGCATCACATGGAAGAGACCTAGTTGAGATTAGAACCAGAATAGAAATAGCTAAGGTAGCCTTTCGCAAGATTTGAAGCTTGGTCACCAATAAATGGCTTTCGACTGCGGTGAGAAAACGAGAATTGAAGTGGAATATAGAATCTGTGTTGTTATATGACAGTGAAACATTGACAGAAAGTGAAAATTTTAGCAACAATTAATGGCAATAGAATCGATTGCACTAACAACGAGTGCCTGAAAGATGATAATGAAAACTAGAACATTATATACAACAATAAGAAAGAGACAAACAGCTGTCTTTAGTCATGTGATGAGAAAAGAGGCATTGGAGAACATCATGACAGCTGGAAACATCAAGGGTAAGAGAGGCGAGGCAGACCAGGAGAAATGATGCTGGATGGACTGAGACGGTGATGTGGAAGAATATCATCAGAAGAGTTTATCCAGAACACCAAAGACCGAGATCTGTGGAGAGATGTGAACGCCTGTGTTAGCTGGCAGGGCTCTTGATGATGATGAATTATGTTATAAATCTTGTTGTCATCTAGTCTTGACCTACGACATCCCCATAATAAATACAAGTCGATCCAGTTCAAGGAATATCCTTTTAGTTTGCTTTTATTTTATATTGAAAGCACAGATACATATAATATATCAGGTGGATTTAAAATATTGAACAATAATGGATTTGTGCAAGACGTTAAAAAAACAATGTAATAGTTGATTTAAACAATGTTCATTGATTTCTAGATACAACTGCCTGCGGTCTTTACTTGACTCTTGTTATTGATGTTACTGTTCAGGCGGTAGATCTGAATATAAGAAATTTAGAATAGCATAGTATTACTAAAAATAGAAATGTTTATATATATATATATATATATATATATATATATATATATATATATATATATATATATATATATATATATATATATATATATATATATATAAGGCGATGTAAGAATGTATGTATGGATGTATGTGGGTCCGTTCTTTATGCGTTCGCGAACGGTCCATCGTATTGAGATGACATTTTCTACACCTTTTCTTCTCATTCCAGTGCAACCAACTGTCATAGTTTTTTTTTTTAGTGTACTTCAGCTATTACCTTACTAAAATTTAATTTTGTAATTACATGACTGAACATAAGAAAATATAAAACAAGGGACATAACTTTTAGTAGCATTGTTATATCTTAAGTTAAGTCCCCTGGCTATAGATAGATAGATAAATAGATAAATAGATAGATAGATAGATAGATAGATAGATAGATAGATAGATAGATAGATAGATAGATAGATAGATAGATAGATCCCCGCCAGGGCCTGGGCAAAACCGGGCCGGGCAGCTAATATATATATATATATATATATATATATATATATATATATATATATATATATATATATATATATATATATATATATATATTACTGCCTGTAGTACCTACGGTGTATGAAAGAGTGGTCTTAAGCTTAAGGAATTAAAGCCGCCTGGTTTAGGCAGTCGCCTCGAACTGTGCAGGTTAGGGCTTTCTTTTTCCCCCCAGACATAAAAAAAATCCATCAATTTACCGAGGATTCGAACAGGGCTCCTGAATGGGAAACCGACGTTCTAGCCACTCGATGAGACGCCCCCCACAACTGTGAATAAAGTTAGTTGCGTATCCTATGCAGGACGTCGCAGTCAAGAACATTTTTTGGGCTGTTTGTGTTTTCTAGGCAAGTTTACGATCGGTAGCTTGTCATTGCTTTCTAAACGACCAGCACTCACACCATTGTATGGAAAATAACAACGCAAAGCGATCTGCTGCCAAATCGCGAGCAACTGTGTTTCGAGCGTGGTATGCGGGATTACGAATTACGTCCGTAACCCATTGGCCACAGAGCCGGCCCGACGATGTATACGTCTGCAAATATGTAAAGACCACTTTTCCATCCACGAGGCTTGGTGGGTCTGTGATAGAATTGTAACTGTACAGGACCCTATTTTTGTATAGACCACCGTATGACACTCGAAGTGTAATGTAGTCAATATCAGGTGGGCCCCCCTGGCCTCTCAGGAAATGTTCTGGTAAACGTGTTAGGCTGGGTCGAGCTCGGAGCCCAGGAAATTATTTGTGTAATTTCCCTCATCGTAGGGGAGCGCTGTTGTTGAGGAGCATCGTTGAGGAGCATCGTTGTCGGGGGCAAAAAGAAAATCCTAACCTGCACAGTTCGTGGCGACTGCACTAGCCAGGCGGCCTTAATTCCTCAGGCTCAAAGACCCCTCTGCCATACACGGCAAGGTACTATATTGGCAGTAAATGACAGTTTTTGACAGTAGGGGAGCCATGCCGGCTAGCTAGTGTGCTAGCTTCAGCGCTACCGTGATTATATCGGGTATATGGTAGTATATCCATATTTAAGAGATCGATCCTGACTGGATTGGTGATTTAGTCAATATCACGCCAGTCACATTTACTCTCCATAACACTGTCTGGTACTATTTTAGATTGGGTCAGCCTGGCACCCAGATAACCCCAAAGAATCACCCACTTGGAACACGATTCAAACACATGAATAAAGGGCCGGCAGGTACATGTGAAAACAATATCTTTGAAATAACTATGTTTCAAAGACAGCGCAGTGTTGGAATTGGCTCCGCCGATGAAACGGTTGGGCCGACAGCAGACAGGGCTGACAACCCCTAATGCTGTACAATGTCCTTGTCGCATCTAACCAAAGTAAAAGGAAAAGATTCCCCCAGGATGCTCCGAAAAGGGGGGAGGGGGAGCATGAAGTATCTATTGGCGACCACACGGTGACGACCTAATCCGTCCAATCGACCATGATTTTAGCCGAGCGACCGGGCTGGCCATTCGTCTGTTTTAAAAGCTTCGTCACCTTTCGTAGAATGAGAATTCACGCTGGACGAAAGAAGTGCGAAAGTGCGTCACAGGAGGTACGCAAGTGCTCCTGGGAACAGAATAAGACAAGAGGATCTCAGCCAGGGAGAACCCCACTGTGCTGAGAAGACTCAAGTCGATGTCACCTGTGACGCATCCGAGCAATCTTCTGAGAGTCTCAGGATGAAGATCAAGTTCCCCTATGCCAAAAAGACGGCAGAGTGGGTTCAGGTAGGCGAATCGTTGTCCCGTGTTTTAAAAGAAGAACTACAACACATGCCCCTTGAAGAGCATGGGAAAGAGGGCTTGCGCCAGGTGTAACAACATCCGAAAACCAGGAACAAAACCCTATCCCGAACAGATCGGTTCTGCAGAAACAGGCGAAAACCACGGAAGGAACATGAGAGATTCTTCCGGGAACTATACAAGTTTGCACGGGACCTGTTCGAACAGCCGCTATCCGGCATCCTCAACGTCAGCAAAGAGGAGCTGGAGAACCACCTTATTACGACGTACTCCGATGTCCAAAGGGATGTCCCTCTCGGAGAGATTGAAGGGTTCAAATGGCCGGAAAAATCAACTGTGAATTTCAATGCCAATCCTTCGATGTGGAGCGATGTGGTTGCGGTACTTAAGAAAGCTAGAGGAAAGTCTGCACCGAGGCCCAAAGGTGTGCCTTACACAGTCTATAAGAGGTGCTTGAATGTCCACAAGAAACTACACAGGATACTGAGATCCGCGTGGACACACAAGCGCATCAGCACGGACTGGAAGAAAGCCAACGGAATCTACATTCCCAAAGAGCAAAACTCAACCAGTATAGCCCAATTCCCTTGAACGTCGAGGGGAAGATATTTTTCTCGGTCGTGTCCAGCCGAATCACGAAGTACTTGATGATGAACAAGTACGTAGAGACAGGGGTTGTAAAAGGGGGATAACCTGGTGTCCCCGGCTGTCTCAAACACGGCACCATGATCTGGGAAGCTATCCAGAGAGCGAAGACGAAGAAGGAGGAACTCCATGTGATATGGTTGAATCTGGCCAACGCGTCTGGGTCAATGCCACACCAGATGTTGTGGTATGCACTCAAGGAGTATCACATGCCCGAGATCATTACGGAAATGCTTATGCGGTACTTCGCGGGCTTCTCTCTCCGTTTCTCGACCAAAACGTTCACAACGAGATGGGTCGACCTTCAGATGGGTATTGCAATGGGATGTACAATGTTGCCGATATTATTTGTCATGGCCATGCAGGTCATCCTGGATGAGGCATCTTGCTGCGCCCACGGTCCGAAACTCGGTGAGGGAAAGAATATTCCACCGCTTAAGGGCTTCATGCACGATACGACAATCCTGACACCGAAGGAGAGTGATGCCCACAGCATCCTCCATAGACTGGACGATCAGTTTCGCTGGTGCAGGATGATCTTTAAACCCAAGAATTCTAGAAGCCTGTCGATCTTGAAGGGTAAAGCGGTGGTAAGGTTGTTTATGGTGGCTGGACAAGCGATTCCCACGGTGCTAGAGGACCGGTAAAGAGTCTCGGTCGTGAATACGATTCATCCCTGACGGACAGGAACACGGTGGTACAGATGCAAGAATTGTTGGCGAACAGCCTGCTTACCTTCGAAAACACCAGGCTGATAGGCAAATTCAATATCTTGTGTCTCCAATTCATACTTATTCCGAATCTCCTGTGGCCGCTGTTGATATATGATGTAGGCACGACCACAGTGCAAGCAATGGAGGGGAAGATAACAGCTACATACGGAGATGGCTTGGAGCACCAACATGCCTCGAGACTGTCGCACTATATTGCAGGCAGAGCAAGATCTCCTCCCGTTCCGGTCCCTCATGGAGGAATTCAAAGTCGGAAAAGCCTGACACGGGATGATGTTGCGCGAGTCTCCTCATGAATCGGTCAGCACCTCAGCTCCCGCCCTGAGAACGGGAAGAAAGTGAAAGGTCGTCAGCGCAGTCGAGGATGCCCAGGCAGCACTCCAGCTGAAGGAGGTCATGGGACACACTCAGTCAGACAGAAGGGGGTTCGGCTACCATGGCAGAGTCCCGATGTGGTCCAAGGCGACGACTAAAGAACGCAGAGACCTGGTGGTTAAGGAGATCCGAAAGGGATAGGATGACGAAAGAGTCCGTGTGGCTTCCCAACAGGCGCAGCAGGGCCAGTGGATGTTATGGGACGAGGTACTGCAGAGATCTCTTACCTGGAATAATATTTGGCGGATGACATCACTGCGCTTACGTTTCGTCCTCCGATCTCTCTATGATGTCTTCCCAACTTGGTCAAGTGGAGGAAAACCACTGACTCGTCCTGTCCCCTCTGTAAAAAGGTTCGGAGAGCGGAACACGTATTGTCCGCATATAAGGTCACATTGACCCAAGGCCGATTTACGTAGCGTAACAACAAAGTCCTTACTGAGTTGGCGGCCATAGTGGATGTAGCCAGAATGAAGGCGAACAAAGAGGGGAACAGACCGAGGCCGACGGAGATTTCCTTCGTCCGAGTCGGACAGCAACGTAGAGACAACGAAGACACAGCGGACGACTTCCCGCTTCCGACCATTTTCGATAGTGCCAGGGACTGGGAACTGACCGTGGATCTAAAGGGCCATGGCAAATACCCAGAGGCAATCCGAAAGTTTGGCTTGCGACCTGACATCGTACTTAGCTCCTCGTCAGCCAAGGAGCTAATGCTGATTGAGCTGATCGCCCTTATGACTCAAATATTGAGGAGCAGCATACGTTCAAAATGAACAAGTACGAAGACATGGTCGCGAGTCTTAAGCTGAAATTGTACGCCGTCAGGCTATTTGCCGTTGAGTTAGGCGCGAGAGGCCTAGTCTCCCTCTCCGTTTTTTGACGTTCTACAGCAAATGGGAATTAACCCTACCAGACCTGTGGCCCTAACCCTAACAGTCCCCTATTTCTGGGCTCCTGAGCATTAAAGAGAAACAACCAACATGATGTAGAAAAATGTTAGTTACATGCAAACAAGTGGTTAGAATAAGATGTAACTTGCAGACATTGTAGAAAATAGGTCTACCTTCCATCTAGCGCCGATATTCCACCTTTGTGTGCCAATCCATCTGAATAAACCAAAGTATCGATCACCTGTTGGACCGTGAAAAGCCTAGACCTACTTCGATTTCTTGTTAAAGTGCTTAGTTCATCAACCGCTCGTTTCATTGTGAATTTTCATAAATATTTCACGTTAATCCACACAAAGTCAATTCAAACCTTTGGGGGAAGACATTTGCAATGGCTAAACATGAGTTTTGGCCACGATTCGTTGGTTATTTTTAGTTTGTGAAGCATATTTATCAGGAAATAGGGAAAATTCCGAAAATTAGGGACAGCGGTATAACGGCGCCGGTCTCTCTGGCCGAGGGGTTACAAAACTTTCTCCGTAATCCCGTTTATCACGCAGAGTCTCGTAGCAGGGGGAGAGCTGGGAGCGGTTCGACCCCCGCTAGTGACTTGCGGGATAACTGAGCCGGCCGCTCAGAAAGCAATGGCAAACTACTGAGCGTAATCTTGCCAAGAAATCAACATGCAGCTGAAAGATGCTGATGTTGACAGCGATGTCCTGTAAAGTATAGCGGCAGATTCGGAAATTTCCGAAAATCGGTACAGCGGTCTGGTAGGGTTAAGGAACAACCGAGAACTCGGGATCAAAAACAACTGTGTGAGGCAGCCTAAAAGGCCTCGTGCTGGCTGTGGAATTGTAGGAACTTGAAGTGGGACGAGACTCAAAACTAGTATGGTTGGAAGCAGTAACTGTAGAAGACCTAACAACTTAACCACGACTTTCGAACTTGCAACGTCTCGTTATAGATCTTTAGCCTTTCCTCCAAGTGAGTGTGGTGAATCTGAGTGCAGTCAAATCATGTACATGTCGGCCGAATTCCTACCTCCACAACAGAGCGGTAATCGTCCGTAAGTCGCACTCACCTGCAAATACCAAGGGATGGGCCAAGAAATCACATAAAGAACTGGCTTCCTAGTAGAGTGCGGCGCCATGAAAGGAGCACAAAGAAGGAACATGGTAACGGATACGTGTGGTCGCAATTGAGGCCGTGGCTGGGGAGGAATCAGGCTCCCCACGACCACAAGTGCTAAGGGGCAAGCACAGGCTGCACAGACTCTCCTCTCTGGGGGAGGGGAGGCTTGAGAGAGGACAGGGTAACAGAAAAGGGACAAGCAGAACAACAAGGACAACGAATGTAACCGAACGTGTCCAGGGCAGGGGAAAGACGCCCGGAGTCATGACCCAGAAGGTCCGCTCTTAGAGAGTGTTTAGGGTATAATGGGCCGAAAAAACTTGGGTAAGGGGTTTCACTTCTGACGATCAGAAGCCCCCTGCTGTATTTGCTCTGCGGTGGAGTTGTTATGACTAAAGGTAAAAACATAGTTCCCATATCAGATAACGCTGTTGGGATGTCAAGTATAAGGTCTTCACACATCTGGGAGTCTCTGTCTTAAAGTTGTTACCAAGCCTTCCTTGTGCTGCGAAGGGTATGGGTTCAATTCCACGCTACGTCGTTCGGTTCACGAGTGTAAATGTTTGGAGACTCCTGTGGGTCGTCGCTTGAACAACGGTGTTCGTGCTTTGTGCGACGATTTCGTCAGGACGCGCTGTGGAAAGAGACCCAGCCATGTGAGATAAAACCTGTTTCAATAAAGTCATCCTCTTGCTGTTTGACTATATTTAATAGAGTATATTCAACAGTGTATATGCAACAGTGTAAAATCAACAGTGTATAATCAACAAAGTACATTCAATAATGTATATTCAACAGCGTATATTCAACAATGTATAACCAGCAGTAAACAATATAGCATGACACAAAGTAGTGCAGCTTTACATCACAGAATTACGACACATACAGGACGTTGCGGCGATGAGCCTTCATTAGCAAACAAACACGTACACAAAACACAACATATAGTTACAGAGATCTACGTGACTACATTAAGACGTTTCGATAGAATGAGAAGTATAAAAAGATGAAAAAAAAAATGAAAGTAGTGAAGAGAAAATAAACACTGGAAAAATTGGGAAAAAATATTCCTACTTACCTCAGAATTCCGAGCTGTGTATGATACAGCTCAAACACAACTCGGAATTCCGAAGTAAGTAGAAACATTTTTTTCCAATGCTTCCAATTATTATTTTCTTATAATTGCTTTCCTTTTTTCATCTTTTTATACTTCTCATTCTGTCGTCAAATCTTAATGTAGTCACAGTAGATCTCCGTAACTATATGTTGTGTTTTTTGTATGTGTTTGTTTGCTGATGAAGGCTAATCGCCGCACCGTCCTGTATGTGTCGTAATTATGTTATGTAAAGCTGCACTACTTTGTGTCATTTTATATTGGTTACATTTTCACAGCTTTATCACAATTCCACCAAATTTTATTTATAATCAACAGTGTATATTAAACGTATATTCAACTGTGTATATTAAACATTGTACATGTAACACTATACATGTAGCAGTTATTATGCAATAGTGTATATTCAGCAGTGTTTATTCAACAGTGTATATTAAACAGAGTTTGCTCTCAATCGCAGAGAAGATACTCGCCAGAATTCTTCTCAATTGCATCACGGCCCATCTCGATCAAGGTCTTCTTCCTAAGAGTCAATGTGGCTTCAGAAAAGAATGGGGAACTGTTGACTTAATTTTCGCTGCAAGGCAGGTGCAAGAGAAATGTTAGGAACAGAACTCTGAAAAATTCTCCACTTTCATTGACCTTACCAAGGCTTTTGATACAGTCAGCAGAGAAGGACTGTGGAAGATTATGGCGAAATATGGCTGTCTACAAAAGTTATCCAAATAGTGCGGCTATTTCATGACGGCAAGCAGGCAAGAGTACAGGGAAATGGTGAACTGACTGAGCCCTTTCCTGTCACCAATGGAGTGAAGCAAGGCTGTGTCCTGGCACCGACACTGTTCAGCCTCATGTTTTCAGCTATGCTGACAAATGCCTTCTAGAACAATGACATTGGAATAGACATTAACTACCGTATGGATGGAAAGTTGTTCAATCTCAGAAGGATGAAAGCTAAAACCAAAACTAACAGCGGCACCATCAGAGAACTGCTATTTGCTGATGATTGCTCTATATATGCCAACTCAGAGCAGACATGCAACATAATGTTTCAGCTTTCTCATATGTCTGTGCCAAGTTTGGGCTCAATATCAACTTGGAGAAGACAGTAGTTATGTACCAGCCAGCTCCAGGGAATAATCACACTGTGCCGAATATCAAAGTGAATGTTCATAGTCTAAGTGTTGTGGACAAATTCACTTATCTTGGCAGTACTGTGTCACAAACTGCCAAGATTGATGGCGAAGTGAATGCAAGAATCTCCATCCCCAGCGCGGCTTTTGGCAAACTGTACAAGAATGTATGGGACAGAAATGGAATAAGCCTGCAAACAAAGCTGAAAGTCTATAAAGCAGTTGTATTATCCACACTGCTCTATGCTTGTGAAACATGAACTGTTTATCAGCGACACGCTAGGAAATTAAACCACTTCCACACAGTCTGCCTAAGGAAGCTACTGAAGATTAAATGGCAAGACAAGATCCCAGACACTGAAGTGTTAGAAAGAGCGTCCATGCCCAGTATCCACACTTCACTAATAAAAAGTCAGATTCGCTGTGCTGGTCACTTAACTCGTATGCCAGATCTCACAGGCTCACTAAACACATTTTTTACGGCGAGCTGCGTTGTTGTAAACGCTCCCAAGGCGGCCAGAGGAAACGCTTTAAAGACACTCTAAAGTTCTCACTTAAAGCTTTTGGAATTCATCTTGACATCTGGTAGACTGCTGCTAAAGACCTAATTCGTGGCGTACATCATTACAAAGGGTGCAGTGACTTGTGAAGCAACCAGGATAGCAAGATCTGTGAAGTAAAGGCTGGACAGAAAAACCACAGCACTAGATCCTCCTCCTGGAACGTCAAGCATCATACGCTTACATTGTGAAAGCACATTTCGAGCCAAAATAGGTCTTATCAGGCGTCTTAGAACTCACGGCTCCATACTCTGAACCCCACTGGATTAAATGAATGGTCATCATCATTCTTGATTGCAAACAACATAACATTAGACATAGTATATTCAACAGTGCTTAACCAACAGTGTATATTCAACATGATTGGGACATGATTGATGATTGATACAGGCATTGATAATGCACATTGGGAGCAAGTCGCCGCTGAACGTGTTGCATGGAGGGCAAATATCAGAAATGGAATAAAGTCAAAGGAGAAAATTATTGCAGAAAAGTCACACACCAAGCGGTTGAGACGTAAGATGGTGCATGATGGTGGAAATGACCACGTGTTCACATGCACCCACTGTGAACGGACATTTACAGCGCAAACTGGCCTTATCAGTCACACTCGCTACCGCCATAGTTAAAAGTTATTATGCCTTTTTAGAGCACAAACTATCTTCTGTCAAGACGGCAAGGTGCCAATGTAAATGTAATATTCAACAATATATTACCAACTGTGTATATTCAACAGTGTATATTCAACAGTGCTTAACCAACAGTGTATATTCAACTGTGTATATTTGTATGTATTTGTAACTGTGTATATCAGTGTATATAGCAGTCCTAAGTGGCATTTTGAGAGATTTCTTACAGAAACTCTGCTTCCTCATCTTCTTCCTGGTTATTCTCAGACAGTCAACAGTTAGTGCCAGATCCACATATAGACGTCACGTGTTGTTATACAAGGAAGTGTATTACAAGGTAGTGTATTAATGGTGTGTATGTTTACGCTCATTACTGTTAGACAGAGCAGAAACATGAAAGGTGATGGCGGTCAGAGGGTATTTCTGCTGTCATAACCTACATAAACAGAGAACCGATTGACTAATTTTGGTACGATTTGTACTGGGACTTTTCGTTGGCTGTTGAATAAGATAACGGAGCCCGCATGATAATACTCCAGTGTAATGATGTCAGTGCATTTACTCATCTCATATTAGATAGTGTGTCAGGTCTTAGTCAGATATGACTGAGCCTACGTATGACTAGTAGACGGTACTGCCTGCTTTCTGTTAGCGCCGAAGGTAGGGCGGCGCTTACCAAACCCGACACCCTGCATTGTGCCCAACGGCTTCGGTTCTAAACGCCCAACTTGGGAGGGTACAAGCCTTATCCTGATGCGAGGAAATGCAACCTAAAGATAAAATTTCATGGCAGGGCAGACCAGGCCCTAAGCTTTGGTTGGCAGCTGGTCTAGGGTCGAACCTTTGACAATCGGACAGTTAGAGCATTGCTTTGCTGATCCGGCAGCTTCTGCAGCTTATCTTGTTCCAGTTGTATTAAATTATATACCATTCCTCTGGAGTGAACTAGGCAGGCCGAGAGAGGGATCATGCTGCATGGGCAACACATGATCTCTATATTTTAGCCCAAGCTTTGTGCTATGGAGAGGTATAACTCCATCTCTGGTCTTAACAGTCTCGGAATCAAAACGAGCGATAGCAGTTACGGGTTATAAGTCCTTGTCAATTGGCGTAAACATGGGGCGCCACAAGTTGCCTCTGACGGTGGGAGACAACCTACAGGTGTCACTGATCAGCTACCGCACGCCTCAAGCTGGTAGCCCCCGGCCAACTGGGTGCTGATCCGCCACAGCCTTCCTGCTCCAATAGGTGCTTGGGGCTAAGACAAAATCTGACTCGCAGGCTGTAAAACCAATTCACCAGGTAATACTAAAAAGAAAAATAGAAACTTCAAGCTGTGAACGAACATTTATAGCGCGAACTGGCCTTACCAGTCAGATTCGCTACCGCCATGGGTTGTAGTTATTATGCCTTTTTGAAGCAAAATGTAACAAACTATCGCCTGTCAAGACAGCAAGACGCCAATGAATGATTAGATAGTACTTTAAATTGTTGTGGTTTGTTCATAATCTTCAAATGATGACATGTTATTGTCTTGAAAATTAATTACGGGCATCATTTTACGTGGAATTAGAATGTGGCCATTGTGCCTTTATAGAGAAACGGGTACGACTTATGTTTTTTTTTTCTAAATTGTTGCTTGTTGTTGCTTTATTTTGTTATAGACATTTTTGTAGTGGCTCCACAGAAGTATAATGAGAACACCTTGGAAGGATAGAGAGAGCAATGAAGTTATTTTGAAAGACGTCAACTAACGAAGAGAACTGGTTACTCGCAAAAGAAGAAATCATTATTTTAGCATGTCACGAAACAGTTCACATTTTTTGGACATGCCCATGAGATAGTCCACATTGTTTGGGCACGTCATGAGTAGGGAAAAGCTGGAATATGTGGCTACAACCTGGACAGCTGAGGGAATGAGAAGCAGGGGGAGACCATGAGAGAAGATGCTGGGCAGTTTGAAATCTTGGCATGGAGAACCTTCTCTATATGAAATGATTGGCAGCGCACGAAACATAGGGGTGTGGACAGACAGTATCACTAATATTAACGGCATGGACTGTAAGAAGAGGAACCTTGTAATTTAAATATGTAAGATTCACAAGGATAGTAAACTCGCTGGAGGCAACAATCTGGTTACCTGTGTTGTTGAGATCTGCAGTCTGTCCTTGCAGGAAACCATTAGCAAGATTCTGCTTAAGTGAGCCCAGCGCCTGGCTCAAATTGTGCATGCTTGACTGCAAGTGCTGACTAAACTGCTTCATGGATTTGTCAAACTTTTCTCTTTCCGCTTCCGTCATGGGCCTGTAAAATAACTTACAGAGTGAATGAAACTTAGAAAACTTCGGATACAAGCAGTGCATCAGAATTTATATGTATTTACTCACATTCGTAGAGACAAAGACTTGACTGAAGATATTGCCCGTATGTCTCACACAGGAAGACAGATACGGGAAAAACTTAACACGTTAGATGGGAGGTCACAACAATTAGGTTTACAAATAAATAGGGGAAAGACAAAAATAAGGAGGGGAAAAAAATGAAACGTTAGTTGCATATCCTTTACAGGACGTAGCAGTCAACTCCATCATTATTGGTTGTTTGTGATTCCTGGGAAAGTTTAAATTCAGTACTTTGCCATTGAATTCTGAACGACTAGCACTCATACCATTCTATGGAAATACCAAAGCAAGGCGGTCTTATGCCAAATCGCCCGCAGCTGTGTTTCGGTATGAGGGATTACGAATTGCATTTGTAACCCCTTCGACACAGAGATATAAAAAGACAACGTAAAGCCGCACTTCGAGAGATTAATTCATATGCCTTTTTATGTAGCAATATAGACAAAGATAGGGAATTGATAACGATATTTTTTTTAAAATACAAAAGGCAAGAGAAGCTGTTTTAGCACTAAGAAATGTGTGTACTTCAAAATGAATTAATCTTCGCACCAAATCCGAATATTCAATGCTAAGTTTAAAACATACTTCTCAGAAACATTTGGCGAAGGTCTAAACCAATTACAAACTACAAACATTCATTAACTGGTGCCTTACAGAATTAAGAATGTGGACATTATGGAGAAATATATGCAAATACCAATTAATCAAGAGGGGAAGGAAAGACCACATCGCTGTATAGGCCATACATTGAGAAATCCTGATAACAGTATAACTAGGAAAGCCTTTGTCTGGAATACACACGTGACAAAATATAGAGGTACACACGGAGATAGGCCATACGGTGAGAAATCCTGATAACTGTATAACTAGGAAAGCCTTTGTCTGGAATACACACGGGACAAAATATAGAGGTACACTCGGAGAAGAAAAGCGGAGACACACATGAATAATGTGTGGGAAACATGGACGGATCTGTATGTGATAGCAAATGATAGGAAGACTTGGAGTGAGTTGGCTAATGACCTATGCGCCAATGAGAGATAACGGCGAAAGAAGAACAAATTAAGCAGAAGATCTAGTAGATAACAGTGACGTTTGAAGAAATGCATAGTTGTACGTATTCTTTCGATGCCTTCTCTTGGTCTTTACATTATAGTCGATCATTGCAATAGCTAAAGATGGCCTCCTATGCCACTTCATCCTGGCATGCTGAATAAATGGAAGTAGACACACATTTTCCGGAACAAACCGGGGTCCTTTGATTATGTGATCACTATCATTTCGGTCGCCTTAATTCCCACAATATTTCCATTTACCCATTTTATTAGGCTCAATCGGTCCGAGGAGACACATTATCAACAATACCACCTCCAAGATGTATGTAGATAGCTACTAGGCCACGACGCTTCCTGAGTTTGACTGATGATGTCAGCCATCCGGTCACTTGCATTGTGTCAGACAATCCACTGCTTTCAATGTAAACTTACATTTATAAAGCGCTGTGCTCCTGCTCCTCCCCCGACTCCTCCCCCAGCTCCTCCCCCTGCTCCTGTTCCTGTTCCTGTTCCTGTTCCTGCTGCTGCTGCTTCTCCTTCTTCTCCTTCTTCTCCTCCTTCTCCTCCTTCTCCTCCTTCTCCTCCTTCTCCGCCTCCTTCTCCTCCTCTTTCTCCCCCTTCTCCCCCTACTCCCCCTTCTTCCCCTTCTTCCCCTTCTTCTCCTTCTTCTCCTTCTCCTCCTCCTCCTCCTTTTCCTCCTTCTCCTCCTCCTCCTCCTGCTTCCGCTTCCGCTTCCGCTTCCGCTTCCGCTTCTTCTTCTTCTTCTTCTTCTTCTTCTTCTTCTTCTTCTTCTTCTTCTTCTTCTTCTTCTTCTTCTTCCTCTTCCTCTTCCTCTTCCTCTTCCTCTTCCTCTTCCTCTTCTTCTTCTTCTTCTTCTTCTTCTTCTTCTTCTTCTTCTTCTTCTTCTTCTTCTTCCTCTTCCTCTTCCTCTTCCTCTTCCTCTTCCTCTTCCTCTTCTTCTTCTTCTTCTTCTTCTTCTTCTTCTTCTTCTTCTTCTTCTTCTTCTTCTTCTTCTTCTTCTTCTTCTTCTTCTTCTTCTTCTTCTTCTTCTTCTTCTTCTTCTTCTTCTTCTTCTTCTGCTTCTTCTTCTTCTTCTTTGTCTTCGTTTTCTTTTTTTTAAAATTGACTTGAGATCATAATGCGACCAAACTCAAAATGTATACACAGAAATATCTTGATAATTAAAGCTGCCGGCGTGATACCAACCACATCACCAACCAAGTGCCCATGGGTCTATTAACATATGTGCCTAGCACCATATGTCCAATACGGCTTAAGGCATGCAAATGAGTCCTTCACTTACTTTTACTTTTACGTTTAATTTATGTACTGAAATCCTAAATTATACTTACACCACCCTAATTGTTCCCTTGCACTGCAATCACACAATATTACTTAGGGGAAAAATACATTAATTGATGTCTGTATAATATATCCTGGTATGACAATGCCGGTCTCACTTACGCTGGTCTAACGTAAGCTGGTCTAATGTAAGCTGGTAGAATTATGCTGTACTAACGTATACTAGAAAAATGTATGCTGTTTTAAAGTATACTGGTCTAATGTATGCTGTTCTAACATATGCTGGTCTAATGTATGCTGTTGTAACGTATGCTGGTCTAATGTATGCTGTTCTAACGTATACTGGTGTAATGTATGCTGTTCTAACGTATACTGGAGTAATGTAAGCTGGTCTAAGGTATGCTGGTCTAAGGTATGATGATCTAAGGTATGATGGTCTAAGGTATACTTGACAAACGTATACTTGTCTAGTGTACGCTGGTTTAACGTATGGTGGTTGTGACATGGTGAATCAGTCATCCACATTCCCAGTCCACCACATCTTTAATAATGCTTTTAATGGAGACCATCATGATAGCGGAGATATTAATAGAATTGAACCTTGTAGAACCTGGAAGGGAAGGGAAAAGGCGCGTTTTTGATTGGCTACTACCTCTCTGAGTAACGCTTTCTTTTGGGCCAAATTCATAGTCTGGGAGTTTGAGATAGGAGTCCATCAAGATAAGATGCACTCCGATTTGGTGATCATAATGCCCTAAAAATTCTATATAATATTGTTCTCTGAACAACAGGTACCACTTTAAACCATATTTAAATGTTTTGGTTATGCCTAGTGAGCGAAAGAGAAGAATATAAGAGTATTTTTATGAGAAAATGTGAAAGTGAAATCAGAACTTCATTTTGAAGGTATTCTGAATATTGCTCTTCAGTCTGTTAGGTCTCCCAAGCTGTATATTCCAATTGTCTACCATTTGCCTGCTTTGACTGTTTGTGTGTGCTTGATGACTGTAAATTACGCTCAATGAATATTCGCAAACCTTTGTGCATTCTGGATTCTCATATGAAAGCCTATCATCGCCCACTCTTGATCAAACGGTAGTAATGCTCTTGTGAATCTACGTCTGTTATCAGAATGTGTGGTATCACATGTAACATTTCCCTTGTAAGTGCTGATAATGTTTGAGTGAGTGTGTTAGTGTTTTATAAGTAACCTCTCACATTAGTAGAAGGAAAGACGTATGGTGTGTTCGAACCGTGTCTTAGTTGGCGGAATATATTGTATGGCTCATGTAAATTTACAGGGAAAAACATGTTTTTCCATATGTGCTTTGTTACATATGTAAACAATTGTTTATGCAATTTTGCTTCTTTTACCTACTGTGGTGGATATGGCCATTACTCAGTGGAGGAAAGAGCACATGATGATGGTGATCATATGATGTACTTGTGAGCCGAGTTTAGTCTGAAAGGGGTGAGGTCTATCATTGCTGTGTAAGTGTGTATGAAATAGGCCATCCATGTAACAGAGAACCACACATTGGTCTGGTCACTGTGTATTTGCATTAGTCACATTATATTGCATATTGCAGTTGTAAATGATGCCTATCTTCCATTTGCCTCACAATGCCTGCTCATGTTGCTATTTCACAAAGCTTGCTCATGCTGCTTGCTTTACAATGCCTGCTTCATAATGCCTGCTTTACTGTGTCTGTTTCTCATTGTGCCCAGGTCTACTGTGGTTTACATATTGTGAGAACCTAGACATATAAAATGCTTATAATTGTGTAAGGCTACCCCTGTCTTAGCATATGGGCTTGTGGCTATCACAGATAAAGGTGAATAATGAAAAGGTATCACCCACAGTCCATCTGAGTGGAATCCACTCCATCACCAATATGGGGTTTTGGTAACACCCCCCCCCCCTACTCCCCATTTCCATCCGTGTATGCTGATGTTTGATATAACATTGTCTTTGAACAAATGTAAAGCGAATATTGTACCTTTTATATATCAACAGAGAAAATGGATGGTGGAGAGGCCCTCTTCTTCAAGGGGACATACAAATAATAGTCCCTACTTCAGGATTACAACTCCTTTGAAAATGTGGAAACTATAATTTAACAGTAACCACAATGTCTTCAGGAAATTACCAGCATAAATCTGCATCAATATTTGTCAAAGCTGAAGGCACTGAAAGGGTCTCGATTTAAACCCAAACACAGGAGGGACTCTGTTCCCAATGTTGTAGGAATTACCTTCAAGATTAGAAGTGGATATCCTCATCTCCACGGATTAACCTCCTGCACTCAGTTGTCACAGACAGGCATGATCAAGATGAGAGCTGTGAACTTGAGACTTACCATTATTTTTTCAGGGACTTTAGCAGCAGTACTATCCAGGAACTATTAACCTCAACTTATTACTAGTTGTGGTGTAACAAGGAGAATGTAATTCCAATTTACTTGTTCATTTCATTGTACTTGGATTAAATTCAAACTTACAAGCAGGAACCAGAATCCTGTATTTTATCCTCATTCATAGAAACGTTTTGGGAGAGACAAGCTTCGTAGAATAATGCTGTATGGTGGAGTTATCTTTCTACTGACTGGATGGTATTCAGACTATATTTATGGTATAACTCGAGTCGCCAGCTTCTCGGCCAGTCTACTCACCATTGAGAGGCCATGATTATCTGTTCATAAACTGTTCACAGGAGGGATTAGACTTATATGGGAACCGTCATGTGAAAGCTGCAACCTGGGACCTTCTCAAAACCTCTTCAGGTGATAACAGGATGTCTACGGACAAGAATAGCAGTGTGTGCTTATGTCTGCCCCATTCTAGAAAGTCTACCAGCGCCTTACTCTCAGCGACAGTTGAAAGGATAATGCATGATGTACTTCTGTAGTTTGCAGGAGGAGTTGATAGATTAGATGTGTGATGGAGGAGAATTAGTGGTTGCAGTTTGTGGCCTGTTGGTTGGTTTTTAAAGTGATGGAACGTGGGGTTTTTCATCATTGTTTTACACTGCATACATATTTTTGTTCGAAGTGCAAACTGTAAACACGATGGAGCCTGGGTCCTCACTTGACCCCTACAGTTCATTAATAAAAACCTGATTGTGTTTAGAACAGTTTTGAAGTACATGTCCATGTAATGTCTTGGTCTGCTGATGTGAAGTACATTATTGTGAAATGTCCTTTCCAGCTGTTGTCAAGTACAATTTCTGGTGCATGTCTTGTTCAACTGTTGTTGATTTCAGTGATATGTGAATGTTCTGTAGAAATGTTGTCCAGAATATCTCATGATGTATGTCTTGTTCAATTGTTGGTGCAAGCATTTCCATGTGAATGTATGTCTAACTTTTGTCAAGAACCTGTCATGTAGATGTCTTGTTAAACAGTGGTTAAGTACAGTTATTGTTTATGTTTATTTTCACTATGGTTGACTCCTAATGTCCTAATGTCTAATGGTACAACTGACATATGTCACTTTGACACAATAAAATAAGGGGAGATCTAATGAAGCGGACTGAAATCACACTGACAACATTATAGTGGGAGAACTAATTCCTCGGTTGTACAGGGGCGAATAGTCCAGATCTCCTTATGGCCTTGAGGGGACCTTTTCCTTCTTTTATAAAATTTCTGTGTAGATACTTGGGTTAGATCTAGGAATCTCACAGTGGGGGTTCTGAGCCAGGAACACTGGTTCCTCTAAATGGCTAAGCGGGAATGATTTATCTATCTTATTTGAGATGCCTCTAGACAAATACTCGCCAAATCATACCCTTTATCTTGTCTATTATACAAGATATATTTACAGAGACCACTTCTAATTGGGTCCCCTGTCTTCTCCTAACATGCCACACTAATCTAATGTATGCTGTTGTAACGTATGCTGAAATAATGTATGGAGGAATAATGTTTACTAGTTTAGTTTAGTTTAGTTTAGTTTAGTTTAGTTTAGTCGATGGATCAACATCACGGCACGTGGGTGCAATCCATAAGTGCTCCGTTTTCCTCCTAACTGAATTCTGAGTCTGGAGAAACACAGCTTAGTGCACGAACTCCGTAGCATCGGCGAGGATCCAGAAAATATTTTGGGTAGATTTTTACCTCGAAATGTTGCCCGGGCAGCGCCGTTAAGCTACTCTTTTTCGATTTCCAACTGCCAAGGGATATTTTACATGCGCATCAATACACACGGGCTCCCGATCTCACTACACAGAGAACAGGGGAAATGTACTACTAGAAGTAAACGTGAAAAGATCCCGGCATCACAGGGGCTTTAACCCGGGACCTCCAGCGGACACCATACCTCGAGACCACGCAGCTCCCCCTATTTACTAGTCTACCGTATACTGATCTAACGTATACTGGTCTAACGTAGACTGACATAACATATGCTGGTCTAACATAAGCCGGCCTAGTGTATGCTGGAATAATGTATGCTGGTCTAACGTAAGCTGGTATAATGTATGCTGGCCTAAAGTAAGCTGGTCTAATGTGTGCTGATCTAACGTACGCTGGTCTAATGTATACTGGTCTAACCTAAGCTTGTCTAACGTAAGCTTGTCAAACGTATCTTGGTTTAACGAATCTTGGTCTAACGTAATCTGTAACGTGAAGTAACAGCTCTGTGTTAACACTCCATACAACTCTCCAAAGGTGTGATCTTCTTCTTATATTTGATGTCGCATGACATTTGTGATCATGTTTGTCCACAGCCTTATGTCTCGTGTTTCGCTCAAATTCATAATGCTACACTATCTAGTATCTTCCTTCTTGGTCTCCCTATACCTGTACTGCTATATCGTTTTCCAGCTGTGACGACATACGCCATCTTTCCAGTTTGTATGGCATACCCAAAGATTATGGACTGTCTTCTTCTGATGCATGTAAACTGCTCTCTTTTTTGAGTTTACTTCTTTCGATAAATCTTCATTACTCGTTCTATCCGTCGACAGTGTTCTCATTATTCTTCTATAAAACCACATCATATATATATATATATATATATATATATATATATATATATATATATATATATATATATATATATATATATATATATATATATATACACACACACATAAATACATAAATACATATATATATATATATATATATATATATATATATATATATATATATATATATATATATATATATATGTATATATATGTATATGTATATATATATATATATATATATATATATATATATATATATATATATATATATATATATATATATATATGTTCTGTGTTTTTCTTTCTGTGTTTAATTTAAGACTATGTACTTTACTTTGACCATATTTTTGTAGTTGTATCTATCATTTCATGTAACTGCGTTTCATTTCAGCGACCAGACCCACATGATCAACATAACCAAGATTCAAGGTTCGATAAAAAGAAGCAAGCATTACCTTCTGAAACCACCGTTGCTGTGGTAGCGGGTGCACTTACAGTACTCCACCCTGCCTCCGGTGATGAAAGAGTTGCTGATGCTGTTCATACTGTAGCCATTCTTACAACATTTGATTGTGTTGCCATCTAATATATAGTTAGATGCATTTTTGCATTCCTCTTGTCCTTCTAGGCAATCAATGTCTGGAGGAATACAAATCTTAAAATAATGAAAAGGTGGGTCTTTTCTTACAAGACATATGAGACATTTGGAGAATGAAACAACGGATAAACTTTATTTTAAAGTGTAATGAATTGAGCACGCAGGCCCGTCTGACATTCTGCCCTTCTTATATTACTGCTTTCATACATTATTTAATCTTAGACAACAACAACAACAGCAGCAAAAACAACAACAGAAAGGCTAATAATTAGACACATTACGACAATATTAAACGCAGTACAAGGACGAGAAGTATTACATTAGTAACGGAATGAATGCAAAACACTAAACATTTGTTTAGGTTAGTTTAGTCGGTGGATCAACATCACGGCACACGGGTGTGACTCATGTGTGCTCCGTTCTACTCCTAACTCAAGGCTGAGTCTGGAGATAGTTAATTAGTTAGTTAGTCGACCGATCATTCTCATTACACATCGAACCATTCAGTCCACAATTGCTCTCATCTCCTCCTCAGCAAATCCCACAGCCTGTAGCGGCTAACGGCATCAGTCCTGTGTTGGTTTATCAATCTTCTTTGGCTTCCTACGTAGTATTCTTGTTTGGCCACACCTCTTTTAACTTGCTGTTCTCGCAGTCTGGCGATATTTGTAGATTCACAGTCATCTCTTGGTTCTCATATCGTTTCTTTACTTATTCAGTCTCTCGTTAGAGATTTGTTCGCAGCAGACGAGCACAATCTCCGGCGGGCATATTCTCGCTGGTCGCGAGAGCCGCACAATGGAAGGATGGGAGACATTGCTCGCAATAGACAAGCAATGTCTCCTGAGAGTAGCTCTGGCGGGCCTATTCCCGCGGGTCGCGGGGTCCGCTAAAAGTCAGGTGGAGAGTCTGATGATAGTGCACGCTTTACACAGGTCCGGACACTTGTGATTGACAGTAGTGCGCGCCCTTATGGTCCGGTCTCGTACGGGACCCTCACCTATAGGACTTGGCTGAACGCCTCTAAGCCGGGTCCCGTGGGTGTCAGGGTCTGGCCATCACTCGCCACCTGCTCGTGGTGGCGAGGTCTCGGAGGATTCGACGCTGTGCCGCCAGCGTCTGCAGCCTACCTTGTGCCAGACGTATTGGTTACCCATTCCTCTGGAATACACAAGACTAGGCCGAGGGAGAGATCATGTCGTTTGGGCATCACATGGTTCTCTGAAGCTCTGCCCAGGCATTGTGATGGAATATTGGCCACATTCCAACTCACATACTTTAGTCTGTCAAGACTGCAAAGGTGCCACTCACTCTTGGTTCTTGCACAAGTCTTACTTCTTGTAGAACATTCAGAATGTCAGCCTGGTCCGTGGCGCGTCCGCCTCCACAGAAGCCTTACCTGTGAGCTTGTCATCCCGCTCATTTCCTTGTACTCCCGCATGACCCGGCACGAAGATGAAACTAATCTTTGCCAGCCGAGACCGCCCCAGAGACATCAACCATTCTCTTCGGAACCACCCTATCTCTATCCACTTGAGCAATCTCTTTGAGTCACCAAGGAAACATGCCCTAGTGAATGTCTGTGTCTCGAGAAATGTTATTGCTTTACTTACTGCCACGACTTCCATAGTCAGGCTATTTGTGGTCTCAACAAAAGCACCAGAGTCCTCCTTCACAATTCTCCCTCTGGTCTGAGCCATAAAGGCCCATGAGCTTCTCACATGTCGGACGACCGACCCATGTGTGTAGCTGACAGCATCATAGTCTAACGAATTCTCGAAAATCAAGGCTTGTAATTCCGCCTCCACAGCAGCCTTCTTGTCTGCATGCATTTTCTGCCTAGCTGGATGCAAACTGAAAAGGACGTACAGAAATCGGTTGGCACTTGTACCCACTCTTCGCCAGATACTGAGTCATCAAGTGCACATACCTGTTGAAGAATGTCTTCGGCTTGACTCATCCCCGACCTTCCTCTTTTTAACCTGCAGTGGATGTTGTGTGTTTGAGTTAACTGTAAGGTAAGCACGTGCTCTGCAAATTTGTATTCTGTCTTCAATGGTTAGAAAATCAAGAAGGTAGCGCATCGCTCTGCATGCTGTATCTCTTATACATCCAAGAATAATGTGCATAGCTTCGTTCTGTATCCTTTTCATCCCTTCTATCTGCTTACGGCTGAGAGTCAGGATCGCCATCTCATACTCAGAAGCAGACATGACCAGCCCCTCGTATAGAAGACATAGGTGGCGCTGCTCGCAGTTTGCTGCCGCCATCATCCTCATCGCAGCGAAACCCCACTTGGCCTTTGTTTTTACCTGGTCTATGTGCTCATTATAAGCAAGGCTTCGATCAAACCGTATCCCCAGGTAATTCATTGCCTGCGCTCTTTCCACCGTCTTTGAACACAGATTTACCGTTGGTGTTGGAGTGTTGACTATATGGTTATTCAAAGAGAACCATGTCGCAGTTGCTTTTATTGGATTAACCATTGCCTCAACTTCAACACACAAAGTACTTATGCGATTGAGTTCGGTTCAGCAACCTGCTCTCTATCCTTACCCTGTCGATACACTAAAACATCGTCGGCATATGACAGTGTCCTCCCCGGTACAGTTGAGTACGGAGAATCTCAGCTCAGTGTATGAACTCCGCAGCACCGGCGAGGATCCTAAAATAATTTGGGTAGATTTTTAACTCGAAATTGTGTCCGGGCAGCGCCGTTAGGCTACTCTTTTTCGATTTCTAACTGCCAAGGGATTTTTTACGTTCGCAACAATACACACGGGCCAGGGGAAATTTTGTTACTAGAAGTCCACGTGAAAAAGAAATTCCTGCCCTTACCGGGGCTTGACGCCGGGACCTCCGTCACCCGAGGGGGATATTATATTAATCATTTGATTCACCCCGTGAGTTCACGGCTATCCTATCATGCATGCTTTTTCGTTGAGAACGACGAGATTAAAACAAATGGAGATCTGTCACATCTTTCGTATAGTCCTAGAAGCAGCCATGAGCAGGACGTGGCGATTCCCTAGGTGAGCCCAGCACCAGAGCGCTATGTGTCGGCTCTGCAACTATGGAAACCTCCCTGGATGGAGGATAATTCCCATGGACTGTCACTGCCTTTCCTTGAGGGCTGATCGTGAAGTATTAGACCGTTCTAACTTGATCAGCTTGGATGTGGACGGCACCACAGAAGTGAGAGTCCCCCAGGAATCCTAACCTGGTCAAAAAATAAACGCAAAAGTCTTATGTGTTGGCCTAAGGGTCTAGGCCGAAAGGTGTATAACAATACACCGCAATAACATCTGGGAAAAAACACTTCGGATGAATGCAGAATAATAATAATATTAATAATAATAATAAGAAGAAGAAGAATAGTCTTAGAATGACGAAGTCAGTTTTGGTAGGTCATCTGAGACTATTGTAACAGATACGAGACATAATGGCTGCAGCAGGATAATTGAAAACAGTGGGCACATGTGATACTTGCGATAAAGACAGAGATAATAAACACAGCCACAGTGTACAGTTACTCAATTAAATTACTCAAGTATTTACTTCCTGAAAAGCTAGAATTATACTGAAAGTAGCAATATATAATCTACGCATTAGGAAACAGCACAGAAGGTTCGACATATTGAGGCACAACTACAGGGCTAGGGTAACAACAGTGGAAGATAAAATATAGACCACTGAATGAACTAAAAATGACGTTGAAGTTTATACAAGAGACAACATTGCAGACACACAAGTTTCAAACGAACGAAAGAAGAAGAAGTAAAACAGCAGACACGTATTCGCATAAGTCAATATGTTGAAGTTAGAGGTGCAATTTTAATGTCACAAACAATGTAACCTATCCCTTATCTGCAGACGTCTGTGGCTAAGGCATGATGAACACTTTTCACATCCCGGCTGTTTGCTTGCGGATCTCCTTGCCTTCGGCCTACACTCACATATAGTAGATTTGAATCGGGTTTCTCTCACCGGGTGTTCTCTTTTCGACAGGTTCTACTATACCCGAGAAATAAATGACTGCTCGGAGAGGAGGTCAATGGCAACAACACCAAGAGCAGTTTGCTAAATGGCGTCGGCAATGGGACACCGTTCCACAAACCATGGCCTCATCAAAGCCTTGAGAGTTTAACATAAAAAAGACTGGTTGTCAGTGGCTGAGGTCCCGAAAAGGCTGATTCATATTAACAGTAATGACTTCACAGAACTATGACGTTATTATGTAGAGAAGGTATAATGGTGATTACTTCTCAGGACTATAACATTATTATGTAGAGAAGGTATAATAGTGAGGAAACATATTCAGTAAACTTGTCCAAACAGACAGGAAGAACTTACTCGAACAGACACCATCAGTTTGTGTCTTAGGGGGTCGTGTGAAGGAAGTGCCGGTATTCCTAGGTTCCAGGATTGTTATAGACGCATTAGGTACATTGAGCGTTCCGAATTCATGGACAGTATTCTACCATATCTAACAGCGGTAACCAGGCATCCAGACTATCCACGATAAAATGGAAGAAGTTGACCCTTGGAAGGAGAGACGCTTCATTTGGTGAGGTCCCTCTTACTTGCTGTCGTGTGTTGTGGTATGGCCGGACACTATGATGAGAGATCCTGAACGTACTGGTCTCTTCTAACATACACTGTAGACTATACTACAGAAGTTCTATATACATACATTGCACACTCCTGACACTTTTCTTCATTAAATTATTTGTATAATTTGTTATAAGCCAGAGTTGTGTTGGTACATTCTGGAGGAATATGAGGAGGGGTAATGTCCCGTGGTAAGAAGAGAGAGAGAGATAGTGATCCAGAGACCGAAAGGGGGTGTGTAGACAAAGGTCCGGAAGATTACCCAGCTGATGATAAGGAATTAAAAAAGTATGTGTGTTGATCCCTCTTCCCCCCAGGGACGACAGGCGACAGCCACAGCCTTAACCTTTCTACGGAAGACGCGAAGAGGCCAGCGAAAGTGAAAACTGAATCCTCCCCAAATGTGAATACTGCCATCTCCGAATCAGCTGTGCTAACGCAAAAAAAAAAAATATACAACGAGCTCTCCACACCGTCGCCAAATCCGCATGCGTCCATCAGCAAAGGATCGGTTGAATCTGGTCTCGTCTGTGAATAGGACAGCATTCCGCTGCAGTATAATCCATGTGACATGTTGCTGTGCCAATTGCAGGTGCTGTTGACGATGTGTGTGAGTCAAGTTTGCCCAACATAAGGTCATCTTGAGTAAGACCTGTATCTCTGAGTCGTCGTATGACTGTTATTCGAGGTACTTGCAATTGTCTACCTTCTGTTGGTGCTTCTCTTTGACTTGCTGGGGGGAAACCATTCCGTAGGTGACTCGGCACAATATGACGAACTTGTGCATGGGTAGTAACTCATGGTTGGCCACTCCGAAGTGTATCGCGAGCACTGCCAGTGGTTCCGTAACGTTCATTGAGTCTTACAATAGTGCTGCGGTGGCAATTCATCCTTCTGGCAATGGCCCGCGAGGTAATTCCAGTCTACAACATACCAATGACTCGTTGGCGGTCGTTTTCAGATAGTCATGGCATTTCAAGCACATGTACTGGGTGTTTTGTCCCAACGGCCTTTAATACCGTGTATACTGCAACAATGCGTACACATTTTGAGGATCATAGCTGTTGGCAATCGTATTGATTACTAACTAACTAACTAACTAACTAACTAACTAACTAACTAACTGACTGACTGACTGACTGACTGACTAACTAACAACTAAAAAAATAACTAACTAACTAACTAACTAACTAACTAACAAACTAACAAACTAACTAACTAACTAACTAACTTACTCACTCACTCACTCACTCACTCACTCACTCACTCACCCACTCACTCACTCCCTCACTCATTCATACACACACACTCACTCACTCACTAATCAACTAGCCAACCAATCAACTAAATAATTAAATATATGTGGTTCAATGTGCTTGGCCAGTAACACTACCCATGAAGTATATCCCAGTTCTTAAGATCAAACCCACTGACACCTGACATTCTCCCTAGATAGAATACAAACAGACACTCACTCCCTCACTCATTCAGACACACACACACTCACTCACTAATCAACTAACCAACCAACCAACTAAATAATTAAATATATGTGGTTCAATGTGCTTGGCCAGTAACACTACCCATGAAGTATATCCCAGTTCTTAAGATCTAACCCACAGAGCCTACCGAGGCACCCGACATTCTCCCTTCATAGAATACAGACACTTACTCTGTTTTGATGTAACTAGAACAGCGATAATGGCCAGTAGTAGCGCTGCAAACAACATCATGTAGAACACAGTTCGTTTGCAGTCTGTAATAAACAACAAACAAGCATCCGTTAACAATCAACACATTTTAGCATTTGATTATCGTCCAATTAGCATTTGAGTTGCTGACCTCATCTGACAGAGGACTGACGAGGACAAGGGCAAAGCCCTCTTTGAACGCTACCTTGAGCAGAGCAACCAGACAGACATGGGAGGCCGGAATCTGGCCAAGGAGGTCACCTCAGACAGATGCAAGGCCCATAACACTTCGGATGAAGACACAGTGACAGTGAAAGAAATCAAGGCTGTGCTTCGACGATCAAAAAACAGTGCTCCAGGTCCTGATGGCATAAGATACGACGACATAAATAGGTGTACCGACAATGAGCTAGAGAAACTAGCAGACATGTACAACAACAGTATAGGGAGTGCTAGCATCAAGGAGGAATGGTTACACAGCTATCTGATTCCCTTGCCGAAAGCCTGACAAAGACCACAAGAAAATTCAGGGATATCGAATTATAACCATGCAGAATACAATAGGCAAGCTGCTGGAGAAGGTAATTGCCAGGAAAATATCAAGCCAACTAGAGAGGCAAGTTGTTTTCCCACCTACCCTGGGTGGGTACCGTCCAAAAAGAGAAACCTGGACCAATGCAGCAGTCTTTGCCCACGATGTCTATGAAGGTTTCCACTCAGGCACTGAAACCGTTGCTGCAGCGATTGATCTTGAGGATGTATACAACAGAGTACCACTGGATTTTTTAATGTTTCAGCTTCTTGAACTAAACGTAAGTCCATTCCTCCTTAGTTGGATCGCTGCAGCTCTCTTCCAACGGAAAGTAGTTTTTAGATGTGGCAGTTGGACTTCGGAACCAACAACAATATATCCGGGCCTACCACAGGGATCACCATTATCTCCGGTACTGTTCAACGCCTACACAGTGAGAATCACCAGTGAGCAGATCACTGGACCTGGCAGGACATTGTCATATGCCGATGATGTTTTAGTGTATCGTCAGGGTAAGGATAGAGAGGAGGTTGCTGTGGAACTACAAACCGAACTCAATCGCATAAGTACTTGGTGTGATGAAGCTGGGGCAATGGTCAACCCAACAAAGGCAACAGTGACTTGGTTCTCGTTGAATAATCATATTGTCAACAATCCAACACCAACTGTAATGCTGTGTTCAGAGACGGTGGAAAGAAGGCAGGCAATGAATTACCTGGGGATACGGTTTGATCGAAGCCTTGCTTATAATGTGTACATAGACCAGGTGATAACAAAGGCCAAGCGGGGTTTGGCAGCGATGCGGGTGATGGCGGCAGCAAACTGTGAGCAGCACCATCTATGTCTTCTGTACGAGGGGCTGGTCATGTCTGTTTTGGAGTATGCAATGGCAATCCTGACTGTCAGCCATAAGCAGATAGAAAGGATGGAAAGGATACAGAATGAAGCTATGCGCATTATTCTTGGATGTACAAGAGATACAGCATGCAGGGCGATGCGCTACCTTCTTCATTTTCCAACCATTGAAGAGAGAATGCAAGTTTGCAGAGCACGTGCCTACCTCAGAATTAACGCAAACACACAGCATCCACTGCATAGTGAAATTAGGAAGGTGAAGGGCAGCAGGTTAAAAAGAGGACGGTCGTGGATGGGTCAAGCCGAGGACATTCTTCAACAGGTGTGTTCACTTGAGGACTTAGAACCTGGCGAGGAGTGGGTGCAAGTGCCAACAGACTTCTGCACATCCTTTTCAGTTTGCATCCAACTAGATAGAAAATGCAGACAAGAAAATCCGGCTGCTGTTGAGGCTGAAGTACAAGCGTTGATTTTCGAGAATTCGCTAGACAGTGACGCGGTCATCTACACAGATGGGTCGGTCGTCCGACATGTGAGAAGCTCATGGGCCATTACAGCTCGGGCCGGAGGGAGAATTGTGAAGGAGGACTCTGGTGCTTTCACTGAAACCACAAGTAGCCTGACCATGGAAGTCATGGCAGTAAGTAAAGCAATAACATGGCTCGAGACACAGACATTCACTAGGGCTTGTTTCCTTAGCGACTCAATGAACATGATCAAGAGGATAGAGGAGGGGTCGATCCGAAGAGAATGGTTGCTGCCTCTGAAGCGGTCTCGGCTGGCAAAGATTAGTTTCATATTCGTGCCAGGGCATGCGGGAGTACAAGGAAATGAGCGGGCTGACAAGCTCACAGGTGAGGCTACTGTTGAGGGCGGACGCGCCATGAACCAGGCTGACATTCTGAATGCTCTACGAGAAGTGAGACTTTTGCAAGAACCAAGTGATGACTGTGAATCTACAACAATGGCCAGACTGCGAGAGCAGCAAATTAAAAGAGGGGTGGCCAAACAAGAACACTACGCAGGAAGCCAAAGAAGATTGATAAACCAACACAGAACTGGCGTCGTTAGCCGCTACACGCTGCGGGATTTGCTAAGGAGGGGATCCGAGCACTTATGGACTGAATGGTCCGATGTGCAACGAGGATGATCTGTCGACTAACTAACTAACTAACTAACTAGCATTTGAGTACAGCTTCTTCCATTGGTATCACCCAGTCAAAAGTACTGCTGCCAGCTTCTGGACGTCTGACTGACCAAGTGGACAGGGCAATGACTTCAACACGCCAAAAGACACTGTACTCAAAGCCACGAAGATTCTTCCGCACTTCCGAGATCGAAATGTAAAACATTACAAAAACGTGGAGGGCCCCTTTTCATGCTTTGCAGCTCTTTTGGGTACATGGTGAAAATCCCATATTTTTGTAAACCAATCGGCAGTCGACTGTCGATGTGGTCAATATCAAAGCGACCGCCTTTTTTCCCCAATATATTTTCCTGTTTACATTTTAGGGTGAGGCGATTTATTAGCCGTTTTCACTTGTAAAAAATCCTTCTCCGTGCAGATTTGATGACATGGTCACCGGGTCGAGGGGCAAGTGTGCTGGCCACTGAGCCATTGCGGCTCACGAAACTTGGACGATAATTATATTCATAGATAGTTATTATCACTCTTATGATTCATCATCATCATCACCATTATCAAAAGGCATCTGCACATGAAAAGCAGACTATAGTGAGTATCCATCTTCCTCTTTTCTGTGTTTTCAGGTTAGGTGAAAATATAATACATTTAGAGTACAGAGGATGCAACAGAACATGTTCTTTTACAATAGTCATCATCAACATTTACTACTTTTGCCGTCAAGCGTCGTGGGGTGGAATAGTTGATGTTCCAGCGCACGATGAGTGACACTGGATATTATCACTCTACGTGATTGTACAATGTTGTTAATCCATTTTCTTCTCGGGCGTCCTCTTGTACACATATCAGGTATTCCTCGGTGTAGTGCAAGTACCTGTAGTTGATGGTGTTGCATTCTACTAGGATGGTCGAACCATTTGATCGTCTGTCTTTCAATAAATGTTGTATAAGGTGTTGATAATACTCATCATCTCATCTCATCATGTTCCTCTTGTACCTTGCGGTGTCGAGGTGAAGTATAAACTTCGTGAGAGTGCCCGGTTATGGGCTTCGTATATCGACATTCCCATGGATTCTGTTATTCCCTCAGTCCAACGTTTACGTGGTCGGCCTCTTCCTCTGTTTCCATCTGGTCTGTACATCATTGCTTGTTGTGGCATGCTGTTGACTGGTAGCCTACTTGCATGGCCAAACCATTTGACTTGCTGCTTTCTAATAAAATCTAGAGCAGCTTTAACCCTTACTTTAGTCCTGATTTCTTCATTTCTGATCTTATCTCTTCTTGATACGTTGAGTATTCTTCTCAGAAACCTCATTTCTGTTGTTGTGATTTTTCTTTTCTCTTTTTCTGTCATTGTCCAGGTTTGGCATTGGTAGCACAGAGTTGGTAGGAAGATTGTGTTGTAAAGTGCTTTCTTAGTAGTTATTGATACATGTTTGTTCTTTAGTATTGGTGCCATTTGTCCAATGAGTTGATTTGCCTTATTGCACCTATTTTCGATCTCGTCTTCTGATCTGCCATTTGATGATATTATACTTCCTAGGTACTTGAAGCTCTTTACTTGTTTCAAGGGATGTTCGTTTAGGTGAATTGTTGCTGTTTGTTCTTCTTTAGTTATAGTCATTACCTCTGTTTTGCTTGTGCTAATTTTCATGTTATGTTCCCTACACATTTCGTTTAGACTATTCATGTGGTCAGTCCGTTTATACTTCTTGGTTTTTCTACGAGCAGTATGAAGATCCCCTGCCGGCTTGCTAGGCCAGTCGCAGGTTTAGGACACTAATCTGACCACAGGGAGTCCATCCCCTATGGCGAGCCATAGCCCCGTTAGCCCATGACCTCGCGGTCATGGTTGCCCGGTCTGCACCACTTGGAGGTGGGGGTTGACTTGTGTAGTCTGCGGGTCATCGGCAGGCTACTAATTTTCGCTCTTCACCCCTCCTTGGGAGAGGCTAGCCGATCCTAACCCTGCTGGCTGCAGGGACAGGCGCATTCCACACCTTGATAATACTATCCACCTAATATTATAATTTCTTACTCGGTCTTGAATAGTTCAACTGGAATATCATCTCTTGCATCTTATCTCACCGGTGTTGATGTTGCATAAGTGTGATTTGGATAATATACAAGTATGTCATTGATAGCATAATGTTGGTGTGACAATGCTATTTATTATTAGTCATGTTGCAAACATAGGTCTGTTTGGATGTTTCAGTATTGGAGATAGTTATATAAGCACATTTGGTTTTTGGCATCAGATTTAGATGTCTATGTCTATTCTGCCATCTTCTGTGATCATACTTCCTAGATATTTAAATTCTTTAAACTTGTTTCAAATGTGTGCTATTTATTAGTATAGTTAGTGGACTTTAACAATACTCGTCAAAATAAAGCCTGTCTTTTATCTGTACAGAGAATTCGTAGCACCACTTACAGTGATTCATCATCACCCCAAATTAAGTGATATAATGTACTATCGCCGGTCTCTCTGGCCGAGGAGTTACAACACTTTCTCGGTAATCCCGTTTATCACGCAGTCTCGTAGCGGGCGAGAGCTGGAAGCGGTTCTACCCCCACTGTTGACTTGCGGGATAACTGAGCCAGCCGCTCAGAAAGCAATGGCAAACTACTGAGCGTAGTCTTGCCAAGAAATAATCAGACAGCTGAAAGATGCTGCAGTTGACAGCGATGTCCTGTAAAAGTGTGACGAAACGACGCTTCATCTGTGCTTCGTCGGGCGAGGTTCCACTTTATTCGGCGCGTCATCAGGGACTTTCCCTGTTATAAATAGACTGGGAGAGGCGAGGAGAATTTTCCAGCTGGAAGGTTCGAGAAGCACCTGGACTTGGATGACCAGGGTTGCTTAGCACAGCACCAATTTCTCGTGCAGCTAGATCCTAGAATTTCCTGTGTGGAAAATAGAGGTTTCTCGAGAAGTTGAGATACATCATGAATCACTCATTTCTCGTGTGCTTTGGGACGCACGCAGGAGAAATGCGGCAGTCACAGCTCATTCACTTTATTCATCTCGACGTGTTAGGACGCACTGCTTTGTTTGGTAAATTGTCCATTCCCTCACACACAGCCAAGATGCAGCTGACTGTCATTGCTTACGGCTTGCTGGCCCAAAGACAGTACTTGTAGCTGACTGGGACAAGGTTAATTAATTAGGGTACTTAATTTGTTAATTAATTTAACGCTGTAATTGAACATAAAACGCGATCGTTCAGAACTCATTAAATATGCGGCCGAGTTTTCAACGCTAATGATGGATCGATCGATAAGCCGGTTGAAAACTAGGGCGGTACACAGCTGTGTTGCATTGTTTACAAGCCTAAGTGAAACTGAAGTTTCGTCAACTGCTTAGAAATGAAAGTCCGTTATATCGGAGTATTGTGTTCAAATGTTATTAATTGTGCATAGTGAGTAGTTGCATATACTATGTTTGCTGTACTATAATAGGGAACAGTAAACTGTTGTGTATAATGAACCTAATTTATGTCAGTCAGTAGCTAAGGTTAGCAGAGCGTTGGAATTAGACAGGTAAGTTGATAGGTGGAGATTTCAGACAGAGAATTGCTGAAGTGCTAGTGAAATAGAGCATTTACTGCTTAGCCATAGGAAGTTATATAGCTATTTTGTGTTGTATATATATATATATATACGCTGTTGTTATGACGTATATATTAAGTCATGTTGTGTAATACTTCTATGAGTGATGTACCAAACGCCGACGTGGTTCGATGTGATATAATACTGCGTTACCGTCGTGATGTAAACATGCGTTCTTGATTCTTCTCTTTACTGTCCTGTTCTTTTCATACTTGCATGAGTACTTGAGTGCTGATGTGATGGAAGTATGGAAGGACAAATAGAGGTTGAATGAGGCACGGGGACAAATGGGATATGGGGACTGCGTGCAAGTTATTAAAGTATATGACTGGCAAACAAGGCCAGCCGAGAAGTTCGGTCAAGGCCAAAGGCTAATCCGTTTGGGAATGAGTCAGAACTGGAGAGAACCTTTGAACATGCAGGGAGCATGTATTACCAGAAGTTCGGTCAAGGCCAAAGGCTAATCCGCTTGGGAGGGGGTCAGAACTGGAGAGAACCTTTGAACATGCAGGGAGCATGTATTACCAGGAGAGCTTCTTGACTCTGGGAAAGAGACTAACAAGACGAGTTTCGCTATAGAGTGGGCAGGATGTCCCACCAGCGAAATGGATGGTGTAAATACATTATGTGGTCTTGTATTATTACTATATCCCAAGTGGTAGTACATTGATCGTTGTTACGTTTCTTATTGGATGTATAATGTAAAGGTGGGGTCCAGGGACTCCTCACCTTGATATTTATTTCTTGTTAATTCTAGAACTAGTATAGCTATTGACTTTAGCGACAACCTTTAGAAGAATAGGCATATTGAGACGTTAGCTCAGACTCGCCATTCTTGATACTTAATCTGTCTGACGGGCTGTTCTGAAAGGCCATCTGACATTGGACTGACACCCATGCTTTAATACTATCAACATAGAGATGATGCTCTACTTAGTTGAATAACTTGGTAGCATTACTGAAGGTTGAGTAGTCATTGATTTGATGCATGTGGGCCAATGTTTGGAGCCAAATACTCTCACCGATCGCTCTTCCTTTCAGGTGTTGCCTGTTTAGGAACCAGCCTATTACTACAGTTGTTTGCCGGAAACCACTACGTATTCCATAGTGAATGGTCGATATACCTACTCACCACGCCTGACTGTGCCACATCATGCAAGAGGGTGAATCATCATGATTGACTAATACTCACCTAACGATTCGTTAACCATGCAGCAGCACTTGTGGGAAATTTGATGGCTTGTCTCTATTTATGAACTGTTGATAGTGCAATTATTTCAGCAATGATATGTTCGTCTACCTGAGCAATCATGCCGGTGTATACAGACTATTGATGTACTACGGAAATATGATGAGAAGCTCGCTCCAGAGAGACGTACCAAGTTGGGGTAGTCACAGCTCTGGGAGTTCATCAGTTCCAAGTCAATGTTTATCCGCCTAATCGTCGGAGACTCCAGGCATAGTTTGGCGCTTAACAAGGTGCTGTAACCACGTCGGCAATAGTGTCCGGTCACGACTAGATCCACACCAGCTTGCGTATTATGTTACGTGACTATTGCAGGCATACATGTCAACTCATCCTTGTCCTGATGAACATAGGTGTGCTGAATTGAGAAGTAGTTGTGTTATCAAATCACTCTGACAACTAAGTCCAAGAAATATTGCTAGTATGTTCGGTCACCAAGGTCAACCGAGTTTAATTATCTTGTGTGCCTTGACTCCGAGGGAGTCTGAATAGTGACACTGCAGTGTTCTGATATCATTTGCTTGAACATATGTAAATTTCGTGTGACTCTTCTGAACTTGTTGCAGTAATGATCCATTACCCAACTAGGGGTAAGCGCTTCTATTCCAGGACCATTAGGTTGGTCATTTGCTACCTATATTGACATCAAGAGATTAACTGGGGTCACCTCAAGGTAGAGGGTCTCCCAGCCAGGCTGTATACTGAGAACTGTTTAAGGTTATTGACAGTGACTCATTGTAACATTGTGGATTTGAAGTTCATCCAGCCGTGTGTGGTCCAAGTGGTTAATTCCTCTGACACCTGATCTTATCTCTGGGGATGGAGTGGTCTCCAAAGGTTCCAGTCATCATTCTGGAAGGTAGCCGGGTGAGTGGAGGACCGACTGCACGGAACATCTACATCAAATCTGCATCTCAGCCTGCTGATGATTCTAGTAGCATCTCTGACTTTGACTCTGTCTCTAATCTATCCTCTACTGTTGTAAATAGAAATATTCTATCAGGGTGTTCAATTCATACCTATTTTCTCTAGGGTAGAATAAACTTTGTTGTTGTTGACTTATTCTTTTTACAGTTATTGAGTGTGCTCTCGGACGATGCCTCAGTGTTCGTTGACCCAAGGGAGAGGGTAGAGAGTGGGGGGGGGGGGGGGGTCTAGAATCTGGGAGGGTCTTGTAGACATATTCAACCAATACGATGTCAACAGCAGAGTAAACAGTGTATCTACCTGTCCAACCACTGGGGTTAGAATACACGGGAGTGCTAGAGACACCTTGGGCTTGGTAAACTCTCATCAAGCAAGGCGATCCTGTCACAAAAAGGATATGCGAATTAAAAAAAAATTTACTATAAAAATAAACAAACATATTCTAATTACACGATCATATGGTAAACACATTACCAGAGAATTGACACACGTCAAGACAATATAATCCCAGGTGGTTTTGCAGGAAACAACAGCCCGACACTCAAACTACGAGTGTTATTTCAACATTTTCGTTAATTAAACAAACCTCATGCATCTATAAAATAATAAAACCATTAGCGTGAGTGTTTTAATAACAAGATCAGGGGCATTTACGACTGGAGAGACAGTCAGCTGTCGTGAAAATTTACAACACTCGTTGTAGATTCTGTGAGAATGAGAATGATGAGGCGAATTGGTTAAATTTATTTCTCAGATCACCCAGGACTTGGCTTTGTTGGGGGGGGGGGGGGGGAATGTGTTTTTTTTTGGGGGGGGGGGGGGTTCTTCGATCAATTTACAATCAGGTGTTTAAATCAGTGGCTGTTATTTATTATTCTTGCTGATTACGAAATCTGTGGCTCTTCAGTCAAATCTTGTGTCTTGTTTTTCTTGTCATGCCTTACCTTATTTTGTTTTTCTTTGACTTGTCCTGTCATGTCTAGGCTCACCTTCTCTTATCTGTGTCCTTTCTTGTCTTATTTTCTCTTGCTTTGTTTTGTCTTGTCATGTATTGCCTTGCCTAATCGTTTCTTTCGCTATCTTCCATTGACTTGTCATGTCCAATATCGCACTATCTCGCTTTTCCTTGACTTATCTTGTAAAGTATTGCCTTAACTTGTCCTGGCTTTGTCTTTACCTTTCTTGTCTTAGTACGAACACTGGCTCAGGAATAATGGGCTCAGAATCGGGCATGTAAACATATGCCATCTATTAGGGAAGCTGCCCGAACTATCACTTATACTTAATCAACATTTTCACATGTTTGGCGTTAGCGAAAGTCGATTAAATGGCAACATCTCAGATGATGACATCGCTATCAGAGGTTTTAAAACCATTAGAAGAGATCCCTATCAGAAACAAGAGACGGGTATTGCAGTTTATATTTCCAACTCGCTTAACGCCCACCGCAGGCTAGACTTTGAAACCTGTGAGATTGAGTGTGTATGGATAGAGGTTAAACTTCAAAATTGCATACCGCTAGTAGTTGGCTATCTTTATCGAAACCCCAGTGCAGGAAATATCTGGTATGAAAAATTCACCACTATGATGGATGTAGTCTTTAGTAATGTTAGGGAAATAATATTGCTAGGTGACTTCAACATAGACGCTAACAAATCAAACAAAACATGGGAAAACATAATAGAGTCATATAATTTCCAACAGTTAGTCAAACAAGCCACTAGAATCACTAAATCATCTGCAACACTTATAGATCATATTTATACTACGTGTGCTGATAACATCACAGAATGTAGTGTACCTATCAATGCAATGAGCGATCACTATCCAGTATGTTGCACGTGGTCGAAAAGGTGCACCAAAACTCCCAAACACAAACATATAAGCATAAAATATAGAAATTACAAAAATTTCAATCGAGACGTCTTCTTACAAGATTTGGTCAACTCATCTCTAGATTATGTTTACCAGCTTCCTGACCCAGACGATGCTCTGGACCACTGGCTAAAGACCTTTCTAAGTATATTTGATAAACATGTTCCATTTAAGGAAGTTCGTGTTAAACATCACACAAAGCCCCCGTGGATCACACAGGAGGTAGTTGAACTTATGAGAGATCGCGACAGGGCTCACAAAAATAGAGATCTAACTATGTACCGTAGTCTGAGAAACAAAGTTCAATATGTTATTCGGAAGGAAAATAAAAACTATTTTAAGAACATAGTAATAGATAAAACCAACACTAAAGATATATGGAAAGCAATTAATAACTTGACAAACAAACACAAATCATCACAATCATTACCATCAAATCAGGTTACATGTGATCAATTCAGTAGATACTTTCAGTCCGACATAAACCAACTGAAGGCTGCAATACCAGATGCGCCTCATGACATATCTTTATTATCATCATTCTGTGAGAACAAATGCTATGGACACATTTCCTCCAACATACCGCTAATGACGACAACTGAAGTATTTACTCATCTCCGTAATCTAAAAAACAATAACTCATCAGGACTAGATGGAATTAGTAGTCGGATCCTTCGCCATGCTGCACCGGCGATCTGCGAGTCACTAACTTTTATAAATAATCAATGTCTAACCAGAGGTCACTTCCCATCAGCCTTTAAAATCGCTAAAGTGTATCCTCATTTAAAAGCTGGTCCTCTAGACGATCGTCTCATGAGTAATTATAGACCATTTCCATATTAGCCTCATTATCCAAACCGCTAGAAAAGCACATCCACAAAACAACACTAGATCACTTAGTTCGCCATAAACTGATAGTTGACAGCCAGTCAGGATTTCGGCCAAAATATTCTTGCCATACGGCACTAACAAACATGATAGAAAACTGGCAACAAAATATTAACAACAATACTCTATGTGGAGCGGTGTTTATAGACTTTAGGAAAGCATTCGATATGATAGATCATACTATTCTAATTAAAAAACTAGAAACAATGAAAGTAAGTTTTAATATAGTGACATTAATAAAATCATTCTTATTAGACAGAAAGCAAGTAGTATTACATAATAAAGTTTTATCTCAAGCCATTACCATTAATATTGGAGTACCTCAGGGGTCTATTCTTGGCCCTCTATTATTTGCCATGTATATAAATGATCTTCCATTAAATCTGTCGTCGTCCTGCGATCTATTTGCTGATGACTGCACAGTATATACAAACGCTGTTGATCGTAATGTGCTAGAATTATCCTTGCAACAGGAAATAAATAGTGTAGTTAACTGGAGTCATGCAAACCGCATGCAAATTAACATTACTAAAACAAAGTCTATGTTAATAGGAACCAGGCAAAGACTTCACACTCTAAACTCGCAGAGAACTCTTCAGCTGCACATTGGCAGCACGCCTGTAGAAAGTGTCACCGAGCATAAGACACTGGGTGTTATCATAGATCAAAATCTAACTTTTAACTCACATGTTCATGCTCTAGTTAAACAAATAGCCAAAAAAGTATACCAACTTGCCAAAATTAAAAATTTCCTTGACGAAAACACAAGAAAGATATTCTATACTTCTCATATACAAACACATATTGATTACTGCTCCACAGTCTGGGATGGATGCTCCAAATCAATAACAAAACGCCTATATTCACTCCAGAAAAGGGCAGTACGTTTAATTAATGGTGAAAAGCTTACCGACAATGCTAACCTATATAAACGTCTCCGGTTACTGCCACTCCACAAGCGCCTGCTTTTTAATAAGACCAAACTAATTCACAAAATCCTATTTCAAAATGCTCCAAGCTACCTTTGGCCATTGTTTAAATACAACGCTAGACATAGCGAACGACTAAATATACTTCATGTCCCTAAACCTAGGATAGACTTATATAAAACAAGCTTAGCATACTCTGCCGCTCAGTTGTGGAACAATCTTCCACAAGAAATCAAAGACACCACCAATCATGATACATACATTCGCAACCTGTTTGAACACTACCTTAGTACAGACTACATGCCCCCATAACAAATAACACAAAAAAGACAATACTGGTAGCTTATCTCAAACGACAACTAGCCAAAAAACATTCCCTTATGTATGGCACGTTACACCCTCCTTAGGTATTTATAATGCCCATGTTAAACACTGCCTCAGTGAGTCATTTGTTATTGATTATTTTTCATGCGTTTTAATGTTCTTTTGTTGTCAAAAGTTGCTTCATAAGTGATGTTGAATGAAAGAATGTATGAGAGGAAATAGAGAAGAAGGGTAGAATGTCAGACGGGCCTGCGTGCCCCATTCTTAACCCTTTGAAAATAAAGACTTATTATTATTATTATTATTATTATTAATGACTTGTCTTATCTTGTTTTGTCTTACCTTTTAATACCTTGTATTTCTTTGTTTTGCTTTAACTCGTCTTGTCGTGTGTTGTCATGTAAAGTCGTGCCTTGAATTATGTTATAATGTATGGTCTTAGCATTGGGCCAGGGGGGAGGGGGAAATCTTGACTCTAATTGCCTTGTATTTAGTTATTTTGCATCATTTTGTCTTATCTATTTACAGTAAACTGAAGCCAACTGTGTTAAAATAAATACATTTCTATTATCAGGTTATATTAATATTGAGTTGCAGAGATAAATAATCACAACAACACATTTAGCCCGTTCCACTCAGCGGTTGTGAAACATTGACCTTACACAAATGAGATGAAAAGAATGTAGACGCATATTAATCTGCAGTTTCAGCGCAGTAAGCAAAGAGTAAGCCGCAGAGAAGAGCGAACTGATGCACGAATGCTTAAAGACATTGGAGTACATAAACAACTGCTGAACATTAACACCATAAAAGTAATTATGATTCGGTTACATTAAGGTTATGTCGATTATTTAAAATACGAAAGGGCGAGGTCCAGAGAAAGAGCAAAAGATAACATTCGAAAAGCAAACAACCACTCAAATATGCTAGAACTTTAGGATTCAAACATATGCATACCAGAAGAGAGTTACAAAGAACAGGTGACACGATTTCAGTGCCATTTTAGGAGTGATTAACCTGAAGACGAAAATATTTTGAAGTGCTTTGTCACACAAGTGTGCGTGTTAATACGATTCAAGCTTGTCGCTGAAACAGCAGAAACGCGCAAGACCTTTTAAAAACAGTGTTTTATGGCTTCTAGAATTTACCTAGCATTCAAGTATGACGTGTGGCATGTGTTTGTTTACAACGTGTGCATATATTTTACAACTGATTAATAGTAGTTTCTGTTGACTGCGAACCTTGCAAGATAATACGGAAAGAGCTTATATGTGACTTCATTTGTAAGAGGGGGCTTCAAATGAAAACCATAAGTCTTTTTCGTTTTTTAAATTGGGGAAAAAGGGTGTGGGGGTAAATATATTAAAAAGTAAAGAACAAATGTATACTTTTTTGATGTAGTCACCATGCTGTTCAATGCAAGTCTCTCAGCGCCGATAAACTGCTTGGATTCCTATAGAAAACATTTCTCTTGGTCGCGTGTGTAACCACTCATGCACCACCTGCTGTACCCCTTCATCGGATAGGAAAGTCTGTAACAGAAGTCACGCCGTTTTGAAACATCCTACTCCACTCATACACTTACTGAACTGGAAGGCATGCATCACCATACTGGACATTCATTTGCCGATGCATTTCTATAGGTTTCACTTCTTCACTGATAACAAAACGGATAGTGCATATCAAAAGTGGGGCGGCCATCTTTAAACTGTCCTTATAACGTCACCTCATTGCCTTCACCATTATGTTTCGTGATTAACACTCTTGACATCCTCAACAACAATACTGACAGGTTTCAAAACAATGGCATGTTTAATGTAATTTCTATCACACATTTAATGGTTCATTTGAAGCTAACCCCAACACCTCCAGTATTATAAATTAACAGTATCGTTATATTTAAAGTGGATTTGTTAGCATTTCCAGTATTATTTGTTTGTTTATTGAAAACAAAAATATATGTTATGAGACTTTTTCTGTTAACACAAGGTTCCTAGTGTTGTGTTCTCCACCCCCCCCCCCACCCCCCGTCTCTCTCTCTCTCTCTCTCTCTCTCTCTCTCTCTCTCTCTCTCTCTCTCTCTCTCTCTCTCTCTCTCTCTCTCTCTCTCTCTCTCTTCGTGTCTTGCTTTCTGTCTCACGGCAGCTGGAAGTCGTAAGGAGTAGGTTTTAAGGCTAAAACTCTTGTAAAATTGCTAGGAAAGAAAACATATCTGCGGGTAGACAGCCATTTTTACCGTGAATGCAAAATTTTTAGAGTAGTGATTCTTAACAGTTAGTGGTCGAATGCACACCTTCACCATATGTTTAGAATATCATTCTCCCCCCCCCCCCCCCCACCCATCCCCTTCGTATTTCCTCCCTATAAATTCCCCTCACACCCTTCAATGCAGTATGCGTAAAATAGTCAGCTAAATTTAATAACGCATATTAGAACAAATATTGACGTCTACATAAAACGTGATTTGCAGGTCTACTTACGTTATAAAACGAATTTCAGAAGAGCGAGAAGTACAGAACCGTAAAGTATGGAGGGAAACCAATATCAAGTAATCGGTTCTTGTATTAACGCGATCTTGAAATAAGCTTAATTCCCCCTCCCCCCCCCCCCCCTTAAAAAAACAAACACAAAAAATACTAAAATCCTCCCGAAGGGGATTTTAGAGTTTCGGGGGGAGGGGGGAATTTTCCACCGATTGAAAACCACTGGTCTAGACCACATGTGTCAAATTCAAGCCCCGCGGGCCACATCCGGCTCGAGGTACAATCATATCAGGGCCGAGAAGTCTCAACCGACGTACAAATATATTCGGCCCAAGAGAGAATTTTAGGCAAAAAGATTTTTTTTATAGTCATGATACAAAATGCAAATCAAATTCACTAATTAGCAGCCTTCCGAAAAAAGGCTACCCGAGAGCGTTCTCGCTTCGATCAGAATAAGCGAAAATAAATGTTGTGTAGTGAGTTAGTGTTCGTCGTTGTAGTTACTTAGCAACGTTCAGATGCTCGTTTTGGATTGGCGCATAAAATATTAAAGTAGTATAATGCCTGAATATTACATTACCTTTTCCCGCTACGGCTAACCTGATATCAATCAAGCGTCTGTCGGCAGATGCACAATCTTTTAAACTCAAAGCTAGCCTTTAAAATGGTCAAGAGAAAAGTTGATACTGAAAACAGAGCTTTTTAAACCGCTGGGAGGCTGAATATATGCTTACTGATATTGGCGGTAAACCTGTTTGTCTAATTTATGGAGATAATGTGGCAGTCATCAAAGAATATAATCTGAGACGGCACTACGAGATTAAACATCAAGACATGTTAAACCGCCTGAATGCAGAGCAGAAGCTACAGAATGTAGAAGAATTAAAGAGGTATCTAACATCACAGCAGATGTTTTTCACCAAAGCAAAATCACAAACTAATGTTGCAGTCAAAGCAAGTTTTATTGTGTCAGAGGATATCGCAAAATCAGGCCGTCCATTTACAGAAGGAGAGTTTCTGAAGCACTGCATGATGAAAGTGTGTGTCGTCTTGTGTTCAGGAAAAAAAGCAGATGTTTGTAAAGGTATGCCTTAGCAGAAATATGGTTGTTAATCGGGTTTGTGAGATGGCCACTGAGGTGAAAACACAGCTGATCGAAAAAGGCAAAGACTTTGTTGCAATCTCCTTTGCTGTCGATGAAAGTAATGACACGACTGACACTGCACAGCTCGACGTCTTCATCCTTGGAGTGGACTGAAATTTGAATATTACAGAAGAAATATTGGACATGAAATCCATGCATGGGACAACGACAGGAAAAGACATTTTGACAATGTATGTCAAAGTTTAACCAACATGAACCTGCCTTGGGACAAACTCGTTGGACTGACAACAGATGGAGCACCGACGATGTGTGGCGAAAAACGTGGATGCAGAGGAACTGTACTGGTGAAATGATAGCGTATTACTGCATCATACACCAAGGAACGCTATGTGGTAAAGTCCTCAACATGGAAAATCAAATCAAATCAAATCAAATCAAATCAACTTTATTTTAAAAGGGTCACAAATTGGGCACGCAGCCCCGTCTTACATTCGGCCCTTCCAATCACTCGTCTTTCGTTCATCAAGAGCATTATACATTTACATTGGAAGAAAAATAAACATTGTGAAATGAATGTTGTAAACATAAACAAGGCAAATTACCATGTTATGAGGTGTCAGAGTCCGACAGGGGACAGCGATGCAGGGACATCGTTACGACCGCCAGGCGACTTAGCTCCCAGTAAGGGATGCAACCACTTCGTTGCGCCGCCAGGCAAATAGGAGTTATCGGCCTGCGAGATCGCTGGCTGACCAGCGGTCAGGCCGCCAACGCAAGACGCACACCTGCCACGTGACGCCACGTCAGGCAGGAGGCAAGTTGCGAACCAGGTCCAGACAGCTCTGGGACACGGAACATGACGGACGTGTGAGAAAGGCGTTGTATGGTTTCTGTATTGAAAGGCGAGTGTCTGGACATCTTGCGAGTCAGACTTGTGACTGTATTGTGGATGTAAGTTGTAAAGTATCCATTATATGTATTTGTGATCATCGTTCTGTATTTGATATGTTAATAAATCCACCGAACGATGTGTCGTTGAGTCTTACGTCAAATCACGTTGTATTTGTACTGTCTCACACTTGTTAGGAAAGCGAGCCAAGTTTAAGACCCTGACATGAGGCCCATCTCCCACCTACCCATACATCACCCCACCCAAACATGGAAAGGTGTAATGAGCATTGTAACACAAACCGCCAACTTTATCAGATATCATATTATGTTAAAAAAAAGTTTAATTTTCGGCTTATTGAAAGTTTATCCTGTCCGGCCCGAAACCTAACGTGTGATTTGAGAATTGGCCCACTAGGAAGATATTGGAGATTAAATGGCAAGGCAAGATCCTAGACACTGAAGTGCTAGAAAGAGCGTCCATGTCCAGTATCCACACTCCACTAATGAAAAATCAGATTCGCTGGGCTGGTCACTTAACTCGTATGCCAGATCACAGGCTCACTAAACAAATTTTTTTACAGCGAGCTGCGTTGTGGTAAACGCTCCCAAGGCGGCCAAAGGAAACGCTTTAAAGACTCTCTAAAAATCTCACTTAAAGCTTTTGGAATTCATCTTGGCACCTGGGAGACTGCTGCTAAAGACCCAATTCGTGGCGTACATCATTACAAAGGGTGGAGTTACTTGTGAAGCAACCAGGATAGCAAGATCTGTGAAGTAAAGGCTGGACAGAAAAACCACAGCAGGAGATCCTCCTCCTGGAACGTCAAGCATCCTTTGCCCACATTGTAAAAGAACATTTCGAGCCAAAATAGGTCTTATCAGCCGTCTTAGAACTCACGGCTCCATACTCTCAACCCCACTTGATGAAATGAATGGTCATCATCATTCTTGATGGACAAACAACATAACATTAGACAGAGTATATTCAACAGTGCTTAACCAACAGTGTATATTCGACAATGTATAACCAACTGTGTATATTCAACAGTGTATATTCAACTGTTGTATATTTATCAGTGTATATAGCAGTCCTAAGTGGCATTTTGAGAGATTGTTTACAGAAACTCTGCTTCCTCATCTTCTTCCTGGTCATTCTCAGACAGTCAACAGTTAGTGCCAGATCCACATATAGACGTCCCGTGTTGTTATACAAGGAAGTGTATTACAAGGCAGTGTATTAATGGTGTGTATGTTTACGCTCATTACTATTAGACAGAGCAGAAACATGAAAGGGGATGGCGGTCACGGGGTATTTCTGCTGTCATAACCTACATAAACAGAGAACCGATTGACTAATTTTGGTAAGATTTGTACTGGGACTTTTCGTTGGCTGTTGAATAAGATAACGGAGCCCGCATGATAATACTCCAGTGTAATGATGTCAGTGATTTACTCATCTCATATTAGACAGTGTGTCATTTCTTAGTCAGATATGACTGAGCTACATATGATAGTAGACGGTACTACCTGCTTTCTTTTAGCGCCGGATGTAGGGCGGCGCTTACCAAACCTGACACCTTGCATTGTGCCAACGGCTTCCGGTTCTAAGAGCGCAATTGGGAGGGTACAAGCCTTATCCTGATGCGAGGAAATGCAACCTAAAGATAAAATTTTATGGCAGGGCATACCAGGCCCTAAGCTTTGGTTTGCAGATGGGCTAGGGTCAAACCTTGGACAAGCGGACAGTTAGATCATAGCTTTGCTGATCCGGCAGCTTTTGCAGCTTGTCTTATTCCAGTTGTATTACATTATATACCATTCCTTTGGAGTGAACTAGGCAGGCCGAGAGAGGGATCATGCTGCATGGGCAACACATGGTCTCTATATTTTAGCCCTGGCTTTGTGCTATGGAGAGGTATAACTCTATCTCTGGTCTTAACGGTCTCGGAATCAAAACGAGAGATAGCAGTTATGGGTTATAAGTCCTTGTCAATTGGCGTTGACATGGGGCGCCACAAGTTGCCTCTGACGGTGGGAGACACCTACAGGTGTCACTGATCAGCTACCGCACGCCTCAAGCTGGTAGCCCCCGGCCAACTGGGTGCTGATCCGCCACAGTCTGTCTGCTCCAATGGGTGCTTAGGGCTAAGACAAAATCTGACTCGCAGGCTGTAAAACCAATTCACCAGGTAATACTAAAAAGAAAAATAGAAACTTCAAGCTGTGGACGAACATTTATAGCGCGAACTGGCCTTACAAGTCACATTCGCTACCGCCATGGGAGTAGTAATGTATGTTGTAAATCCCTCGTAATGAGACATAAAATACCTCATATTGAGACATGCGGTATGAGCCATGTCTCATTCTCGTCTCATGTCTCATGCCTCATGTCTCGTGGTGGGTGGGTTGTGGCCTGCCTCATGCCTTCCAGCTCCTGCCTCGTTTTTTAAGTGTCAGGTGTGGTTTTTAATCAGAGCATCGGGGTTAACAAGATCAATTGAACTCTGGCGCCAGGTTTGCTAATTGATTCAGAAGATGTCAGCCGGTGTAATGCATTAATTACTTCTCGTTTTGTATAGACGCTTGTATAATCGATTGGTGTGCTCAGGCTGATACGGGTTGATGTATTTGTATCTTTGGTAAGATCGGCGAACATCTGTGAGCAAAAAGTCGATATTGTCCGTCCCAGAAATAATGTGGTTTGTAAATTACACCTGTCGGCGTTAGGTGGCGTTTTTAATCAGCTCATCGGTATATGTAAACAATGATAAATGAATTGAGACACGGGGCTAGTTGGTACCACAGTCGCATTGCAGATGGTGCGATAACCAATTCGGTAGAGTGTGTCGGGGTATCGCCAGTGTGTAAGTGGGGTGTCTAATGGGTTAAGTTGGTACCATAGACCCCCTCATTTGGCGGCGTCGAGTTCGAATCTCAATGCTTTTTCGTTGGTAAGGTTACTACTTAGCCACGTATGGGTGTACCTAGTTGTCACAGGGGGTGTGTAGTTGATCATAGTGGGATATCACCAATGTGTAACTGGGGTTTCTAGTGGGTCCCCTACCATGCGGCAGGGTCGATCCTACTGTGTGGTGGGGTAGTGTGACAGTGGTCGAGTGTGTAACGGAGCTAAATGGTATCATTCAATCAATCAATCATGTGCCATGCCGGAAAGCGTGGGCGGGCATGTCTCGCCATTTCACTCGATCACCAGTGTCGTGGATCAGCTCAGTGTTCCTGTCTCGTCCATGCCATGTGGCCAAGCCATCCAGGTATTTAAATTTTTTTTGACTGTCTACGTCTAATTTCTCTAATCAGTTTACGTTGTTCATTTGTCTCCTGTAGTACTTGGTCATTGGTTTTTCTGTCTGTCCATGGTATTCTTTGCATTCTCCTCAGAAACCACATTTCTGCAGCCATCAGCTGCTTTTCAGCTTGACTGTTCATTGTCCAAGTTTCACATCCATACACAAGAACAGGCTCTATGTATCCCCTCAACACTCTTGTTCTCGTTTCAATTGACATCTTTTTATTGGTCAGAATGTTTTTCATCTTGCTAAAGGCTACTTTCGCCATGGCGATTCTTGTTCTAATCTCCTCAAGGCATCTCCCGTCAGTTGTTATGAATGTTCCGAGATACTTGTATCTATCTACTCACTTGTTTCAGAATATTCCCATTTACATGTATATTACATCGTGGTATTTCGTTCTTCATAGTGACAATCATAACCCGTGTCGTTTTATAATTTAATTCTAACCCTAGTTGTTCACCGGGTGCAACAACCGCCTCTACTAAATATTGCAATCCTGCGCAGTGTCTGTTGATTACATAAATTATATGAAGGCAGTTCACAAGTTAAATTAGAGGAAGACATTTTATTACAGAAATTAAATGAAGACATTTGACTAGAAATATTTAATAAAACGACGAAAAAACGGAGATCTACCGGCGTGAGAAAAGCTTATAAGTATGTTAATGTCAGTTCCTGTGAACATATTTAGCAGAAGCATTCTGCATAGTATATGCATATTTAGCTTTAAGGTGAAATCAATACTGCTGTACCGATCGGAAACAAGAAAAACGAATAAAACAACTACTAATAAACAACAAACATTCATTAACGGGTGCCCACGTAGTTCATCCTTCGCGTTCATGTCTCATGCAACAATTAGTATAATGTCTGAAGGCAAATTTGCGGCTTCAAAATAGGTGTTCATAGCATATTTATATATGAAGATATATATATATTCAAGGTGATTTTAAAGGACAAATTTCCTCATGTCACACGCTGCAAAAGACATATTTCGCTCAAACTTAAACATTAAGAGTGGAAAAGAGTATGTTGTAGATACTGTTTTTTCCTTTGTTTCTAGTGGGACTTGGTAATTTGTTGTTCTATCTGGGCATGGTATGTATATTTTCACCACATCTTCACTGATGTTTTTTCATCTTGTCTGCTCATTGCCCACGCTTCACAGTCATACAAAAGTACAGATTCTATGAAAGACAGAGACAATTTGCAGCTATTATTAAACAAAATGACAAATCGGAGGTCAGCTAATATGTACGTATTTGTAAATAAGGATACACAGCGATGTCTATTATATAACGATAACAGAGGTATTTAGTTGTAGAAAACTACCGTGCCTCCCAGGCAAACGGCGGTAGGCTAGTGACTATGTTTAGATTAGCTGTGATGGCACCAGCTGGAGATATTAATCAGCTACCTGGTACCCAGTAAAGATGACACGATAAACGAGGCGGTATAGGCCGCGTGGCCCTGAACAAAACCAACAATGAAACAAAAATGGTAATGAAACGTTGCGTCGCCGCGAAGCATTATTTTAGAAACCAAAGATTGCAATCGATTTGAGAGGGTAATAATAGACAGTCTAAGCCTACCAGAAAGAGGTGTCTAATACACTGGGTACCAACGACAGACAGCTGGTCAAGAAGAAGCAATACACAGTATATAAAGTTAGGACTAAATAAACCGTAGTTTAAAGAATTCAAGTACATTATTACAAGTTAAATTACATAATAAAATAAATACAGTGATATGTATAAAATTATAAAAAACAAAAAAGAAGAAAACACCAGTGTTACATTAGCAAATAAGTGAAAAACACAACGGTATGAATACGTTGGTGTATTAGATACATACAAATGGTACACACAACATGCCATTATGTCAGCGTGACCGCTATCTGTTATATATTGCGACCAAAATACACCGATCGCCTCTCACGTCAGCGTAACAGACTAACACTTAAACCAAGCGCCCGATATCTGTTCTATATTGTTGCCAACAATTATGTGCATGCCGCCATCTTTCGACGTGAGTTTGATTGATGAAGCCTGTCAGGAAACAACCATAGATACATAGTAAAAGTGTCGTGAGAATACAAAGCCAAGCGTATTGACTCTCGGTGTTTCGTTATTCACGTAACGTTTCCTGTTTCCTGCTCCAGTCTATTGTTGTAAAATCTTACCAAAGCGGACACTGTGGACCAAATCTACACGAATGAAGTAGGATAGATGCGGTTGTCATATGTGTCTTATAGGGCTTGGTCATTGGTTTTTTAAAACTTATCGATGGAAGAGAAGGACCCTTACACTACAAACAGAATAAACATTTACATTAATAATACCCATAACAAACACATGACCATCTACACTGGCTGTGACAAAAGCGACAGTCTGCTTAGAGAAAACAGCGAATTTTCAACGAAAACATAGTCTGTGTGTTATCTCCTTGGAAACGTAAATCTGGTTATATTTAAATCACCCTATGCATTCATGTCCCCCATGAAAACTAATGTAATGTCTGAAGAAGTCAAATTTTGAGGATTCAAAATATGTTTTCGTAGTATATGTATATATGAATATATATATATATACATGTGTTTTCTAACAACAAATGTCCGCATGTCGCGCTTTACATCCATACACAAGTATAGGTTCTATGAACGACACAACACCTACAAGTTACTAAGATTGGCACTGGGTTACCAACAACATTTGCGTCTAGAGTCAATACAACAGGACAAGACAATGCTTTTTTCGGCCTCTGATTGAGAACAACAGAGATAAACGTAATTATGCACTTACCTCTTTACCACAGTACCGAGAAAGTTAAAAATATCATTTTAAATACGCTGACGACCATAGTAACACAACCACTTAATTCTGCTTGCTCACTTTGTGTATTGCCTACACCTACTATAGATTGCAGAAAATACTCATTGTCTACAACCAATCTGAAAAATATCGGTAAAAATTATAAATGTCTCGTCCGATTTCATAAAAAGAAGGAAATAATGTTAGCCAAATGTGAAAATATCGGTCAAACTTATAAATGTCTCATCAAAACTTATAAAAAATAGGAAAATTTGTTAACCTAATGAGAAAAATGTCGGCCAAATACAGAAATAGCTCCACCAAACTTATGAAAAGTAGGAACATTTGTTAACCAAATGGAAAAAATAAAAAAAAATATTGGCCATGTAAAGAAATAGCGCATCCAAAATGACAAAAAGTAGGAAACTTTATTAGCCAAAGGTGAAAACTATTGACCAAGTAAATAAATTGCTCGTCCAACCCCATAAAAGGTAGGAAAATTTCTTACCCAAATGTGAAAAAGATCCGCCAAACTTATAAATGTCTCATCCAAGCTTATAAAAAGTAGGAAAACAATATTAGCCAAATCAACTAAAATGCTGACCAAACTTATAAATATATCATCCAAACCGCACAAAGTAATAAAAATATTGGGTAAATATAGAAATATGTCGACCAAACTTTTAAAAATCTCCGATAAATTTATGAAAAATAGGAAACTTTGTTAACTAAATGTGAAAAAATATCGACCAAACTTATAAAAAGCTCTGCCAAACTTATGAAAAGTAGGAAACTTTGTTAAACCACACGAAGAAAATTATTAACCAAAGATAGAAAAATATCGACCTAAATAGGAAAATTTGTTAGCCAAATGGGAAAAATATTGGACAAGTAAACACATATTTCAACCAAACTTATAAATATGTCATCCAAATTTACAACAACAACAAAAAAAAAAATAGGAAAATTTGTCGACCAAGTAAGAAAATATATTACCAAAACTGGAAAAGATACTAATCAAAGTGAGAAAAATACCAACCAAACTAAGAAATATGTATGGTAAAGTAAGAAAAAAGTTGGTCAAAGTAATAAATACGCTAGCCAAATGAAGAAATATTAATCAAAAGGAGAAAAAATTATAGCAAACTAAGAAATTTGCTTTCACAACTTGTCGAATTGCCCTACCAACTACCCCATTTGCTTTCACAACTTATCAAATTGACCAATTAACCGCACAAATTTCCCACTGACTCTTACAATTTTACCACTTGCCATTACAACGTGTTGACTCCCTCTCACAATTTACCTAAAGGGGTTTACTATAGGTATTATATATCCACAATCAAGCGCTCTCACACTCACAAGAATAACGAAATACTGGGATTTAAGCCTGTTTTTAATCAATTTCTTTGTTTGCAGTCAAAGCATAGAAATTCCGCCAACCACCTTGTTGTTGAAGTATCCAAGGACTTAGTTTATCAGCCATATATTCGCCTACAGATTTAGCGAAGTCCTCTTCCAGGTCTTGGACATTCACATCGGCGTTGTAAGAATTATCAACCAGGTGCTTACCCAGACGCATGCCAAAGGTAAAGAGCATAAGTATTCTCCCATAGTTGATGACGTTATCACCAAAGAATTCATCACTGACTAAAACAAAGACTTGGAAAACATGTTCGGGTTTGATACTGTCTTCTAGTCTCGTGAACAATACAGATTGTTGTTTGGCTATTTGACCGACTAAAGCAGACAACGTTGAGTTATTTCCTTTTTTTGGAATTGTAGGAACTAATAATAGTCAGCGCCATATTCACCATCTCGCTATGAACTTGTTTCAAGTCAATCGTTGCTTGTGTCATTATTATACTGATAGCTAATGTTCATCAAAAGATGTCTAGCAGTCAAACTGCTGATCCACTATTGTGAAACGGCGCAAAGTGGTCAAAATGGATAATAACATAATACTTGTATAAAGAGATGGACTCGTCTCTTCTGGTTGGTCAAATTACCCAACCTACTGGAGATAAAACGGTTGTCACCGAAACCACTAGACGCGTGTTTTAGACAAGGGATGTGATTATCGATCAGTATGGTCACTGGTAATTAAAATTTAAAAAGTAAAGTTCGACAAGAACATTCAACTTGTCTAAAACACGCGTCTAGTGGTTTCGGTGACAACCGTTTTATCTCCAGTAGGTTGGGTAATTTGACCAACCAGAAGAGACGAGTCCATCTCTTTATACAAGTATTATGTTATTATCCATTTTGACCACTTTGCGCCGTTTCACAATAGTGGATCAGCAGTTTGACTGCTAGACATCTTTTGATGAACATTAGCTATCAGTATAATAATGACACAAGCAACGATTGACTTGAAACAAGTTCATAGCGAGATGGTGAATATGGCGCTGACTATTATTAGTTCCTACAATTCCAAAAAAGGAAATAACTCGACGTTGTCTGCTTTAGTCGGTCAAATAGCCAAACAACAATCTGTATTGTTCACGAGACTAGAAGACAGTATCAAACCCGAACATGTTTTCCAAGTCTTTGTTTTAGTCAGTGATGAATTCTTTGGTGATAACGTCATCAACTATGGGAGAATACTTATGCTCTTTACCTTTGGCATGCGTCTGGGTAAGCACCTGGTTGATAATTCTTACAACGCCGATGTGAATGTCCAAGACCTGGAAGAGGACTTCGCTAAATCTGTAGGCGAATATATGGCTGATAAACTAAGTCCTTGGATACTTCAACAACAAGGTGGTTGGCGGAATTTCTATGCTTTGACTGCAAACAAAGAAATTGATTAAAAACAGGCTTAAATCCCAGTATTTCGTTATTCTTGTGAGTGTGAGAGCGCTTGATTGTGGATATATAATACCTATAGTAAACCCCTTTAGGTAAATTGTGAGAGGGAGTCAACACGTTGTAATGGCAAGTGGTAAAATTGTAAGAGTCAGTGGGAAATTTGTGCGGTTAATTGGTCAATTTGATAAGTTGTGAAAGCAAATGGGGTAGTTGGTAGGGCAATTCGACAAGTTGTGAAAGCAAATTTCTTAGTTTACTATAATTTTTTCTCCTTTTGATTAATATTTCTTCATTTGGCTAGCGTATTTATTACTTTGACCAACTTTTTTCTTACTTTACCATACATATTTCTTAGTTTGGTTGGTATTTTTCTCACTTTGATTAGTATCTTTTCCAGTTTTGGTAATATATTTTCTTACTTGGTCGACAAATTTTCCTATATTTTTGTGTGTTGTTGTTGTAAATTTGGATGACATATTTATAAGTTTGGTTAAAATATGTGTTTACTTGTCCAATATTTTTCCCATTTGGCTAACAAATTTTCCTATTTAGGTCGATATTTTTCTATCTTTGGTTAATAATTTTCTTCGTGTGGGTTAACAAAGTTTCCTACTTTTCATAAGTTTGGCAGAGCTTTTTATAAGTTTGGTCGATATTTTTTCACATTTAGTTAACAAAGTTTCCTATTTTTCATAAATTTATCGAAGATTTTTTAAAGTTTGGTCGACATATTTCTATATTTACCCAATATTTTTATTACTTTGTGCGGTTTGGATGATATATTTATAAGTTTGGTCAGCATTTTAGTTGATTTGGCTAATATTGTTTTCCTAATTTTTATAAGCTTGGATGAGACATTTATAAGTTTGGCGGATCTTTTTCACATTTGGGTAAGAAATTTTCCTACCTTTTATGGGGTTGGACGAGCAATTTATTTACTTGGTCAATAGTTTTCACCTTTGGCTAATAAAGTTTCCTACTTTTTGTCATTTTGGATGCGCTATTTCTTTACATGGCCAATATTTTTTTTATTTTTTCCATTTGGTTAACAAATGTTCCTACTTTTCATAAGTTTGGTGAAGCTATTTCTGTATTTGGCCGACATTTTTCTCATTAGGTTAACAAATTTTCCTATTTTTTATAAGTTTTGATGAGACATTTATAAGTTTGACCGATATTTTCACATTTGGCTAACATTATTTCCTTCTTTTTATGAAATCGGAGGAGACATTTATAATTTTTACCGATATTTTTCAGATTGGTTGTAGACAATGAGTATTTTCTGCAATCTATAGTAGGTGTAGGCAATACACAAAGTGAGCAAGCAGAATTAAGTGGTTGTGTTACTATGGTCGTCAGCGTATTTAAAATGATATTTTTAACTTTCTCGGTACTGTGGTAAAGAGGTAAGTGCATAATTACGTTTATCTCTGTTGTTCTCAATCAGAGGCCGAAAAAAGCATTGTCTTGTCCTGTTGTATTGACTCTAGACGCAAATGTTGTTGGTAACCCAGTGCCAATCTTAGTAACTTGTAGGTGTTGTGTCGTTCATAGAACCTATACTTGTGTATGGATGTAAAGCGCGACATGCGGACATTTGTTGTTAGAAAACACATGTATATATATATATTCATATATACATATACTACGAAAACATATTTTGAATCCTCAAAATTTGACTTCTTCAGACATTACATTAGTTTTCATGGGGGACATGAATGTATAGGGTGATTTAAATATAACCAGATTTACGTTTCCAAGGAGATAACACACAGACTATGTTTTCGTTGAAAATTCGCTGTTTTCTCTAAGCAGACTGTCGCTTTTGTCACAGCCAGTGTAGATGGTCATGTGTTTGTTATGGGTATTATTACTGTAAATGTTTATTCTGTTTGTAGTGTAAGGGTCCTTCTCTTCCATCGATAAGTTTTAAGAAACCAATGACCAAGCCCTATAAGACACATATGACAACCGCATCTATCCTACTTCATTCGTGTAGATTTGGTCCACAGTGTCCGCTTTGGTAAGATTTTACAACAATAGACTGGAGCAGGAAACAGGAAACGTTACGTGAATAACGAAACACCGAGAGTCAATACGCTTGGCTTTGTATTATCACGACACTTTTACTATGTATCTATGGTTGTTTCCTGACAGGCTTCATCAATCAAACTCACGTCAAAAGATGGCGGCATGCACATAATTGTTGGCAACAATATAGAACAGATATCGGGCGCTTGGTTTAAGTGTCAGTCTGTTACGCTGACGTGAGAGGCGATCGGTGTATTTTGGTCGCAATATATAACAGATAGCGGTCACGCTGACATAATGGCATGTTGTGTGTACCATTTGTATGTATCTAATACACCAACGTATTCATACCGTTGTGTTTTTCACTTATTTGCTAATGTAACACTGGTGTTTTCTTCTTTTTTGTTTTTTATAATTTTATACATATCACTGTATTTATTTTATTATGTAATTTAACTTGTAATAATGTACTTGAATTCTTTAAACTACGGTTTATTTAGTCCTAACTTTATATACTGTGTATTGCTTCTTCTTGACCAGCTGTCTGTCCTTGGTACCCAGTGTATTAGACACCTCTTTCTGGTAGGCTTAGACTGTCTATTATTACCCTCTCAAATCGATTGTAATCTTTGGTTTCTAAAATAATGCTTCGCGGCGACGCAACGTTTCATTACCATTTTTGTTTCATTGTTGGTTTTGTTCAGGGCCACGCGGCCTATACCGCCTCGTTTATCGTGTCATCTTCACTGGGTACCAGGTAGCTGATTAATATCTCCAGCTGGTGCCATCACAGCTAATCTAAACATAGTCACTAGCCTACCGCCGTTTGCCTGGGAGGCACGGTAGTTTTCTACAACTAAATACCTCTGTTATCGTTATATAATAGACATCGCTGTGTATCCTTATTTACAAATACGTACATATTAGCTGACCTCCGATTTGTCATTTTGTTTAATAATAGCTGCAAATTGTCTCTGTCTTTCATAGAATCTGTACTTTTGTATGACTGTGAAGCGTGGGCAATGAGCAGACAAGATGAAAAAACATCAGTGAAGATGTGGTGAAAATATACATACCATGCCCAGATAGAACAACAAATTACCAAGTCCCACTAGAAACAAAGGAAAAAACAGTATCTACAACATACTCTTTTCCACTCTTAATGTTTAAGTTTGAGCGAAATATGTCTTTTGCAGCGTGTGACATGAGGAAATTTGTCCTTTAAAATCACCTTGAATATATATATCTTCATATATAAATATGCTATGAACACCTATTTTGAAGCCGCAAATTTGCCTTCAGACATTATACTAATTGTTGCATGAGACATGAACGCGAAGGATGAACTACGTGGGCACCCGTTAATGAATGTTTGTTGTTTATTAGTAGTTGTTTTATTCGTTTTTCTTGTTTCCGATCGGTACAGCAGTATTGATTTCACCTTAAAGCTAAATATGCATATACTATGCAGAATGCTTCTGCTAAATATGTTCACAGGAACTGACATTAACATACTTATAAGCTTTTCTCACGCCGGTAGATCTCCGTTTTTTCGTCGTTTTATTAAATATTTCTAGTCAAATGTCTTCATTTAATTTCTGTAATAAAATGTCTTCCTCTAATTTAACTTGTGAACTGCCTTCATATAATTTATGTAATCAACAGACACTGCGCAGGATCTGCAATATTTAGTAGAGGCGGTTGTTGCACCCGGTGAACAACTAGGGTTAGAATTAAATTATAAAACGACACGGGTTATGATTGTCACTATGAAGAACGAAATACCACGATGTAATATACATGTAAATGGGAATATTCTGAAACAAGTGAGTAGATAGATACAAGTATCTCGGAACATTCATAACAACTGACGGGAGATGCCTTGAGGAGATTAGAACAAGAATCGCCATGGCGAAAGTAGCCTTTAGCAAGATGAAAAACATTCTGACCAATAAAAAGATGTCAATTGAAACGAGAACAAGAGTGTTGGGGGGATACATAGAGCCTGTTCTTGTGTATGGATGTGAAACCTGGACAATGAACAGTCAAGCTGAAAAGCAGCTGATGGCTGCAGAAATGTGGTTTCTGAGGAGAATGCAAAGAATACCATGGACAGACAGAAAAACCAATGACCAAGTACTACAGGAGACAAATGAACAACGTAAACTGATTAGAGAAATTAGACGTAGACAGTCAAAAAAATTTTTTTTTTTGGACATGTTATGAGAAGAAATGGATTGGAGAACTTAGTGACAACTGGCAAGATCGAAGAGAACAGACCAAGAAGAAGACCGAGAGGAAAATACCTGGATGGCTTGGCCACATGGCATGGACGAGACAGGAACACTGAGCTGATCCACGACACTGGTGATCGAGTGAAATGGCGAGACATGCCCGCCCACGCTTTCCGGCATGGCACATGATTGATTGATTGAATGATACCATTTAGCTCCGTTACACACTCGACCACTGTCACACTACCCCACCACACAGTAGGATCGACCCTGCCGCATGGTAGGGGACCCACTAGAAACCCCAGTTACACATTGGTGATATCCCACTATGACCAACTACACACCCCCTGTGACAACTAGGTACACCCATACGTGGCTAAGTAGTAACCTTACCAACGAAAAAGCATTGAGATTCGAACTCGACGCCGCCAAATGAGGGGGTCTATGGTACCAACTTAACCCATTAGACACCCCACTTACACACTGGCGATACCCCGACACACTCTACCGAATTGGTTATCGCACCATCTGCAATGCGACTGTGGTACCAACTAGCCCCGTGTCTCAATTCATTTATCATTGTTTACATATACCGATGAGCTGATTAAAAACGCCACCTAACGCCGACAGGTGTAATTTACAAACCACATTATTTCTGGGACGGACAATATCGACTTTTTGCTCACAGATGTTCGCCGATCTTACCAAAGATACAAATACATCAACCCGTATCAGCCTGAGCACACCAATCGATTATACAAGCGTCTATACAAAACGGGAAGTAATTAATGCATTACACCGGCTGACATCTTCTGAATCAATTAACAAATCTGGCGCCAGAGTTCAATTGATCTTGTTAACCCCGATGCTCTGATTAAAAACCACACCTGACACTTAAAAAACGAGGCAGGAGCTGGAAGGCATGAGGCAGGCCACAACCCACCCACCACGAGACATGAGGCATGAGACATGAGACGAGAATGAGACATGGCTCATACCGCATGTCTCAATATGAGGTATTTTATGTCTCATTACGAGGGATTTACAACATACATTACTACTCATGGGTTGTAGTTATTATGCCTTTTTGAAGCACAATGTAACAAACTATCGCATGTCAAGACAGCAAGATGACAATGAATGATTAGATAGTACTTTAATGTGTTGTGGTTTGTTCATAATCTTCAAATGACGACCTGTTATTGTTTTGAAAATTAATGACGGGCATCATTTTACGTGGAATTAGAATGTGGCCATTGTGCCTTTAGAGAAACGGGTACAACTTCTGTTTTTTTTTTCTTAATTGTTGCTTGTTGCTGCTTTATTTTGTTATAGACATCTTTGTAGTGGCTCCAAAGAAAAATAATGAGAACACCTTGGAAGGATAGAGAGAGCAATGAAGTTATTTTGAAAGACGTTAACTAAGGAAGAGAACAGGTTACTCGCAAGAGAAGAAATCATTATCTGAGCATGTCACGAAACAGTCCACATATATTGGACATGCCATGAGATAGTCCACATTTTTTGGGCACGTCATGTGTTGGGTAAAGCTGGAATATGTCGTTACAACCGGACAGCTGACGGAATGAGAAGCAGGGGGAGACCATGAGAGAAGATGTTGAACAGTTTGAAATATTGGCAAGGAGGACCTTCTGTATATGAAATGATTGGCAGCACACGAAACACAGGAGTGTGGACAGACAATATCGCCAATGTTAACGGAATTGACTATAAGAAAAGGAAACTTGTAATTTAAATATGGAAGATTCACAAGGACAGGAAACTCACTGGAGGCAACAATCTCGTTGCCTATGTTGTTGAGATCTACAGTCAGTCCTTACAGGAAACCATTAGCAAGATTCTGCTTACGTGAGCCCAGGTTCTTGTCCAGCGTCTGATTATACTGCTTCATGGATTTGTTAAACTGCTTCATGGATTTGTTAAACTGCTTCATGGATTTGTCAAACTGCTTCATGGATTTGTTAAACTGCTTCATGGATTTGTTAAACTGGTCTCTCTCCGCTTCCGTCAAGGGCCTGTAAAATAACTTACAGCGTGAGTGAAACTTAGAAAACTTCGGATACAAGCAATGCATCAGAATGTATATGTATTTACACACATTCGTAGGAGACAAAGACTTGACTGAAGACATTGCCCGCCTGTCTCACACAGGAAGACAGATACTGGAAAAACGTATCACATTACATGGGATGTCACAACAGGACGTTGCAGTCAACTCCAGCATTATTGGTTGTTTGTGATTCCTGGGAAAGTTTAAATTCAGTACTTTGCCATTGAATTCTGAATGAATGGCACTCATACCATTGTATGGAAATACCAACGGAAGGCGGTCTTCTGCCAAATCGCCCACAGCTGTGTTTCGGTATGCGGGATTACGAATTGCATCTGTAACCCCTTCGACACAGAGAATGAAAAAGACAACGTAAAACCGCACTTCGAGAGATTAATTCATATGCCTTTTTAGGTAGCAATATAGACAAAGATAGAGAATAGATAACGATATTTTTAAAAATATAAAAGGCAATGGAAGCTGTTTTAGCTCTAAGAAATGTTTGTACTTCAAAATGAATTAATCTTCGCACCAAATTTAGAATATTCAATTCTAAGGTTAAAAAAGGCATATGGATCAGAAACATTTGGCGAAGGTCTAAACCAATTACAAACTACAAACATTCATTAACTGGTGCCTTACAGAATTACGAATGTGGACA
>JACEFZ010000464.1:85000-97500 GCA_014155875.1 Cepaea nemoralis
CTAGAAGTCCACGTGAAAAAAAAAATTCCGGCCCTCACCGGGGCTTGAACCCGGGACCTCCAGCACCCGAGGCGAACACCAAACTAACCATTTATTTTACCCCGTGAGTTCGCGGCTATCCTATCATGCATGCTTTTGCACGCTTTCATGCATACTTTGAGAGCGACGAGATTAAATCAGATATGAGACTGAAGATCTGTCACATCTTTTGTATAGTCTTAGTCTTTACTTATTCAGTCCCTCGGTAGAGATTTGTTCGCAGCAGACGAGCATAATCTCCGGCGGGCCTATTCTCGCTGGTCGCGAGAGCCGCACAGTGGAAGGATGGGAGACATTGCTCGCAATAGACAAGTAATGTCTCCTGCGGTAGCTCTGGTGGGCCTATTCCCGCTGGTCGCGGGGTCCGCTAAGTCAGGTGGAGAGTCTGACGATAGTGCACGCTTTACACAGGTCCGGACACTTGTGTTTGACAGATGTGCGCGCCCTTACGGTCCGGGCACGTACGAGGCCCTCACCTGTGGGACTTGGCTGAACGCCTCTAAGCCGGGTCCCTTGGGTGTCAGGGTCTGGCCATCACTCGCCACCTGCTCGTGGTGGCGAGGTCCTGGAGGATTTGACGCTGTGCCGCCAGCGTCTGCAACCTATCTTGTGCCAGACGTATTGGTTACCCATTCCTCTGGAATACGCAAGAATTAGGTCGAGAGAGGGATCATGTCGTTTGGGCATCACATGTTTCTCTGAAGCTCTGCCCAGGCATTGTGATGGAATTTTGGCCACATTCCAACTCACATACTTTGGTCTGTCAAGACTGCAAGGTGCCAACAACAGAAGCAGCCATGAGCAGGACGTGGCGATTCCCTAGGTGAGCCCAGTACCAGAGCGATATGTGTCGGCTACGCAACTATGGAAACCTCCCTGGATGGTGGATAATGCCCACGGACTGTCCCTGCCTTCCCTTGAGGGCTGATCGTGAACTATTCGACCGTGTTAACTTGACCAGTTGGGATGTGGACGGCACCATAAAAGTGAGAGTCCCCCAGATTTCTCACTAACAAATTTGTTTTACAGTAGTGAATGCCCCGCCAATTCAGATGACGACATAAGGCGTATCTGGATTTGTATGGGAGTGGGTGCAATGTCTACTATGCAGAGACGGAACATGATTACCTGCTTTGCACGACGAATATAGCTGTGAATATCTCTGTAGTGGGCTTTCTTCATAAGGGTCAAGATGTTGGTCCTCTTTTTATTGAAGTTTATAGAATTATTCGTATGTTCGTGTGTTGTCCCCTTATTTGACAACGTGTTTCTTCTCACGTTTCTTGTTATGCCACAATATGTCAGTTCCCACAATAATATTACTCTTTGGTTGTTATTCAATGCATCTATAGCTTCTTTTTTTTTCAATGCAGTTGTTTGTCACCGTTGAGGGCTTACGGATTTGAAAATTCATCACTGTGGAATACAAATTGTTGCTATTGACAAGTTGTATTGTTATTGTTTGTGCCGATGCTGTCATGTTAAGGGCCTGCAATTCTTCTTCTGAATAGTTGGAGCAAAAATATCCAAGTAGGTGTGCATGTGGATTAATGTCTGCGATCTGCCCAGACCTTAATCTGTGTCGCATGATTCCAGTAGGTTGATGACTGCTCTCGGTTGCATAAACTTCAATCCACCCTTTCTCCCATAGTCATCCTTCTCTTTCAACACATGGTCCTCACATTTTTCCACTAACTTTTATCAATATATAATAGCGCGGACTGGGTTAGTATCTTGAAGTCAGACAATTTGAATGTAGTATTGTCATCTGCCACCTGTTCTTTAATTTTAGCCCACACAAGTTCTATAGTGTTTAAATGAAAATAATGGTATGGCGGAAGTTTCAAGCACCTATGGCCATGCTCTTCTATCAACTTGTCGATGTGATATTTCTTGTTTTTTGTTTTTGCGTCTGTTTTACTAGGGACAACAATTCTAGCTTGAAATTATTTTTTGTTTTTGTTTTTTTTCGCATATCCTTTACAAGACATCGCTGTCAACATCAGCATCTTTCAGCTGATTGTTGGTTTCTTGACGAGATTACGCTCAGTAGTTTGCCATTGCTTTCTAAGCGACCGGCTCACATATCCCGTAAGTTACAGACGCGGTGAGAACCGCTACCAATTCTCGCGCACATCACATTACTCACGAGAGTATACGGGATTACGGAGAAAGACGTTAAACCCTAGGCCAGGGAATGAACGAACATACTTTATTTTCAAAGAGTTAAGAATTGGGCATGCAGGCCCGTCTAACATTCTGCCCTTCTCTCACTCTCTTTCATACATTATTTCATTCATACATCATTTAAGGCTAACAGAGAGCAGCAACAATATAAATGATATGCATTATAAAGGCATGGGCAAAATGCGAACATCAACACTACACGACTCAGTAATATTAGATAATGGTGGGACACTTGATATTAGCTATATGGAATATACTGGTCTAGAAATACATTTCTGGAAATGGTATGTTTTCCCTTCGGAGCCATATCTTTATTGCTTTCTTTGTGCTCGATGCCGTATGTATTTTGTCTTCTTGGGCAACACCACTGTGATATGATGCATTGTCCATTATTAGACAAGACGTTCTATCTAGGGATGGAAGCACTGTTTTCTCGAGCCAATCTCTAAATACATTACCTTTCATCTCATTATGATAATCCCTTTTGTCTGTATGCTTTGATACTAACACGAATCCAGCATTCTGCAGTAAGCCATTATGCCTACAACCAGCATCGGCTGTGACCAAACGCTGGGCAAACATCGCTGTATCTTTCCACCCACTGATAGCCATTCCTTTACACTTGTGTGGTGCGCATTGATCCACGTCTTATCCAAATACACTATGTCATAATTTTCTTTGCGCATTTCCCTTATTTCACGTAGGTATCTGCTTCTCATGGCTCCTAAATGCGATTTCTCGCAAAGGATATTTGTACCTCCCTTGTACTTCCTAAAAGTTAAGTCTTATGCCCTTATAATTTTCCACAAAGTTGGTTTGGATAGCTCTATCTTATTGTTCTTTCTCAACTAAACCCTAAGTTTTCTTACAGTCACTGTTACCTTGGCATCCAGTATTTTTATAATAGCTCGCTTTATGACATTCTTTGTAAAAGCTGTCTACAATTGCCTTTCTATCTACTGTGTGCTTATCACGTGTTGGTTTCATTCCAGATTCTTGCACCCATCGACGAAATGACCGTTTACTCAATCCCAATTCACGCACCGTTCTTTTTTCGGGATTTTTAACAGTTTGAAACAGTTTACTTCTATCAGCTTCTTGTAAAAAAAATTGTGTACAACTTCATAGTGATGCTTTGAAGTGTACACAATTTCACATTCAATCCCACTGAACAATATTCACACATTCAGATGTTAGCGATAAGTGGTAAGATTTTAAAAAGAAAATATAATCAGGATTCATGAAAGTACCCACATATTGACGACTCCTCTGAACTAGTCTGAACACTCCCATTTTAAACTGCGCGGGGTTCTTGTCATAAGGCCTTTCTTGTGAACCACGAGAAAATTAACCATTCAACTTTAAAGTTTCCGTGTCAAAATGTATACTCCTAAAAATGTGCACTTCATCTCTGACCCGTAAATTATATACCGCATATAAACAAACTTTGAAATCTGCTGTACAATCTCCAGAACAAAAATTGTTTTGTTGGGTGGACATAATGATGAGGTTATATGCTAAATCTCAATAATTTTCCTTCAGTTGGTTACTGAGGTATGGATTTTTATATGAATGCAAACAAATGTGAATGCACTATAGTTCCCTTCTCGAGTTCCCGCTACAAAACTTGGGATTCCTGTTTATTTTCCCAGGACTCTTTTACCACATGCATGAGGCTTGTTCGATCGCAGAATCGGAAAGAACGATTCCACAGTCTCAACTGAGTTAATGAAAGCACGATCACTTTAGTACCATGTTCGAACTAACAAAACAACCACAACCGTTTCAGGTACTGCTTCTTCTCATGTATGTGGGGGATGTGTGTGTGTGGGGGGGGGATGTGTTTATGGGTGGAGTTATGTGTGGGAGGGGCGATGTGTGAGAGGTGTGGGAGGTGTGGGTTGTGCAGGTGATTGAAGAATGTATGCGAGGATGGTGGATGTGTGTTTGGCTGGGTGGTTGGGGTGTGTGTGGGTGGAAGGGTAGATGAGAGATGCGTGTGTTGATGGGCGCGTGGGTGATGTGCTGGTGTGAGTGGTTGATGGATGAGTACGTGAGTGGGTGGATGTGTGTGAGAGATGAGTGTATGGGTGGGGGAGGTGTGTAGTTGTGAGAAGATGTGTGTGAGCGGCGGATGTGTGTGGGTGGGGTATATGTGGGTGGTGGGGTGTGTGTGTGTGGGAGGTGTGTGTTTTTGGGTTATGGGTGGGGGATATGTGTGGGCAGGTGGGGAGATGTGTTTATGGGTGGGGATGTGTGTATAGGTTGGGATGTGTGGTTGAGAGGTGGCGAATATTGGGTGGGTGAGTGGGTGTAGGTTGGCTGATGTGAGTGTAGGTGGGTGGGGAAAATTGTGAGAGTGCGGGATATATGTGTGGATAGGTGCGGGATGTGTGGGTTGGCGGGGGTAAGTGTGTGTTGTTTCTTCTTCTTCTTCTTCTTCTTCTTCTTCTTCTTCTTCTTCTTCTTCTTCTTCTTCTTCTTCTTCTTCTTCTTCTTCTTCTTCTTCTTCTTCTTCTTCTTCTTCTTCTTCTTCTTCTTCTTCCTCCTCCTCCTCCTCCTCCTCCTCCTCCTTCTCCTTCTCCTGCTTCTGCTTCTGTTTCTTCTTCTTCTTCTTCTTCTTCTTCTTCTTCTTCTTCTTCTTCTTCTTCTTCTTCTTCTTCTTCTTCTTCTTCTTCTTCTTCTTCTTCTTCTTCTCCTTCTTCTTCTTCTTCTTCTCCTCCTCCTCCTCCTCCTCCTCCTCCTCCTCCTTCTTCTTCTTCTTCTTCTTCTTCTTCTTCTTCTTCTTCTTCTTCTTCTTCTTCTTCTTCTTCTTCTTCTTCTTCTTCTTCTTCTTCTTCTTCTTCTTCTTCTTCTTCTTCTTCTTCTTCTTCTTCTTCTTGCGGAAATGTGTGTGGGTGGGGGATCAGTGGGTGTGTGGCGGCATGTATGTTCGCCTGGTTCTGTGTTGAGTGCGTGGAGGTATGTGTGGGAGGGTGAGGGAGATTTGGTAAGTGGGGCATGTGTTGGTGGCTGCGGGATATGAGGTTGTATGTGAGATGTGTCTCACAACATTGCAATATGCATTGTTTATGTTTACAACTTTCATTTGATATTGTTTGTTTTTTTGTTTTCTCATGTGAATGTATCATGCGTAATATGCATTGTTTATGCTTACAAAATCCATTTGACAATGTTTTTTCCCCTATGTTAATGTAGCATACACATTTGATGCATGAAAGATGAGTGATTGAAAGGGCCGAATGTAAGACGGGCCTGCGTGCCCGATTTGTTACCCTTTTAAAATAAAGTTTGTTGGTTCTTTCGTTTGGTCGTTCGTTCATCCCCATTAATTTGTCGATGGGACAATATAAAATAACACAAAATAATGCAGCCGTAAAGAACACAAGTACAGACAAACTAGGACGTTACCACGACTAGCCTTTATCAGCAAACAAATACACAAATCACAACTTGACGAGGGGAGTTCTCCACAAAGAATCTAGCACAAAAATGTAAGTGTTTCCGAAATCAGCATGGATGTATGTAAGGTTTGCTTTTTCTAGACAGATTCCATTCAAGGTAACTGGCTCTTCGACCCGTGGGTAGTTTTTCTGTCCAGTTTATCCAGAACAGCTGAATGTATGGTTGGTCGTTGCGATGTCCGACGGTCGTGTGATTTTTAACATGCACAATTTGAACACCAGATCTCCTGTTTTTCGTCATTATCCGCGCGGGCTAGGCATACAAAATCACTACGCAGGAAATAGGTGGGACGCGTATATCATTAAGACCCAAAGTGCCAGCTTTAGGCTGAGATCCGAGCCTGGAGCGGATATTGCAACCTCTCGGTCACGGTCAGATGAGATTAACAGAGAATAAATGTAATAGGAATAAAGTTGAAGGTGAAGGACGAGTGCATGGCACCGTGGATAGCAACATTTTAAAGTTATATGATTTTGTTTACGTGGACTGGTGCCCTGGTGATGTGTTTATATGTATATCTTTGTTAGTATTGTGTGTCCTCATGATCTAATAATACATGTGTGTTTTACTATATACTGATCTATCATGCTTATCCGTTATGAAAACAATTATTCAATGTACATAATTATGAAGACGCCGTTGGAACTACATCGGCCATGTACTCAGAATGGACAAGACAAGACTCCCCTACCAAGCCCTCATATGGTCACCGGTAGGGAAAAGAAAACGGGGAAGACCAAGAGAGACCCTGCGTAGAACCATCATTAGAGAAGGCTCATTCAATGGCCAAGTAAATATCCAAGATCTACAACAGATAGCAGCGAAAGCCAGGCATGGAGAGACAGGACTTCTGCCCTATGCGCCGCCTTAGGCTCAAGAGGATAGACTAACTAACTAACATAATTATGGTTGGTTTGCACATATAATAGTCTGTCTGAGATCAAAACCTTCAACGTCTCCTTATGGAACGCACTAGTCTCTGAAGGAAATTTGGGGGAATCAAGCCCCATTAAACTGTAAGAGCAGCTTAAAACTGTTGCAGATTAGCTGTAGCACCTTACCTGTAGAATTTGAGGCCCAAGCTCGTCCCACAGATGTTCTGTAGGGGTCGTGTCTGTTGATAGGGCAGGCCAAAGAATCGTCACAATGTTCTGCTGCTGTAGATAGTGCAGCGTAGTGCATGCGGTGTGCGCACGTGCGTTATTCAATTAATCAATCATGTGCCATGCCGGAAAGCGTGGGCGGTCATGACTCGCGTTATTATGCTGGATAATTTGTGAACGCTGGCGCAAACAATACATCCACAACCTCATCTCGATATGCCGCAGCCTAAACCTTTCTACGGAAGACATGAAGAGGCAAGTGATAGTGAAAACTGAATCCTCCCCAAATGTGAATACTGCCATCTCCGAATCGGCTGTACTAACGCACACAGCAATCTACAATGAGCTCTCCACACCTTCGCCAAATCCGCATGCGTCCATCAGCAAAGGACATATCCGGAGTGCAATGAAGATAACTGATAACTGCTCTCCTCTGTAAATAGTACAGCATTCCGCTACATTATAATCCATGTGACATGTTGCTGTGCCAATTGCAAGTGCTGTTGACGATGTGTGTGAGTAAAGTTTGACCCAATATAAGATCATCTTGAGTAAGGCTTGAATCTCTGAGTAGTCGTATGACAGCCATTCTTGGGACTTGCCCGTGTCTACCCTCTATTGCTGCTTCTCTTTGACTTGCCGGGGGAAAACAATTCCGTAGGTGACTCGGCACAATATAACGAACTTGTGCATGGGTAGTAACACGTGATTGGCCACTCCGAAGTCTATCGCGAGCACTGCCAGTGGTTCCGTAACGTTCATTGTGTCTTACAATAGTGCTGCGGTGGTAATTCATCCTTCTGGCAATGGCCCGCGAGCTAATTCCAGTCTACAATGTACCAATGACTCGTTGGCGGTCGTTTTCAGATAGTAGTAGCATTCAAGAACATGTACTGGCTGTTTTGTCTCAACGGCCTTTAATACCGTGTATACTGCAACAATGCGTACACATTTTGAGGATCATAACCGTTGGCAGTCGTATTGATAACTAACTAACTAACTAACTCACTCACTCACTCACTCACTCACTCACTCACTCACTCACTCATTCACTCACTCACTCACTCACTCATTCACTCACTCACTCACTCACTCACTCACTCATTCAGACACACACACTCACTCACTCACTAATCAACTAACCAACCAACCAACTAAATAATTAACTATATGTGGTTCAATGTGCTTGGCCAGTAACACTACCCATGAAGTATATCCCAGTTCTTAAGATCAAACCCACTGAGCCAAATGAGGCACCCGACATTCTCCCTACATTGAACTACAAATAGATACTTACTTTGTGTTGATATAACTAGAACAGCGATGTTCGCCAGTAGTAGCACTGCAGACAACATCTTGTATAACACAGTTCGTTTTCAGTCTGTAATAAACAACAAACAAGGATCCGTTAACAATCAACACATTTTAGCATTTGATTATCGTCCAATTAGCATTTGAGTACAACTTCTTCCATTTGTATCACCCGGTCAAAAGTACTGCTGCCAGCTTCTGGACGTATGACTGACCAAGTGGACAGGGCAATGGCTGCAACACGCCAAAAGACACTGTACTCAAAGCCACGAAGATTCTTCTGCACTTCGGAGATCGAAATGTAAAACATTAAAAAAAAAAAAAAAACCGTGAAGGGCCCCTTTTTATGCATTGCAGCTCTTTTGGGTACATGGTGAAAATCCCAAATTTTTATAAACCAATCGGCAGTCGACTGCCGATGTGGTCAATATCAAACCGACCGCCTTTTATTCCCCTATATATTTTCCAGTTTACATTTTAGGGTGAGGCGATTTATTAGCCCTGTTCGCTTGTAAAAATTTCTTCTCCGTGAAGATTTGATGACATGGTCACCGGGTGGAGGGGCAAGCGTGCTGGCCACTGAGCCATTGTGGCTCACGAAACTTGGACGATAATTATATTCATAGATAGTTATTATCACTTTTATGATTCATCATCGTCATTACCATTATCAAATGGCATCTGCACATGAAAAGCAGACTATAGTGAGTAACCATCCTCCTCTTTTCTGTGTTTTCAGGTTAGGTAAAAATATCATACATTTAGAGTACAGAGGACGCAACAGAACATGTTCTTTTACAATAGTCATCATCAACTTTTGCTGTCAAGCGTCGTGGGGTGGAATAGTTGATGTTCCAGCGCACGATGAGTGACATTGGATAGTATCACTCTACGTGAGTGTAGAATTTTGTTAATCCATTTTCTTCTCAGGCGTCCTCTTGTACTCATATCAGGTATTCCTTTTTGTAGTGCAAGTACCTGTAGTTAATGGTGTTTCATTCTAACGGGATGGTCGAACCATTTGATCTTCTGTCTTTCAATAAATGTCGTATCAGGTGTTGATCCTACTATCCACCTAATAATAAAATTTCTTACTCGGTCTTGAATAGTTCAACTGGAATATCAACTCTTGCATCTTATCTCACCTGTGTTGATGTTGCATAAATGTGATTTGGATAATATACAAGTATGTCATTGATAGCATAATGTTGGAGTGAATATGCTATTTATTATCAGTCATGTTGCAAACATAGGTCTGTTTGGATGTTTCAGTATTGTGTTATTTATATAAGCGCATTTGGTTTTTGGCATCAGATTTAGATGTCTCTGTCTATTCTGCCATCTTTTGTGATCATACTCCTTAGATATTTAAATTCTTTAAATTTGTTTCAAAGGTGTACTATTTATCAATATCGTTAGTGGACTTTAACAATACTCGTCAAAATAAAAAATGTGTTTTATCTGTACAGACAATTTCGTATCACCATTTACCGTGATTTATTATTACCTCAATTTAAGGTGATATAATGTACTATCAAAAATAAACAAACATGTTCTAATGACACGATCATATAGTAAACACATTACCAGAAAGCTTGACGAAAGTCAAGACAATATAATCCCAGGTGGTTTGGTAGAAAACAACAGCCCAACTCTCAAATTACGACTGCTATTTCAATATTTTCGTTAAGTAAAAAACCCTCAAGCATCCATAATATAATACAACCTTTAGTGTGAGTGTGGTAATATCAGCTGTCGTGAAGATTTACAACATTCGTTGTAGTTTCAGTTAGAATGAGAATGATGAGGCGAGTTGGTTAGATTTATTTCTCAGACGACCCATGATTCGACTGTGTTGAGAGGCATGGGGTGTGGGGGGGGGGGGGGGGGGGGAGGGGGGGGGGGGAGTCGGGGTTTTCTTCGATCGTTTTACAATCTAATCTGGTGTTTAAATCAGTGGCTGTTATACAACATTCTAGCTGATTACGAAAACGGTGGCTATTATATCAAATCTGGTATCTTGTTTTTCTTGTCATGACTTACCTTATCTTATTTTTCTTTGACTTGTCCTGTCATGCCTAGGCTCACCTTGTCTTAACTTTGGCCTTTCTTGTCTTATTTTCTCTTGCTATGTTATGTCTTGTCATGTATTGGCTTGCCTAATTCTTTCTATCCCTATCTTTCCTTGACTTGTGATGTTCAATATCACACTGTCTAGCTTTCTCTGGACTTATCTTGTCAAGTATTGCATTATCTTGTCCTCGCTTTGTCTTTCCCGTTCTTGTCTTGACTTTCCTTACCTTGTTTTTTCTTGCTTTTTCATACCTTGTATTTCGTTTTGCCTTACCTCTTGTCTTGTGTTGTCATGTAACGTCATACCTTGAATTATGTTATAATGTATGGTCTTAGCATTGGGGGGGGGGGGGGGGGGGTCTTGACTTAAAAAAAAGAGTCTAATTGCCTTGTATTTAGTTATTTTACATCATTTTGTCTTATCTATCTACAGCAAACTGAAGCCAACTTTTAAAATAAATACATTTCTAATATCAGGTTATATTAATATTGAGTTGCAGAGATAAATAATCACAACAACAAATTTAGCCCGTTCCACTCAGCGTTTCTGAAACATTGACCTTACACAAATGAGATGAAAAGAATGTAGACGCATATTAATCTGCAATGTCAGGGCAGTAAGCAAAGAGGAAGCCGCAGAACATAGCGAACTAATGAACGAATGCTTAAAGACATTGGAGTAAATAAACAACTGCTGAACATCAACACCATAAAAGTGGTCATGATTCGGTTACATTATGGTTATGGCGATTATTTAAAATGCGGAAGGGCGAGGTCCAAAGAAAGATCAAAAGATAACATTCGAAAAGCAAACAACAACTCATATATGCTAGAACCTTGGGGCTCAAACATATGCATACCAGAAGAGAGTTAGAAAGAACAGGTGACAGTATAGGGACACGACTTCAGTGCCATTTTAGGAGTGATTTACCTGAAGACGAAGATATTTTAAAGTGCTTTGTCACACAAGTGTGCGTGTTAACACGATTCAAGCTAGTCGGTGAAAAGGCATAAATTTGAAACCCGCAAGACCTTTTAAAAACAGTGTTTTATGGCTTTTAGAATTTACCTAGCATTCATGTATGACGTGTGGCATGTGTTTGTTTGCAACGTGTGTGTATATTTTACAACTTATTTATAGTAGTTTCTGTTGACTGCGAACTATGCAAGATAATACGGAAAGAGCTTATACGTGACTTCATATGTTGTTTTTTTTTTTTAATTTGAGGAAAGAAAAACAGAGGGGTGGGGGGGGGGGGGAGGGGGGGGTGTGAATATATTATGAAAAAGTAAAGAACTAATGTATACTTTTTTGATGTAGTCACCATGTTGTTCAATGCAAGTCGCTCAGCGCCGATAAATTGCTTGGATTCCTATAGAAAACATTTCTCTTGGTCGTGTGTGTAGCCACTCATGCACCAACTGCTGTACCCCTTCATCGGATAGGAAAGTCTGTCACAGAAGTCACGCCGTTTTGAAACATCCTACTCCACTCATACACTTACTGAACTGGAAGGCATGCATCACCATACTGGACATTCATTTGCCGATAAATTTCTATAGGTTTCACTTCTTCACTGATAACAAAACGGATAGTGCATATCAAAAGTGGGGTGGCCATCTTTAAACTGTCATTATAACGTCACCGCGTTGCCTTCACCAATATGTCACCTTATTAACATTCTTGACATCTCAACAACAATACTGACAGGTTTCAAAACAAAAGCATGTTTAATGTAATTTCTATCACACGTTTAATGTTTCATTTGAAGCTACCCCCAACACCTCCCGCATTATAAATTAAGAGTATTGTTATATTTATATGTGTATTTGTTAGCATTTCCAGTATTATTTGGTTGTTTATTGAAAACAAAAATATATGTTATTAGACTTTTCCCGTTAACATAAGTTTATTACTTTCGTGTTCTCCATCCCCTCTCTCTCTCTCTCTCTCTCTCTCTCTCTCTCTCTCTCTCTCTCTCTCTCTCTCTCTCTCTCTCTCTCTCCCTCTTTCTCTCTCTCTCTCTCTCTCTCTCTCTCTCTCTCTCTCTCTCTCTCTCTCTCTCTCTCTCTCTCTCTCTCTCTCTCTTCGTGTCTTGCATTCTGTCTCACGGCAGCTGGAAGTCGTAAGGAGTAGGTTGTAAGGCTGAAACTCATGTAAAATTGCTAGGAAAGAAACATATCTGCTGGTAGACAGCCATTCTTATCGTGAATGCAAAATTTCTAGAGCAGTTGTTCTCAACCTTTATTGGTCGAATGCACCCCTTCACCATATGTTTAGAATATCATTCTCTCCCCCCGCCCATCCCTTCGTATTTCCTA
>JACEFZ010000464.1:102500-165000 GCA_014155875.1 Cepaea nemoralis
AAGAGCGATCCAATCATTTGCCCATTTATTGGTGTCCACGTTCCCTTTTTTCTTAGTTATAACTGACTTGACCATGTCTTCTATTTTGGATTTCATGTCAACTCCAATAAGGAATGCTGCAGTAACTGCCAAAGAACTGCCGCAATATGGCCAAAGTTTTTCTCCAATAATTTTCTGAAAGTTCTGACAATATTTCTTCACCATGCTGCTGGAAGTTTCTTCGTCAATATTAACAACAACTTTGTACAACTGATAGTCTAGGAGGAAGTATAACAGTAAAATTAAATGAGATGTAGCACCATCAATTTCTAGTTTGTCAAAAAAAGTTTTGAATTTCTCATGTATGTACAGCATTCCTTTTTTTTCTGAACAATATTCGGAATGTGGTTTAAGAATCCTTCATCATCTTCATTAAAGTAATGCGAGTGATTTTTTTTTAAAATGGGTATTGAAACGTTGGTAAAATGATCGCATGCGCGCATTTATTAATTTATCTGGTGTCCCACCACGAGATAAAGAATTGATACAAGTATATAAAGAAAAAGGAAGGTTTTAAACAAAAGTTGCTATGACATGGCTACTGACCCATGTGTCCCATGGGAAATAAAAATGTTTGCAGTCCCGTTCCATCCCATCCCATAGGACGTTTCTCATAGGATTCCCATGGGAATCCCATTCCCATGGACAAGCCTGTTAACTGGTGAGTGCATAGAAAGGAAGTGCTAAAATGGTGTTATAGAATCACTAATGCGGAGCATAGGGAGTCAACTACGCAGATTCCAACAAGTCAAGAGTCAGTGAATGACGTAGGCGTTGGATTGGAGACACATTGAGTAAACTTAATAATAATATAATTAGAATGTTATTGCACTGGAGCCCACATGGCAAAGGAAACAAAAGAAGTATAAAACACCAGGAGAATACAATTAGAGTTAGAGATGTAAAATATGAAGACGGCATGGGGTGATAGTTGTGAGTTGGTTGTTGTTCTACGCTCTAAATATGGATACACCGAAAAAAAAATGTGACATCAATCTATATCTTCTTGTTGCTGTATACTATTGTCTATCGTCTAGGAAAGCAGTGGAAGCACAGCAGCCAGCATGTTTGACTACCGGCCAAATGGTCAGTTTTCCGAATCCCCTATTAGTAAAGGATTTTCATTTCCCATTTTCCTGAGCTTTCCGGTCGACCAAGCTTACAATGAGTCCTAGGAAATGCTCTATGTGTGATAATTACTACACACACACATATTGTTTCTATTGGCCTAAAAACTATGAAGCATGCATCATGCACCAAAGATGATCCATGGCGTAAAATTTGATATTTTGCTTCTTTTTACTTACGATTGTTTAGAACTTGGTGGATGGTGGCTCTTTTCCTCGTTGTCTTGGTTGCACCGTATCCATGTTTGTTTAGAAAAGCCTCGATGTTGTCTGTACATCGTTTTCTTAATCTAATACTGGCTTTGTACACATATCTGTATTGTGTATGAGATATTATCCATTAATGTGGACGGTACTATCTGCTTAGCTTTATCGCAGATGTTGGGCGGTGCTCACCTAACCCGGCACCCCACATTGTGCCAACGGCTTCGGGCAGAGGAGCGAATTATGGAGGGCACAAGCCTTACTCTAGTACGAGGAAATGCAACCAAAAGACTAAATGTCATGGCTGGCCATAAGCCTTGGTCGGCAACTGATCCGACAAGCGGACAGTCAGAGCATGGCTTTGCTGATCCGGTAGCTTCTACAGCTTGTCCTGTTCCAGGCGTATTTGTGTTACCGTTCCTCTCGAGACAACAAGGCAGGCCGGAGAGGCATCATGCTGCATGGACAACACATAGTCTCTAAATTCAGCCCAGGCCTTGTCCTATGGAGAGATAACTCTATTTTACAAACTATCGCCTGTCAAGATGGTAAGGTGCCAGTCATTTCCAAGCTTTGCTAAACATCTTTATTGCAGGTCTCGAATTCTTAACTCGGCTTTTGATTCTCGCCCACTAAATTTCTCGGATCTGGCACCTTGTCACACTTTAATGCTAATAATATAGCATATGACGATAGTCTACAGTTTGAATTCCTTCCAATTTATATATAGCGTACCAATTATAATTGTATATATAGTTACCCGGCCGGACAACAGGAGAATCTGGCCACCACTCAGGGTTCAAACGGACACATAATCATAAGGCTACTGGTACAATTAGTATTCGGACTCTTCATTGACTGTTGAAGATCAGGACGGAGCACGCATGGGAATTCCCCGAGTGCTGTGATGTTGGTTCTTGACTTAATTTATCTCATCTCAACCCGCCCAGGCATTTGGCTGGAGCTTGTTGATAATGAAACGCCCAGGCCTAGCCTCCGACCCTCCATATGTGCTGTGCTGAACCATTACCTGGTTATATCCTAACAGACTTCTTCGCAGATATGAAATTCCAGTACCCATACCCACAACTCGTTTTCTGAGCTTGGAGAGGGGAAGAGCTCCCTGCAACACAATCCCCTCGGAGATGATACTTTGAGTCTGGGTCTCTTCAACAACCCTCACTGGGATACATGCAAGATCTTTTCAGATGGTTCCTTCGCTCAGACGACTTGAATGCCTAGACGTCGGACCAAAGAGTTGACACTCAATCTTCCAGACGGTTCCAACCAACCATCCAACCAACCAAATTTAGTTAGCAGTTTAGTGAAAGAAGCACACTATTTTGTGGCAAATGCAACAATTTTTACAGTATATCGGCCGTAATATGTGGACAACTGTGCATTAGCAGGACAAGAAGCCCCATTTGTGCTAACAGACGAAAATTACTGTCCAAGACGGAGGCGTAGACCAGCATGGTTTATATGTAATGCAAGGAGAACCCGTTAAATTACTATTTGGTCAAGACATGTACTGGGAAATGTGTGTTTGAATACACAATGATAACGCAGGACACTGACTGTTGGAAAGTGTCCTTCTTTGTTGAGATGACACCTTATGCTGTCTTACTTTACAGCATCAGCTACATCACACACGCATGTGTGTTTATTTATGAACTGTCTTAATGGCTTCAAACGGTTCCGAAAATGATTTTTCTGTGTAAACAATGATAATAGCAGAGGGGTCTTTGAGCCTGAGGAATAAAGGCCGCCTGGCTAGTGCAGTCGCCGCGAACTGTGCAGGTTAGGATTTTCTTTTTGCCCCCCGACAGAAAAAAAATCCGACACCTTACCGAGGGATCGAACCCGGGTCTCCCGAATGAGAGTCCGGCGTTCTAGCCTCTCGGCCAGCCGCTCCTCAGTCAGTTCTACGATTACAGTAAATGGAAAGCAACTTGAATTAGTAATTAGTTTTCTTACCTAGGAAATCGCTATCAGATTATATGTCTGTCTGTTTGTTGCGTTTGCTTGCAACTGAACTGGACCGTATTCCACACAGATGCTACTACATCTAGTGCAGATGGGTTGTTATCAGCTGTTTTACTCCAACAGTCTGGTGTAGTGGTTAAACCCACTACCTAGGCTTCGTCGCACCGAGAGTTTAGAGCGAGCGTTCTTATCCATTCGGCCATGCATACACTATCAGATAATGCCAGGTTAAGTAGACAATGCCAATCTATGAAGAGAGGTGTGCGAAAGAGATGTATGTTGTCTCCAGAATATGTTACCATAAATAGTGAAAATAAGAGGCATTTAGAGGACAGCAGAGGATATTACACCACCGATATAAGATGCAGATGATATAGAGTTGATTGCAGAAAATGAACAACATCTGCAACATGTATCTGTTTTTATTACTGTGCACAGTGATCGGAGGCAGGTGTGGCAGAGAGGTTTAATACGTTTAAACTTAATCTTCTGACCGCGGTGTAGAGGGTTCATTTCACACGTCCGACAGTAGGCTCACCATAGAGGAAGGGTCAGATGTTTTTCCTACACTTGCGACTGGCGTAGTAAGCCGGCAGGGGATTTTCATGCTACTTGTAGAAAAAACAAGAAGTATAAACGGTCTGAATAAAGTGGGGGGGGGGGGAAGGGGGAGGGGCGGGGTTGTTATAGTAGCGCTAGATTTTATTAGAAGGCAGCAAGTAAAATGGTTTGGCCATGCAAGTAGTTTACCAACTAACTGTATACCACAAAACAGCAATGATGTACAGACCAGATTAAAGCAGAGGATGTGGCCGTCCAGGTAAATAGGACAATTCTTAAACAGTTGAATCTGTACAACAATCTCCGGAATGGCAATGCGTCACATGGAAGAGACCTAGTTGAGATTAGAACAAGAATATCAATAGCTAAGGTAGCCTTTCGCAAGATGTGAAGCTTGGTCACCAATAAATGGCTTTCGATTCCGGTGAGAAAAAGAGAATTGAAGTGGAATATAGAATATGTGGTGTTATATGACAGTGAAACATTGACAGTAAGTGACAATCTTAGCAACAATTAAAGGCAATATAATCGATTGCAATAACAAAGAGTGCCTGAAAGAGGATAATGAAACCTACAACATTATATACAACAATAAAAAAGAGACAAACAGCTGTCTTTGGTCATGTGATGAGAAAAGAGGCATTGGAGAACATCATGACAGCTGGAAAGATCAAGGGGAAAAGAGGCTAGGCAGACCAAGAGATGGATGGACTGAGACGGTGATGTGGAAGAATATCATCAGCAGAGTTGATCCAGAACACCAAAGACAGAGATTTGTCGAGAGATGTGAACGCCTACGTTAGCTGGCAGGGCTCTTGATGATGATGAATTATGTTATAAATCTTGTTGTCATCTAGTCTTGACCTACGACATCCCCATAATAAATACAAGTCGATCCAGTTCATGGAATAACCTTTAAATTTGCTTTTATTTTATATTGAAAGTACATATACATATAATATATAAGGTGAATTTAAAATCTTGAACAATAATGGATTTGTGCGAGACATTCAAAGAACAATGTAATAGTTGATTTAAACAATGTACATTGTTTCTAGATACAACTGCCTTCGTTCTTTACTGGACTCATCGTATTGGTGTTACTCTTCAGGCGGTAGATCTGAATATAAAATAAATAGAATAGTATAGTGTTACTAAAAATAGAAATCATTATGTATATATATATATATATATATATATATATATATATAGATATATATATATATATTACTGCCTGTAGTACCTACGGTGTATGAAAGAGGGGTCTTAAGCCTAAGGAATTAAGGCCACCTCGTTTTGGCAGTCGCCGGGAACTGTGCAGGTTAGGATTTTCTCTTTCCCCCAGACATAAAAAAATCCATCGCTTAACCGAGGATTCGAACAGGGCTCCTGAATGGAAAACCGACGTTCTAGCCACTCGGTGAGACGCCCCCCACAGCTGTGAATAAAGTTAGTTGCGTATCCTTTACAGGACGTCGCAGTCAACAACATTTTTTGGACGGTTTGTGTTTTCTTGGCAAGTTTACAATCAGTAGCTTGTCATTGCTTTCTAAACGACTAGCACTCACACCATTGAATGGAAAATAACAACGCAAGGCGACATGCTGCCAAATCGCCCGCAACTGTGTTTCGAGCGGGGTAAGCGGGATTACGAATTACGTCCGTAACCCATTGTCAACAGAGCCGACCGAACTATGTATACGTCTGCAAATGTATAAAGACCCCTTTTCTAACCACGAGGCTTGGTGGGTCTGTGATACAATTGTAACTGTACAGGAACCTATATTTGTATAGCCTACCGTATGGCACTCGACACGTAATGTGGTCAATATCAGGCGCCTCCTTGACCTCTCAGAAAATGTTATGGGACACGCATTAGGCTGGGTCGAGCTCGTAGCCCAGGAAATTATTTGTGTAATTTCCCTCATCGAAGGGGAGCCATGCCGGCTAGCTAGTGTGCTAACTTCAAGCGCTACCGTGATTATATCGGGTATATGGTAGTATATCCATATTTAAGAGATCGATCCTGACTGGATTGGCGATTTAGTCAATATCACGCCAGCCACTTTTACTCTCCATAACACTGTCTGGTACTATTTTAGACTGGGTCAGCCTAGCACCCAAATAATCCCAAAGAATCACCCACCTGGAACACGATTCAAACACACGAATAAAGGGCCGGCAGGTACATGTGAAAACAATATCCTTGAAAAATGGTTTATTTCAAAGACAGCGCAGTGGTGGAATTGGCTCTACCGATGAAACGGTGGGGCCGACAGCAGACCGGGCTTAATGATGTATAATGTCCTTATCGCATCTAAACAAAGTAAAAGGAAAAGGTTCCCCAGGATGCTCCGAAAGGGGGGGGGGGGGGAAGCACGAAATATCTATTGGCGACCACACGGTGACGACCTTATCCGTCCAATCGACCATGATTTTAGCCGAGCGACCGGGCTGGCCATTCGTCTGTTTTAAAAGCTTCGTCACCTTCCGGGGAATGAGAATTCACGATGGACGAAAGAAGTGCGAAAGTGCACCACAGGAGGCACGCAAGTGCTCTTGGGAACAGAATAAGACACAAGAGGATCTCAGCAAGGGATAACCCCACAGTGCTGAGAAAACTCAAGTCGATGTCACCTGTGACGCATCCGAGCAACCTTCCGAGAGTCTCAGGGTGAAGATCAAGTTCCCCTATGCCAAAAAGACGGCAGCGTGGGTTCAGTTAGGCGAATCGTTGTCCCGTGTTTTAGAAGAAGAACTAAAACACATGTCCCTTGAAGAGCATGAGAAAGAGGGCTTGCTCATGTCGTAGCAACATCTGAAAACCGGGCACAAAACCCTATCCCAATCAGAACGGTTCTGCAGAAACAGGCGAAAAATACGGAAGGAACGTTAGAGATTCTTCCAGGAACCATACAAGTTTGCACGGGACCTGTTCGAACAGCTGCTATCCGGCATTCTCAGCGTCAGCAAAGAGGAGCTGGAGAACCACCTCGTGACGCTGTACTCCGATGCCCGACGGGATGTCCCTCTCGGAGAGATTGAAGGGTTCAAATGGCCGGAAAAATCAACTGTGGATTTCAATGCCAATCCTTCGATGTGGAGCGATGTGGTTGCGGTACTTAAGAAAGCAAGAGGAAAGTCTGCACCGAGGCCCAAAGGTGTGCCTTACACAGTCTATAAGAGGTGCTTGAATGTCCACAAGAAACTACACAGGATACTGAGATCCGCCTGGACACACAAGCGCATCAGCACGGACTGGAAGAAAGCCAACGGAATCTACATTCCCAAAGAGCAAAACTCAACCAGTATAGCCCAATTCCCTTGAACGTCGAGGGGAAGATATTTTTCTCGGTCGTGTCCAGCCGAATCACGAAGTACTTGATGAAGAACAAGTACGTAGAGACAGGGGTTGTAAAAGGGGGATAACCTGGTGTCCCCGGTTGTCTCGAACACGGCACCATGATCTGGGAAGCTATCCAGAGAGCGAAGACGAAGAAGGAGGAACTCCATGTGATATGGTTGGAACTGGATACCGCGTCTGGGTCAATGCCACAGCAGATGTTGTGGCATGCACTCAAGGCGTATCACATGCCCAAGAACATTACGGAAATGCTTATGCGGTACTTCACGGGCTTCTCTCTTCGTTTCTCGACCAAAACGTTCACAACCAGATGGATGGACCTGCAGGTGGGTATTGCCATGGGATGTACGATGTAATTGTCATGGCCATGCAGGTAGTCCTGGATGCGGCATCCTGCTGCACACACGGAACGAAACACAACGAGGGAAAGAATATTCCGCCGCTTAAGGGCTTCATGCACGATATGACAATACTGACACCGAAAGAGAGTGATGCCCACAGCATCCTCCATAGACTGGACGATCTGATTCGCTGGTGCAGGATGACCTTTAAAACCTTACCTTCGATAAAACCAGGCTGATTGGCAAATTCAATATCTATTGTCTCGAATTCATGCTTATTCCGAATCTCCTGTGGCCGCTGTTGATATATGATGTAGGCACGCCCACAGTGCAAGCAATGGAGGGGAAGATAAACAGCTACATAGCAAGATGGCTTGGAGCACCAAGATGCCTCGAGACTGTCGCACTATATTGCAAGCAGAGCAAGTTCGTCCTCTCGTTCCGGGCTCTCATGAAGGAATTCAAAGTCGGAAAAGCCAGACTCGGGATGATGTTGCGCGAATCTCCTCATGAATCGGTCAGCACCTCAACTCTCGCCCTGAGAACGGGAAGAAAGTGAAATGTCGTCAGCGCAGTCGAGGATGCCCAGGCAGCACTCCAGCTGAAGGAAGTAATGGGACACACCAAGTCAGACAGAAGGGGGTTCGGCTACAATGGCAGAGACCCGATGTGGTCCAAGGCGACGACTAAAGAACGGAGAGACCTAGTGGTTAAGGAGATCCGAAAGGGATAGGATGACGAAAGAGTCCGTGTGGCTTCCCAACATGCGCATCTTCCCAGTGGATGTCACGGGACGAGGTACTGCAGAGATCTCTTACCTGGAATAATATTTGACGGATGACATGACTGCGCTTACGTTTCGTCCTCCGATCTCTCTACGATGTCTTGCCAACTTGGTCTAGTGGGGGAAAACCACTGGCTCGTCCTGTCCCCTCTGTAAAGAGGTTCAGAGAGCGGAACACGTATTGTCCGCATATAAGGTCACCCTGACCCAAGGCCGATTTACGTGGCGTCACAACAAAGTCCTTACTGAGTTGGCGGCCATAGTGGATATAGCCAGAATTGAGGCGAACAAAGAGGGGACCAGACCTAGGCCGTCGGAGATTTCCTTCGTCCGAGCCGGACAGCAACGCAGAGACAACGAAGACACAGCGGACGACTTCCCGCTTCCGACCGTTTTCGATAGTGCCAGGGACTGAGAACTGACCGTGGATCTAAAGGGCCATGGCAAATACTCAGAGGTAATCCGAAAGTTTGGCTTGCGACCTGACATCGTACTTAGCTCATTGTCAGCCAAGGAGCTAACGCTGATTGAGCTGACCGCCCTTATGACTCAAATATTGATGAGCAGCATACGTACAAAATGAAGAAGTACGAAGACATGGTCGCGAGTCTTAAGCTGAAAGATTTCGCCGTCAGGCTATTCGCCGTTGAGTTAGGCGCGAGAGGCCTAGTCTCCCTCTCCGTTTTTTTTGACGTGCTACAGCAAATGGGAATTAACCCTACCAGACCTGAGGCCCTAACCCTAACACTCCCCTATTCCTGGGCTCCTGAGCATTAAAGAGAAAAAAACCAACATGATGTAGAAAAATTTTAGTTACATGCAAACAAGTGGTTACAATAAGATGTAACTTGGAGACATTGTAGAAAATAGGTCTACCTTTCATCTAGCGCCGATATTCCACCTTTGTGTGCCAATCCATCTGAATAAACCAAAGTATCGATCACCTGTTGGACTGTGAAAAGCCTAGACCTACTTCGATTTCTTGTTAAAGTGCTTAGTTCATCAATCGCTCGTTTCATTGTGAATTTTCATAAATTTTTCACGTTAATCCACACAAAGTCAATTCAAACATATGGGGGAAGACATTTGCAATGGCTAAACATGAATTTTGGCCACGATTGGTTGGTTATTTTTAGTTTGTGAAGTATATTTATCAGGAAATAGGCAAAATGCCGAAAATTAGGGACAGCGGTATAGCGGCAGATTCGGAAATTTCCGAAAATCGGTACAGCGGTCTGGTAGGGTTAAGGAACAACCAAGAACTCGGGATCAAAAACAACTGTGTGAGGCAGCCGAAAAGGCCTCGTGCTGGCTGTGGAATTGTCGGAACCTGAAGTGGGACGAGACTCGAAACTGGTGTGGGTGGAAACGGTAACTGTAGAACACCTAACAACTTAACCACGACTTCGAACTTGCGACGTCTCGTTTTAGATCTTTAGCCTTTCCTCCAAGTGAGTGTGGTGAATCTGAGTGCAGTCAAATCATGCACATGTCGGCCGAAGTCCTACCTCCACAACAGAGCCGTAATCGTCCATAAGTCGCACTCACCTGCAAATACCAAGAGATGGGCCAAGAAATCACATAAAGAACTGGCTTCCTAGTAGAGTGCGGCGCCATGAAAGAAGCACGAAGAAGGAACATGGCAACGAATACGTGTGGTGGCAATTGAGGCCGTGGCTGAGGAGGAAGCAGGCTACCCACGACCAAAAGTGCTAAGGGGCAAGCACAGGCTGCACAGACTCTCCTCTCTGAGGGAGGGGAGGCTAGAGAGAGGACAGGGTAACAGAAAAGGGACAATGACAACGAATTTAACCGAACGTCTCTAAGGCAGGGGAAAGACGCCCGGAATCATGCCCCAGAAGGCCCGGCCTTAGAGAGTGTTTAGGGTATAATGAGCCGAACAAACTTGGGTAAGGGGTTTGACTTCTGACGATCAGAAGCCCCTTGCCGTATTTGCTCCGCGGTGGAGTTTTTATGACTAAAGGTAAAAACATAGTTCCCATAGCAGATAACGCTGGTGGGATGTCAAGTGTAAGGTCTTCACACATCTGGGAGTCTCTGTCTCGAAGTTGTTACCCCGCCTGCCTTGTGCTGCGAAGGGTATGGGTTCAATTCTGCGCCACGTCGTTCGGTTCACGAGTGTAAATTTTTGGAGACTCCTGTGGGTCGTCGCTTGAACAACGGTGTTCGTGCTTTGTACGACGATTTCGTCAGGACGCGCTGTGGAAAGAGACCCAGCCATGTGAGATAAAACCTGTTTCAATAAAGTCATCCTCTTGCTGTTTGACTATATTTAATAGAGTATATTCAACAGTGTATATGCAACAGTGTAAAATCAACAGTGTATAATCAACAAAGTACATTCAATAATGTATATTCAACAGCGTATATTCAACAATGTATAACCAACAGTAAACAATATAAAATGACACAAAGTAGTGCAGCTTTACATCACAGAATTACGACACATATAGGACGTTGCGGCGATGAGCCTTCATTAGCAAACAAACACATACAAAAATCACAACATACAGTTACGGAGATCTACGTGACCACATTGAGACGTGACGACAGAATGAGAAGTATAAAAAGATGGGGAAAAAAACATGAAAGTAATGAAGAGAAAATAAACAACGGAAAAATTGGGAAAAAATATTCCTACTTATCTCAGAATTCCGAGCTGTGTATGATACAGCTCATACACAACTCGGAATTCTGAGGTAAGTAGCAACATTTTTTTTTCCAATGCTTCCAATTATTATTTTCTCTTCATTGCTTTCCTTTTTTCATCTGTTTATACTTCTCATTCTTTCGTCACTTCTTAATGTAGTCACAATAGATCTCCGTAACTATATGTTGTGTTTTTTGTATGTGTTTGTTTGCTGATGAAGGCTAATCGCCGCAACGTATGTGTCGTAATTATGTTATGTAAAGCTGCACTACTTTGTGTCATTTTATATTGTTTACATTTTCACAGCTTTATCACAGTTCCACCAAATTTTATTTATAACCAACAGTTTATGTTAAACGTATATTCAACTGTATATATTAAACAGTGTACATGTAACACTATATATGTAGCAGTGATTATGCAATAGTGTATATTCAGCAGTGTACATGTAACACTATATATGTAGCAGTGATTATGCAATAGTGTATATTCAGCAGTGTACATGTAACACTATATATGTAGCAGTGATTATGCAATAGTGTATATTCAGCAGTGTACATGTAACACTATATATGTAGCAGTGATTATGCAATAGTGTATATTCAGCAGTGTTTATTCAACAGTGTATATTAAACAGAGTTTGCTCTCAATCGCAGAGAAGATACTCGCCAGAATTCTTCTCAATCGCATCACGGCCCATCTCGATCAAGGTCTTCTTCCTGAGAGTCAATGTGGCTTCAGAAAAGAATGAGGAACTGTTGACATGATTTTCGCTGCAAGGCAGCTGCAAGAGAAATATTAGGAACAGAACTCTGAAAAGTTCTCCACTTTCATTGACCTTACCAAAGCTTTTGATACAGTCAGCAGAGAAGGACTGTGGAAGATTATGGCGAAATATGGCTGTCTACAAAAGTTATCCAAATAGTGCGGCTATTTCATAACGGTATGCAGGCAAACGTATAGGGAAATGGTGAACTGACTGAGCCCTTTCCTGTCACCAATGGAGTGAAACAATTATGTGTCCTGGCATCAACACTGTTCAGTCTCATGTTTTCAGCTATGCTGACAAATGCCTTCTAGAACAATGACATTGGAATAAACATCAACTATCGCAAGGATGGAAAGTTGTTCAATCTCAGAAGGCAGATAGCCAAAACCAAAACTAACAGCGGTACCGTCAGAGAACTGCTTTTTGCTGATGATTGTGCTCTATATACCAACTATGAGGCAGACATGCAACACAACGTTTCAGCTTTCTCATATGCCTGTGCCAACTTTGGGCTCAATATCAACTTGGAGAAGACTGTAGTTATGTATCAGCCAGCTCCAGAGAATAATCACACCGTGCCGAATATCAAGGTGAACGGTCATAGTCTAAGTATTGTGGACAAATTCACCTATCTTGGCAGCACTGCGTCACAAACTGCCAAGATTGATGGCGAAGTGAATGCAAGAATCTCCATCCCCAGCGCGGCTTTTGGCAAACTGTACAAGAATGTATGGGACAGAAATGGAATAAGCCCGCAAACAAAGCTGAAAGTCTATAAAGCAGTTGTATTATCCACATTGCTCTGTGCTTGTGAAAATGGACTGTTCATCAGCGACATGCTAGGAAATTAAACCACTTCCACACAGTCTGCCTTAGGAAGCTATTGGAAATTAAATGGCAAGACAAGATCCCAGACACTGAAGTGCTAGAAAGAGCGTCCATGCCGGGATATCCACACTCCACTAATGAAAAGTCAGATTCGCTGGGCTGGTCACTTAACTCGTATGCCAGATCTCACAGGCTCACTAAACACATTTTTTACGGCGAGCTGCGTTATTGTAAACGCTCCCAAGGCGGCCAGATGAAACGCTTTAAAGACACTTAAAGCTTTTGGAATTCATCTTGACACCTGGTAGACTGCTGTTAAAGACCTAATTCGTGGCGTACATCATTACAAAGGGTGCAGTCACTTGTGAAGCAACCAGGACTGCAAAATCTGTGAAGTAGAGGCTGGACAGAAAAACCACAGCAGGAGATCCTCCTCCTGGAACGTCAAGCATCCTACGCTCACATTGTGAAAGCACATTTCGAGCCACAATAGGTCTTATCAGGCGTCTTAGAACTCACGGCTCCATACTCTCAACCCCACTGGATGAAATGAATGGTCATCATCATTCTTGATGGACAAACAACATAACATTAGATAGAGTATATTGTTGACACCTTGCAGTCTTTACAGACCAAAGTATGTGAGTTGGAAAGTGGCCAATATTCCATCACAATGTCTGGGCAGAGCTTCAGAGGAACATGTGGCGCCCAAACGACATGACCCCTCTCTCGGCCAAACCTTGTGTTGCCCAGAGGAATGGGTAACCAATACGTCTGGCACAAGGTAGGCTGCAGACGCTGGCGGCTCAGCGTCAATCCTCTGAGACCTCACCACCACGAGCCCGTGGCGAGTTATGGCCAGACCCTGACACCCAAGGGACCCGGCTTAGAGGCGTTCAGCCAAGTCCCGCAGGTGAGGGCCTCGTACGAGCCCGGACCATGAGGGCGCGCACATCTGTCGATCACAAGTGCCCGGACCTGTGTAAAGCGTGCACTATCGTCAGACTCTCCACCTGACTTTAGGCGGCCCCCGTGACCAGCGGGAATAGGCCCGCCAGAGCTACCGCAGGGGATATTGCCTGTCTATTTGCAAGCAAATCCCCCATCCTTCCACTATGCGGATCACGCGACCGACGAGAATAGGCCCGCCGGAGATTATGCTCGTCTGCTGCGAACAAATCTCTACCGAGAGACTGAATAAGTAAAGAAGATAGAGTATATATAACAGTGCTTAACCAACAGTGTATATTCAACAATATATTACCAACTGTGTATATTCAACAGTGTATATTACCAACTGTGTATATTTATCAGTGTATATTCAACTGTGTATATTTATCAGTGTATATAGCAGTCCTAAGTGGCATTTTGAGAGATTTCTTACAGAAACTCTGCTTCCTCATCTTCTTCCTGGTCGTTCTCAGACAGTCAACAGTTAGTGCCAGATCCACATATAGACTTCCCGTGTTGTTATACAAGAAGTGTATTACAAGGCAGTGTATTAATGGTGTGTATGTTTACGCTCATTACTGTTAGACAGAGCAGAAACATGAAAGGTTATGGCGGTCAGGGGGTATTTCTGCTGTCATAACCTACATAAACAGAGAACCGATTAACTAATTTTGGTACGATTTGGACTATGATGTCAGTGATTTACTCATCTCATATTAGATAGTGTGTCAGGTCTTAGTCAGATATGACTGACCTACGTATGACAGTAGACGGTAATACCTGCTTTCTGTTAGCGCCGAATGTTGGGCGGCGCTTACCAAACCCGACACCCCGCATTGTGCCAACGGCTTCGGGTGGAAGCGCCCAACTGGGAGGCTACAAGCCTTATCCTGATGCGAGGAAATGCAACCTAAAGACAAAATTTCATGGCAGGGCAGACCAGGCCCTAAGCTTTGATTGGAAGCTGGTCTAGGATTGAACCTTCGACAAGCGGACAGTTAGAGCATTGCTTTGCTGATCCGGTAGCTTCTGCTGCTTGTCTTGTTCCAGTTATATTACATTATATACCATTCCTCTGGAGTGAACTAGGCAGACCGGGAGAGGGATCATGCTACATGGGCAACACATGGTCTCTATATTTTAGCCCAGGCTTTGTGCTATGGAGAGGTATAATTCCATCTCTGGTCTTAACGGTCTCGGAATCAAAACGAGAGATAGGAGTTACGGATTATAAGTCTTGTCAATTGGCGTAGACATGGGGCGCCACAAGTTGCCTCTGACGGTGGGAGAACCTACAGGTGGCACTGATCAGCTACCGCACGCCTCAAGCTGGCCGCCCCCGGCCAACTTGTTACTGATCCGCAACAGCCTGCCTGCTGTTGGGGCTAAGACAAAATCTGACTCGCAGGCTGTAAACCCAATTCACCAGGTAATACTAAAAAGAAAAATAGAAACTTCAAGCTGTGGACGAACATTTATAGCGCGAATTGGCCTTACCAGTCAGATTCGCTACCGCCATGGGTTGTAACAAACATTGTGTAACAAACACAATGTAACAAACTATCGCCTGTCAAGACAGCAAGATGCCAATGAATGATTAGATAGTACTTTAATTTGTTGTGGTTTGTTCATAATCTTCAAATGATGACCTGTTATTGTCTTGAAAATTAATGACCGGCATCATTTTACGTGGAGTTAGAATGTGGTCATTGTGCCTTTAGAGAAACGGGTACAGCTGATTTTATTGTTTCTTAATTGTTGCTTGTTGTTGCTTTATTTTGTCGTAGACATCTTTGTAGTGGCTCCATAGAAAAATAATGAGAACACCTTGAAAGGATAGAGAGAGCAATGAAGTTATTTGGATTGACGTTAACTAATGAAGAGAACAGGTTACTCGCATGAGAAGAAATCATTATTTGAGCATGTCACGAAACAGTCCACATTTTTTGGACATGCCATGAGATAGTCCACATTCTTTGGGCACGTCATGAGTAGGGTAAAGCTGGAATCTGTCGTTACAACCGGACAGCTGAGGGAATGAGAAGCAGGGGGAGACCATGAGAGAAAATGTTGAGCAGTTTGAAATCTTAGCATGGAGTACCTTCTGTATATGAAAAGATTGGCAGCGCACAAAACACAGGGGTGTGGACAGACAATATCACCAATGTTAACGGCATGGACTGTAAGAAGAGGAACCTTGTAATTTAAATATGGAAGATTCACATAGACAGTAAACTCACTGGAGGCAACAATCTGGTTGCCTATGTTGTTGAGATCTGCAGTCGGTCCTTGCAGGAAACCATTAGCAAGATTCTGCTTAAGTGAGCCCAGGTTCTTGTCCAGCGCCTGGCTCAAATTGTGCATGCTTGACTGCATTTCCTGATTAAACTGCTTCATGGATTTGTCAAACTGTTCTCTTTCCGCTTCCGTCATGGGGCTGTAAAATAACTTACAGCGTGAATGAAACTTAGAAAACTTCGGATACAAGCAGTGCATCAGAATGTATATGTATTTACTCACATTCGTAGAGACAAAGACTTGGCTGAAGACATTGCCCGTATGTCTCACACAGGAAGACAGATGCGGGAAAAACTTAACACGTTACATGGGAGGTCACAACAATTAGGTGTAAAAATAAATAGGGGAAAGACAAAAATAAGGAGGAAAAAAAATAAAAGTTAGTTGCATATCCTTTACAGGACGTAGCAGTCAACTCCAGCATTATTGGTTGTTTGTGATTCCTGGGAAAGTTTAAATTCAGTACTTTGCCATTAAATTCTGAACGACTAGCACTCATAGCATTCTATGGAAATACCAACGCAAGGCGGTCTTATGCCAAATCGCCCGCAGCTGTGTTTCGGTATGCGGGATTACGAATTGCATTTGTAACCCCTTCGACACAGAGAATAAAAAAGACAACGTAAAGCCGCACTTAGAGAGATTAATTAATATGCCTTTTTAGGTAGCAATATAGACAAAGATAGGGAATAGATAACGATATTTTTAAAAATACACAAGGCAAGAGAAGCTATTTTAGCACTAAGAAATGTGTGTACTTCAAAATAAATTAATCTTCGCACCAAATGCGAATATTCAATGCTAAGTTTAAAACATACTTCTCAGAAACATTTGGCGAATGTCTAAACCAGTTACAAACTACAAACATTCATTAACTGGTGCCTTACAGAATTACGAATGTGGACATTGTGGAGAAATATATGCAATTACCAATGAATCAAGAGGTGAGGAAAAGACCACAGCGCTGGATAGGCCATACATTGAGAAATCCTGATAACAGTATAACTAGGAAAGCCTTTGTCTGGAATACACACGGGACAAAATATAGAGGTACACTCGGAGAAGAAAAGCGGAGACACACATGAATAATGTGTGGGGAACATGGACGGATCTGTATGTGATAGCAAATGATAGGAAGACTTGGAGTGAGTTGACTGATGACCTAAGCGCCAATGAGAGATAACGGCGAAAGAAGAACAAATTAAGCAGAAGATCTAGTAGAAGATGTCGTTTGAAGGAATGCATAGTTGTACGTATTCTTTCTATGCCTTCTCTTGGTCTTTACATTATAGTCGATCATAGCGACAGCTAAAGATGGCCTCCTATTCCACTTTATCCTGGCATGCTGAATAAATGGAAGTAGACACACATTTTCCGGAACAAACCGGGGTCCTTGGATTATGTGATCACTATCATTTCGGTGGCCTTAATTCCCACAATATTTCCATTTACCCATTTTATTAGGCTGAATCGGTCCGAGGAGACACATTATCAACATCACCACCCCCAAGATGTATGTAAATAGCTACTAGGCCACTACGCTTCCCGTGTTTTACTGATGATGTCAGCCATCCGGTCACTTGTATTGTGTCAGACAATCCACTGCTTTCAATGTAAACTTACATTTATAAAGCGAGGCGTTTCTCCTCCCCCGGCTCCTCCCCCGGCTCCTCTCCCGGCTCCTCTCCCGGCTCCTCTCCCGGCTCCTCTCCCGGCTCCTCTCCCGGCTCCTCTCCCGACTCCTCCCCCTTCTTCTTCTTCTTCTTCTTCTTCCTCTTCTTCTTCTTCTTCTTCTTCTTCTTCTTCTTCTTCTTCTTCTACTTCTTCTTCTTCTTCTTCTTCTTCTTCTTCTTCTTCTTCTTCTTCTTCTTCTTCTTCTTCTTCTTCTTCTTCTTCTTCTTCTTCTTCTTCTTCTTCTTCTTCTTCTTCTCCTTCTCCTTCTCCTTCTCCTCCTCCTCCTCCTCCTCCTCCTCCTCCTCCTCCTCCTCCTCCTCCTTCTTCTTCTTCTTCTTCTTCTTCTTCTTCTTCTTCTTCTTCTTCTTCTTCTTCTTCTTCTTCTTCTTCTTCTTCTTCTTCTTCTTCTTCTTCTTCTTCTTCTTCTTCTTCTTTCTCTTCGTTTTCTTTTTTTAAAAATTGACTTGGGATCATAATGCGACCAAATTCAAAATGTATACACAGAAATATCTTGATAATTAAAGCTGCCGGCGTGATACCAACCACATCACCAACCAAGTACCCATGGGTCTATTAACATATGTGCCTAGCACCATATGTCCAATACGGCTTAAGGCATGCAAATGAGTCCTTCACTTACTTGTACTTTTACGTTTAGTTTATGTACTGAAATCCTAATTATACTTACACCACCCTAATTGTTCCCTTGCACTGCAATCACACAATATTACTTAGCGGAAAAATAAATTAAGTGATGTATATATAATATATGCTGGTCTGACAATGCCGGTCTCACTTACGCTGGTCTAACGTAAGCTGGTCTAATGTAAGCTGGTAGAATTATGCTGTACTAACGTATGCTGGAATAATGTATGCTGTTTTAAAGTATACTGGTCAAATGTATGCTGTTCTAACATATGCTGGTCTACTGTATGCTGTTCTAACGTATGCTGGTCTGATGTATGCTGTTCTAACGTATACTGGTGTAATGTATGCTGTTCTAACGTATACTGGAGTAATATATGCTGGTCTAAGGTATGCTGGTCTAAGGTATGATGGTCTAAGGTATACTTGACAAACGTATACTTGTCTAGTGTACGCTGATTTAACGTATGGTGATTGTGACATGGTGAATCATTCATCCACATTCCCAGTCCACCACATCTTTAATAATGCTTTTAATCTTGAAGGGAGACCATCCTGATAGCGGAGATATTAATAGAATTGAACCTTCTTGTCAGGGTCTTAAACTTGGCTCGCTAACCTAACACATGTGAGACAGTACAAGTACAACGTGATTTGACGTAAGACTCAACGACACACCGTTCAATGGATTTATTCACGGATCAAATACATTACGATGATCACAACAATATATACTTAATACTTCAATACACTTACATCCACAATACAGCTCACAAGTCTAACATTCAAGATGTCCAGACACTCGACTTTCAGCACAGAAAACCACACAACGCCTTTCTCTCATCATGCGTCCGTCCAAGTCCGTGTCCCAGAGCTGTCCGCCCCTAGTTTGCCACTTGCCTCCCACCTCAGGTGGCTTCACGAGGCATGCGTGCGTTTAGCGTCGTCCTGGCCTGACTGCTGGTCGCTCGTCAGCCAGCAGTCTTGCAGGCCGGTAACTACTACTCGCCTGGCGGCGTAACGAAGTTGCTGCATCCCTGCTGGGAGCTAAGTCGCCTGGCGGGCGTAACGATGTCACTGCATCACTGTACCCTTTCTGGACTCTGACACGCTACCCCGGCAAATTCATGAAAGATGTCATCTTTCATGTATAATATATGTACATACTGGGTTAATATTCTAACCCTTTTGTTGTTATATACATTGGTATCAAAATACAAATAAATACACATATGCCATAGAAATATATAAGAAATGGAAGTTGCATTCAACGACATGTGGTGTTCAACCTTTAACACATGTCAGGTTTCATCCTCTCGATGGCTGATTACCTTAATTGCATTAATGACCCAGTCAGATCGGTAGTACCAGCTTCACGCATCTATCTCGCAGCATTCAAAAAAAAAAAAACGTAACAATATGGTTCTTGAAACAAAAACCATCTAGCTAGACCGAAATGCGGCTGTTTATAAGTCGCATAAAACTCTCAAACCCTGAAATTATTTGGCCAGTAGCTCTTGTGTTGGTCTGCAATGTCGGCAACCCTCTGCCATGCCCAGTAGATGGCTACCTGTTGTGTCAATAATCTGGCAACACTTGGCTATTTATACACAACACATTAGAATATACATTTCAAATTATGGCCCTTTGTGAATTGATGTAATAACAAATAAATGAAAGGGAAATAATTTTCACATTAATGAAATACAATAATTTACAATCATTATTCTATTTCTTAGCGTCATTGCTTGACGTTTCTTCATATTAACGAGAAAAAGTCGGTTATATGAATACATTAATCAAGATATGATTCTAAGATTACACTACATAAATATATAAACACACAATTCGTGTATTTAAGTTTGTTGATTCCTAAAGATTTTAGAATCGTCATAGATATTTAAACTTTTATTTGTCGTCTGCTAATTTTGCTCTAAATTTCTAACTAATCCGGAAGTACACACGAACACTAAAATCAGCTGATGTTTAAGCTTGCAGAACACCGTTGTTCCGGTTTGATGTAGTTACGGAAAGTACAATGTTCTCACAGTTCATGTGTTGGATGTTTCACTACAAAACCTTCTGGATTACGATTGACTGTTCATGTGTTGGATGTTTCACTACCGAACATTTTTATTTCGGTTCACTGCAGTGGTGTAGCTGTCAATGTTCAGTTTACACGTTCACACACGTCTTTAAAATATCCCTGGAATGTTCCACACTCAGATGTCACTGTCAAATTGGATAGTTCGCTTACGGTAAGTTTTTGAGCGCATGTGACACTGTTCTTGTTCTTGGTATATACAATTAATAAAGTTCGCTTTCTACCACACACTACACAATTATACACGACAATCACTACATGAATTAGTAAAATAAGAACACTATATATAATGGGAGTAACCCCTATCACAATATTATAGACATTACACAGCTTTTAGTGAATGGAAAAAATTATTCACTTATAAATGGCTGTGTCGGTCTGAGTGTATTTGTACACACTGCACTCAGACGTTGGTGCTTACTGGGTCGGTTGGACAACGGGACAAAAGATCGGCAATTGAATTGGATCTGCCTGGGATATGTCGAACCTCAAAGCTGTAATCTTGAAGTTTCAAAGACCAGAGCGCTACCATATGGTTTGACGGTACACCTGAATTTATAAAACTCAACGGTCTGCTGTCAGATTCCACGATGAAATGGCGTCCTAGAAGAAATCTGGACAATTTGGTTATACCTACTACTAAAGCTAGGGCTTCCAATTGAGGGATAGACCATGCCCGTTCTCTGGGCTTTAGTTTCCTGGATACGAAGTACACTGGATGGAGGATGTTATTGTACTCTTGTAACAAGACTGCTCCAATCGCCACGGAGCTAGCATCTGTACGCAATCTGAAAGGTAAATTGAGGTTGGGCAATTTCAGGATGAGATTATTTAAACTGTTATCAGAAAAACATGCTATTACTTTATGGAATGCAATTTTTAGGCATTCATTGTGTACAATTTTATCTGGTTTATCTTTTGTTAGTAAATTAGTAAACACTTCGGTCAGTTCGGAAAAATTAGGAATGAACTGCCGGTAATAGTTTATCAGTCCCAACAAACTTCTGACTTGTTTTTTTTTTTTGTAGTCGGAAGTGAGAGTTTTAGTATCTTGGACACAATGTTATCGTCTGTCATGACAAAGCCATTGGATATTTTGTATCCCAAGAATGATATTTTCTGGTAAGCTATGTCTACTTTCGCAGGCTTTACTGTCAGTCCGTGCTGTCTAATACGTTCAAATGTTTGTTCTAACGTCTTAATGTGCTCTGTCATCGTCTCTGTGTGAACACAGATGTCGTCTATATAGCAAATTATGTTAGGAATGTCTACAAGAAGAAGTCGTGTCATACGTACGAAGGTGGCTGGGGCATTGACTAGCCCAAATGGAAGTTTGCACCATTCGTACAGTCCCCACAGTGTGGCAAATGCTGTCAGATGTCTGCGCTGTTCGTCTACTTCTATCTGATAATATCCTTTTTCATATCTATCTTCGTGAAGAACCTAGCGTCTGTCAGTTCTGTCAGAAGATCGTCAGCGTTTGCCATTGGCTCCAACTCTAGAACAGTTATTTTATTTAGCTTTCGATAGTCGGTACACAGTCTTATTGTATTGTCCTTTTTGCGTATTATCACCATTGGAGATGAGAAGTCTGATTGGGATCGTCTTATGATGTTGTTTTTCTCTAAGTTGATGATCTCCTGATGTAAATGTTCTTTGTAATGTAATGGAATGGTGTTTGGTCTGCATCTTATGGGTGTGTTTGATGTGAGTGTGATATGATGCTGTACTAATTCTGTTTGTCCTGGGTTGTTGGAAAAGATGGTGTTGTACTGTTGTATAAGCTGTTTGCAACTGTTTGTCTCTGCTTGAGTTAACTTTGGGTTGATTTTAATCTCCTTCAAGCAGTTTGTCGTGTCTAATACAGGTGTTGGAATTTCGTCACTAGCATCGTCATCTTCGTGGTCTATTATCACTGTACAAGCTGTCGTATCGTCTTGTTCGTTGTCTCTGTTGTGGTAAGGTTTTAGCATATTTATGTGAAATATTTTGTGTTTGTCTTTTATTTGGATTTCGTAGTCTACATGTGTAATCTGTCTCGTCACTTTAAAAGGTCCCTGCCAAGAATCAGTCAATAAATGTCTGTCACTAGGTAGTAGAAGAAGAACGTCCTGTCCAGGTGTCAACGTTATTGTCCTGTTACCTTTGTCAGCATAGTGTCTATACGTAGCACCAGATAGTTTTAGTGCATTCTTTGCAATAACACAAGATTTGATGATTTTTTCACGCAATGATGTAACATATACGTATGATGATATGGGTTTAAGTACTGGAGTAGAGTCAGTTTACATTTGGTGATAAATGGTCAATGGGCCACGTGGTTTGGCACCATAGATTAGTTCAAAAGGAGAGAAACCGGTACTAGAATGTGGTACCTCGCGATAAGCAAAAAGAATAGCTGGTAGATATACATCCCAGTTATTGGGGTGCTCTTGCGTTACTTTTGCAAGCATGTGCTTTAGATCCCCGTTAAATTTTTCTATTACTCCACTACTGTGAGGATGGTACGGGGAATTGAAACATTGCTTCACTCCCAACATTTTGGTGAAAGCTTGGGTAGCTGCGGCAATAAACTGAGTGCCCCTATCAGATTGGATAGTATCTGGAAAACCTATCCGAGAAAAAATATGGAAGAACACTTCCATTATATCATTGGCAGTAATGTTGTTTAGCGGAATAGCTTCTGGCCAGCGACTACATTGATCAATGACAGTTAGAATATATTTATTCCCTCTAGTTGTTGTATGATTAAGAGGGCCCACTATGTCGACAGATAGTTTTTCAAAAGGTCGACTGGCTAAGTCAGTAACTTGCAACTTTGCCTGTGGGTGTTTACCTTTTTTTACCAGTTTCTGGCAGGTGTCACAACTTCTGCAATATTCTTTAATGTCATTGCAAAATTTTGGCCAATGAAACTGTGTCAGTAACCTTGATCTGGTCTTAACGTATGCCATATGCCCTGCAAGAGGTATATCGTGGGCAAGATGTAAGGCATGCTTGCGATAATTTGTTGGCACAACAGTTTGCTCTGTGGTGTTGTCACCTCTGGTATAATACCTGGTGAGTATATCATTTTTCACAGCAAAATGCCATTTTGCATTCTTGATTACCTTTGGCTTTTGGCCGATCAGGTTAAAGTATTTTGACAATGAAGGATCAGCTTTTTGAGCTGTTACAAACGTTTCCTTCATGGTGTTAGTAGGTAGTGATACTGGGCTAAGCATTTGTATAGCCTCAGTTTGATTAATTTCATCTTGCACTCTAGCAGTAGATCTCGTTACTGCGTTCACACATTCAATGATATCAGATGGTGATGGAACAATGTTATCAATGATGTCATGAGATGTTAGTGCTACATTAGCTACCATACATTCAATAGGTGGTGTGACATTTTCAATGATGACATTGGATGGTGATGTTATGTTATCATCAATACACATAGATGTTATGTCATGAGGTTTATCCTTCACCTCTGGTAAATTTCCAATAATTACATCACACACTGGGTTTGTTAATGCAGCGCACTTTACTTTCCCAGTGAGGAAAGGTGTTTCAATATATGCCCATGCTAGTGGGTATTTCTCAATGTTGCCTGAGAATGTTCTGCATGTTACGTGCCTGCCTGTATAGTCTGTAGGCATTATGAACGTTCTCTTCAGACCAATAAGTGAACTGCCCGTGTCACGAAGGACTGTAGCTGACTTGCCATTCACATATCCGTGATGGACGATTATCTTGCCTTTTGAATCTACTACCAAATTAGCTTCTTCATTGGCAATAGGGATGGCATGACCGCATGTTAAAATACCATCTTCATAGAAGGTGTTACAAACAGAGCATTTATTTGCGCTAAACATGTCAAAAGCCTGTGCTGAGTTCACAGGATGTTTCTCTGGCTGTTCTTCATCTGACGACGAACTATCAAACAAGGCAGCATTTGCTTTGTTGGTCATTTGCCTGCCTTTACAATCTTTCCGATGGTGTCCGTACGCCTTACAGAGGAAACATTTACGCAAACTTCTGAAGGATTTAAGCTCCTTATCTTGTCTGTTTACCATGTTTAATAGGTAAGTATGGTATCCTGGGTGCTTATCGCACATTTCATTCTGATGTGAAAATTTACAATAAGTACAGTGATTAAATTTCTCAGAGGTAGGCCTATGAGGTTTCTGCCTACTGTAGGGTTTGTCATAGTTAGCCGCTGCTACCAAATTGATGTCAGTAGCTTCACTGGCAAAACATTTTTTGTTGGCTGTGTAATACGCCGAACCACGTCTCTCAATTTCATCTACACTAGTGCATTCATTCTCTTGCAAAAATTTTGAAAATGCTGATGGAATGGATGAAATGATTTTATCTCTAATGATCAGATCTTCTAGTCTCTGATAATTTTTGTCAATTTTAGCTGCTGAAGTCCATTTGGTAAATATATCTCGGACTAAGCAGAGGTAATCAGAGAACGTTTGAGTCGGTTTTGGGCTCAACTTACTGAATTGTTCTCTGTAACCTGCCTCATCTAACATAAAATGTGCCATAATCTTAGATTTCAGATAATGGTAATCTTTTCTGAGGTCATTGGGGATGGTTTCAATGACTTTAAGAGGTTCCCCTGATAAACTCCTCATATAAACAATATTCCATTCAGACAGTGGAACTTGGTAATGTTCCATTAAAGTTTCAAAATTTTGGGTAAAGGCTGCGATGCAGTCACCCGAGGTATAATTACGTACAATACCTTGATATTTCTTGTACTGGTTTTCTTTCTCCAGTCTCTCAGATTTCTTAGACTCTTTGTTAATCGCAGTCTCAGTGTCAAGTTGTTTCATCTTTAACTGTAACTCCAGTTCTTCTCTCTTACTCTGAGCTGTTATTTCTGCCTTCTTCAACTCACTATCTATCTCAGCTTGCTTTGCAGCTAGTTCTAATTCGGCTTGCTTTGTCTTTGCAGCCAGTTCTGCTTCTGCTTGCTTGGCAACCATCTCTGCCTGCTTTAATGTTCTTTCAGCCGCTCTTTCATCGCGTTCATTTGCTTTCTCCTGTCTTAGTAGGTATCCAGAGTATTTCTTCTCACTCCAATTTGTTAATTCATCACCTGTCAACTGTAATTTTATCCCCATATCGATGAAATCAAATAATGAAGACATGATGGAAAATGTCAATGAAATACCAGCCACACCAAATATGTTATAAGTGGTTAGTAATGAACAATTTACAATTGACTTCTATTGACAATACGTGCCTAAAATTGCATCCTTAAAGTAAATGAAAAGAAAAATATACTCAAGTGCCCTGGATGCGGTGAAGAACGATTGAAAATCGGGCTAGGAACTGTAGGGTCGCTACTTCGAAACACAAATGACCTCTACGGCAAGGTTTCGGATGGTACGGAAAACCTGCTTTGTTTTTGGAGGAAAATAAATTAGCGTCTATTTGTTGGTGTGTGCCTGCTTGTCACTAAGTATTGATTAGTTTTGTATGGCGTTGAGTATAATTGTAGGTCGTAAGTTTGTCCGTCAAAAATTTTTTTTTTTCAAAACAAGTTACTTTCTTTCCAAAACTTTTTGCGTTCCACAAACTCAATGCACAAAGACAATCTACATGTATCTCAACACTCTACAACATTGATGACACATCACTTACATCAAGATGACATTCAGTAAGGACATAGACATCAAGTTTACAAGATGGCGACAAGGTCAAAATGGCGACAAGATCACAATGTCGACAAGGTCAAAACGGTGACAAGTTTCACAAATCACAAATGTTTTACACGATTACAAGATCAAACAATATGTATGCACTGTACGTTTACAACTAGTCTTACACATGTTTAAATAATGTAGTAATAAATCAAAATTAGCCTTCCACGATCACATTTACATGTACTATAAAGTTTGACAAAAATTCTAAGTTCACAAACTCTAGTTTTAAATCGTTAATCACATAAACACGTTCATTTCAAAGCCGGACGAACCCCCACGTCCACACATGTCAGGGTCTTAAACTTGGCTCGCTAACCTAACACATGTGAGACAGTACAAGTACAACGTGATTTGACGTAAGACTCAACGACACACCGTTCAATGGATTTATTCACGGATCAAATACATTACGATGATCACAACAATATATACTTAATACTTCAATACACTTACATCCACAATACAGCTCACAAGTCTAACATTCAAGATGTCCAGACACTCAACTTTCAGCACAGAAAACCACACAACGCCTTTCTCTCATCATGCGTCCGTCCAAGTCCGTGTCCCAGAGCTGTCTGCCCCTAGTTTGCCACTTGCCTCCCACCTCAGATGGCTTCACGAGGCATGCGTGCGTTTAGCGTCGTCCTGGCCTGACCGCTGGTCGCTCGTCAGCCAGCAGTCTTGCAGGCCGGTAACTACTACTCGCCTGGCGGCGTAACGAAGTTGCTGCATCCCTGCTGGGAGCTAAGTCGCCTGGCGGGCGTAACGATGTCACTGCATCACTGTACCCTTTCTGGACTCTGACACTTCTAGAACCTGGAAGGGAAGGGAAAAGGCGCACGCCCGTGTTTTCATTGGCTACTACCTCTCTGAGTAACGCTTTCTTTTGGGCCAAATTCATAGTTTGGGAGTTTGAGATAGGAGTCCATCAAGATAAGATGCACGCCGATGTGGTGATCATAAGGCCTTAAAAATTCAATATAATATTGTTCTCTGAACAGCAGGTACCACTTTAAACCATATTTAAATGTTTTCGGTTATGCTAGTGAGCGAAAGAGAAGAATATAAGAGTATTTTTATGAGAAAATGTGAATGTGAAATCAGAACTTCATTGTGAAGGTATTCTGAATATTGCTCTTCAGTCTGTCAGGTCTCCCAAGCTGTATATTCCAATTGTCTACCATTTGCCTGCTGTGACTGTTTGTGTGTGCTTGATGACTGTAAATTACGCTGAATGCACATTCGCAAACCTTTGTGCATTCTGGATTCTCATATGAATGCCTATCATCGCCCACTCTTGATCAAACGGTAGTAATGCTCTTGTGAATCTACGTCTGTTATCAGAATGTGTGGTATAACATGTAACATTTCCCTTGTAAGTGCTGATAATGTTTAAGTGAGTGTGTTGGTGTTTTATAAGTAACCTCTCACATTAGTAGAAGGAAAGACGTATGGTGTGTTCGAACCGTGTCTTAGTTGGCGGAATATATTGTATGGATCATGTAAATTTACAGGGAAAAATATGTTTTTCCATATGTACTTTGTTACATATGTGAACAATTGTTTATGCAATTTTTGTTTCTTTTACCTACTGTGGTGGATATGGCCATTACTCAGTGGGGGAAAGAGCACATGATGATGGTGATGATATGATGTACTTGTGAGCCGAGTTTAGTCTGAAAGGGGTGAGGTCTATCATTGCTGTGTAAGTGTGTATGAAATAGGCCATCCATGTAACAGAGTACCACCCATTGGTCTGGTCACTGTGTATTTGCATTAGTCACATTATATTGCATATTCCAGTTGTAAATGATGCCTATCTTCCATTTGCATCACAATCCCTGCTCATGTTGCTATTTCACAAAGCTTGCTCATGCTGCTTGCTTTACAATGCCTGCTTCATAATGCCTGCTTTACTGTGTCTGTTTCTCATTGTGCCCAGGTCTACTGTGGTTTACATATTGTGAGAACCTAGACATATAAAATGCTTGTAATTGTGTAAGGCTACCCCTGTCTCAGCATATGGGCTTGTGACTATCACAAATAAAGGTGAATAATGAAAAGGTATCACCCTCAGTCCATCTGAGTGGAATCCACTCCATCACCAATATGGGGCTTTGGTAACACCCTCCCCCCCCCTACACCCCATTTCCATCTGTGTATGTTGATGTTTGATAAAACATTGTCTTTGAACAAACGTAAAGCGAATATTGTACCTTTTATATATCAACAGAGAAAATGGATGGTGGAGAGGCCCTCTTCTTCATGGGGACATACAAATGAAAGTCCCTACTTCAGGATTACAACTCCTTTGAAAATGTGGAAACTATAATTTAACAATAACCACAATGTCTTCAGGAAAATACCAGCATAAATCTGCATCAATATTTGTCAAAGGTGAAGGCACTGAAAGGGTCTCGATTCAAACCCAAACTCAGGAGTGACTCTGTTACCAATGTTGTAGGAATTACCTTCAAGATTAGAAGTGGATATCCTCATTTCCACGGATTAACCTCCTGGACTCAGTTGTCTCAGAAAGGCATGATCAAGATGAGAGCTGTGAACTTGAGACTTACTATTATTTTTCCTGGGACTGTAGCAGTAGTACTATCCAGGAACTATTAACCTCAACTCATTACTAGTTGTGGTGTAACAAGGAGAATGTAATTCCCATTTACTTGTTCATTTCATTGCACTTGGATTAAATTCAAACTTACAAGCAGGAACCAGAATCCTGTATTTTATCCTCATTCATAGAAACGTTTTGGGAGAGACAAGCTTCGTAGAATAATGCTGTATAGTGGAGTTATCTTTCTACTGACTGGATGGTATGCAAACTATATTTATGGTATAACCCGAGTCGCCAGCTTCTCGGCCAGTCCACTCACCATTGAGAGGCCATGATTATCTGTTCATAAACTGTTCACAGGAGGGATTAGACTTATATGGGAACCGTCATGGGAAAGTTGCAACCTGGGACCTTCTCAAAACCTCTTCAGGTGATAACAGGATGTCTACGGACACGAATAGCAGTGTGTCCCTATGTCTGCCCCATTCTAGAAAGTCTACCAGCGCCTTACTCTCAGCGACAGTTGAAAGGATAATGCATGATGTACCTCTGTAGTTTGCAGGAGGATTTAATAGATTAGATGTGTGATGGAGGAAAGTTAGTGGTTGCAGTTTGTGGCCTGTTGGTTGGTTTTTAAAGTGTTGGAACGTGGGGTTTTTCATCATTGTTTTACACTGCATGCATTTTTTTTTGTTCGAAGTGCAAACTGTAAACACGAGGGAGCCTGGGTCCTAACCTGACCCCTACAGTTCATTAATAAATACCTGATTGTGTTTAGAACAGTTTTGAAGTACATGTCCATGTAATGTCTTGGTCTGCTGATGTTAAGTACATTATTGTGAAATGTCCTTTCCAGCTGTTGTCATGAACAATTTCTGGTGCATGATTTGTTCAACTGTTGTTGATGTCAGTGATATGTGAATGTTCTGTAGAAATGTTGTCCAGAATATCTCATGATGTATGTCTTGTTCAATTGGTGGTGTAAGCATTTCCATATGAATGTATGTCTAACTTTTGTCAAGAACCTGTCATGTAGATGTCTTGTTCAACAGAGGTTAAGTACAGTTATTGTAGATGTTTATTCTCACTATGGTTGACTCCTAATGTCCGTAATGTCTAATGGTACAACTGACATATGTCACTTTGACACAATAAAATAAGGGGAGATCTAATGTGGCGGACTGAAATCACACTGACAACATTATGGTGGGAGAACTAATTCCTCGGTTGTACAGGGTGTCACGGGATACTGCGAGTTTAGTGATTCCCCGATAAACTAATATATCAAATTACTTGCATTGTATGAGAATGGGAAAATTATTGACAGTTAGTCAGAATAACAATCGAGTGCTTCAGTCTGAGGTGAGGACAAATGGACGGTCATTGACCGAAGGGTAGAGAATTCAGGGACAGGTGTTCTCAGAGGTCATTGACGGCCGATGTTAACAGACAAACAACACGTAGACGATCGGTGGGGAAAACACGAAGTCATTGATCACAGGATGGAAACTGTTTGATGTACGAGAGCGGAGATGACGAGACGGAGCGGCCACTAACGAATACGTGAGTTCAAGAAACCTTTGAAGTGGGAAACGGAGATTTACGATCACGGCATATCACAGCTTTTTGGGATAACGGAGAAGTATGTCTGTGGTCGGGGAAGACGAGTAAATAATCATTGATGTCCCGAAAAGACCGGGCATCAAAGGATACATTCGGTTGTTATTGAGAAACAGATGAAGAGGACAGGGGGAAACTGGTGGAATAAGCTCATATCGTCGTACAGAGCCAGAGTATTAATAGGCTGGATATTCTAGTGGAATTGAGTGTGCTTCTTGGCTTCCACGAGAAGTGGTGGTTTATTCTTAAGGGATTATGAAAAGGGAGTTACAACGTTTCAAGTCGTATAATACTGATGAGCGTTTTGTATTTATTGTGCAATTAGTACTCCCGATTCAGCTGAGGATAATTATAAGGTAGTTGTGGTGTAGAGTATAAATCTAAAATAGTGTATTTGAGTGGGAAACCGTAATAATGGGCGTCGGCCGAATTTAGCTGAGAAGTAACATAGTGATTCTAGTATAGAAGGTTACTGGGATTTCTGAGCCCTTTTATGACATTTACTTCTTTACCTAGTCTTAAGTATGTGTATACTCGTATGTCTTATGTCAGAGATAATTTCTCTGAATATATATAACTGATAACGGCCATAAGCCTACTCTCACTTCTAATGAGTTTGAGTTAGGTTGATAGCACCTGATATTGTCTTTTCGACAGGTTCCCATGCAAAAAGCAATAGCAACACTCCTGAAAAGAAGGAAGGGACTCTAATCTGGTAAATTAATAAAAATTGGCCAGATTGAAGTCGGATGTCAGACATACAGGTCAGCAAGTTCTAACATTAACGGATACCTATAAAGCATTCTGGTTAAGAGACTTACAGCAGAATAAAGTGCAGCTAAACATAGATCGGAAGATTAATATTGTGCGCCTGAACTGTCTTTAAATGAAGAGGCCATAAGGCCAGAATGTATTATTGGCTAAACAGAACAGTAACGAATTAGATGAACACCGTGAATCCGGGATATTCTATAGAAAGTGTTTGTTGGAATAAAATTTCCATATAGAGACGATAAGTCATGCAATGATATCGAAGGTATAAATATTACTAGAAATATCATATCGTTCGTGTTATCAGATATTCCACAAGGAGAGACAATATATAATAAAAACACTCTGTGGTGACACTGTGTAATTCTAACATTGTCAAGGATATTGTGAAGACATCATCAACATCATTCATCGAGAGACAGTATACCGGGTGAGCGTACCCCAATTCTGTGCTGTGGTGACTATATGTGCCGTTGAGTGATGAAAAATATGATGTGGATCTGAGAGTGAAATTCTTATCTCACCTACAGGATAGAACATAACAACAACGTCTTTACTTACACTCTATACACACATGACACTTTTGGTTTATTCAATAAATAATGATAGTATTTAGTGGAGGACAATGTCGTGTGGGTATGTTCTGAAGGAAAGTGGAGAGGGATATGGCATTGTGAGAAAGAGAGAGAGAGAGAGAGAGAGAGAGAGAGAGAGAGAGAGAGAGAGAGAGAGAGAGAGAGAGAGAGAGAGAGAGAGAGAGAGAGAGAATAGAAGATTGGAACGGGGGTATGTAGACAAAAGTCTGACAATAGACCCAACAGTGGAAAAAGGGAAATTGAAGTGTGCTTGTTGATTCTACTGTCCCCCCAGAGACGACAAGTGACATTTAATGGAGGCACGTCTGCGGGATATATGGTGACTGTAAAGGAGAACACGTCCAATATATATATAGGGTGACTTTATAGTAGAGCACATCTATGGGATATATATAGTGACTAAATGTGAGCAGGTCCAGGGGATATATAGTAATAGTGCATTATATATTTGGGATACATTACATTGCTGTTGGGGACATTATTGTCGGGAAAATAAAGATCCAGACAGGGTGAATGTGGATAGGTGTTCAGACACAGTACATACATGTTCATACTTTACACGTCTACATAAGTCTTTATGCTAAACCTCCTCGTTTGGTTGAGAGATTGTTTGTGGTGTACTGTGTGGTGTCATAGTTATTTATAGACTTAGATATATATAATAAAATGAAAATATAGGGAGATATTTATTTTAGTTATTGAGTAATTAAGTAATGCCTTAGGGTCTCTTTACTCAACCTGCTGACTCACCTTCTTTAACTATGGCCACTCATAAACTAACTACGGCAGAACTAAGGGCAAAAGGAGAAGAAATTGGTTTGTCAGGTTCGGCACTAACCGATTACGTACAGGAGATTGAGAGGGAACTTCGCCAAGCAGAAAGGGAAGGATCGAAAGGCCGAGTTGGAATTGAGAAGAATGGAAGTGGAGACCAAACGAATGGAAGCTCAACAGACCGCCAAGAGACTGGAAATGGAACAGAAGGCCAAGAGACTGGAAATGGAACAGACCGCCAAGAGACTGGAAATGGAACATGAATACCGCATGCGAGAACTGGAGCTCAAGACTCAAACTAAGGGAGAAAATGATGGGGCAGAAGGAGGATCCTTTTCCCATGGTTCACCCAACATGAGTGGACCTTGTTACCATGCCGTGAAGTTTCCCTTGGCTGTCTTTGATGAAAGTAAAGAGAAGATATACCAGTTTTTGGATCGGTTCGAGGCCATGTCAGTCGCTATGGGGCTGGATAGAAGCACATGGAATCTTAAAGTATCCCAGGGATTACGAGGTTCCGGTTACGAGGTTTTCTCACGCCTACCACCAGGACACGAAAACAACTATGAAGAATTAAAAGCCGCTTTGATGAAACACTATGAGGTCACCTCACAAACGTATCGGAAGAAGTTTCGATCAGCAAAAAGAGAGCCGGGAGAGCTATTCGCCGCCTACAGTGTAAGGCTGAAATCATACCTCCAAAAATGGATGGATTTGGCAGAGTTCAAGAGAGACTATAAGAGTCTGGAAGAGATGATGGTAGTCGACCAGATGCGCAAGCAAATGTCGAAAACTCTCAGAACCTTCTTGGGAGAACAAGGGGCGGAATGGCTGGAGGTCGTGAATAAGCTGGCGGAGAGATTCGTGGAGGTGCATGGGGAGGCTGCGGAACCAAGCACACAAGCTACCAAAGGCCATATATATGTTTTTGTTTTTTCTTTCTGTTTTTAATTTAAAACTATGTACTTTACTTTGACCATATTTTTGTAGTTGTATCTATCATTTCTTGTAATTGCGTTTCATTTCAGCGACCAGACCCACATGATCAACATAACCAAGATTCAAGGTTCGATAACAAGAAGCAAGCATTACCTGCTGAAACCACCTTTGCTGTGGTAGAGGGTGCACTTATAGTACTCCACCCTGACTCCGTTGATGAAAGAGTTGCTGATGCTGTTCATGCAGTAGCCATTCTTACAACATTTGATCGCGTTGCCATCTAATATATAGGTAGTAGACGCATCTTTGCATTCATCTTGTCCTGCTAGGCAATCAATTTCTGGAGGAATACAAATCTTAAAATAATGAAAAGGTGAGTCTTTTCTTACAAGACATATGAGACATTTGGAGAATGAAACAACGGATAAACTTTATTTTAAAGTGTAATGAATTGAGCACGCAGGCCCGTCTGACATTCTGCCCTTCTTATATTACTGCTTTCATACATTATTTAATCTTAGACAACAACAACAACAACAACAACAACAACAACAACAACAGCAACAACAACAACTGAAACGCCAAACCTTAGACACATTACGACAATATTAAACGCAGTACAAAGACGAGAAGTATTACATTAGTAACGAAATGAAAGCAAAACACTACACATTTGTTTAGGTTAGTTTAGTCGGCGGATCAACATCACGGCACACGGGTGTGACTCATGTGTGCTCCGTTCTACTCCTAACTCAAGGCTGAGTCTGGCGATAGTTAATTAGTTAGTTAGTCGACCGATCATTCTCATTGCACATCGAACCATTCAGTCCATAATTGCTCTCAACTCCTCCTCAGCAAATCCCGCAGCCTGTAGCGGCTAACGGCATCAGTCCTGTGTTGGTTTATCAATCTTCTTTGGCTTCCTGCGTAGTATTCTTCTTTGGCCACACCTATTTTAACTTGCTGTTCTCGCAGTCTGGCGATGTTTGTAGATTCACAAGCAATGTCTCCTGAGGTAGGTCTGGCGGGCCTATTCCCGCGGGTCGCGGGGTCCGCTAAAAGTAAGGTGGAGAGTCTAGCGATAGTGCACGCTTTACACAGTAGTGCGTGCCGTTAAGGTCCGGTCTCGTACGGGACCTTCACCTTTAGGACTTGGCTGAACGCCTCTAAGCCGGGTCTCGTGGGTGTCAGGGTCTGGCCATCACTCACCACCTGCTCGTGGTGGCGAGGTCTCGGAGGATTCGACGCTGTGCCGCCAGCGTCTGCAGCCTACCTTGAGCCAGACGTATTGGTTACCCATTCCTCTGGACTACACAAGACTAGGCCGAGGGAGAGATCATGTCGTTTGGGCATCACATGGTTCTCTGAAGCTCTGCCCAGGCATTGTGATGGAATATTGGCCACATTCCAACTTACATGTCAAGACTGCAAGGTGCCACTCACTCTTGATTCTCGCACAAGCCTTACTTCGTGTAGAACATTCAGAATGTCAGCCTGGTCCGTGGCGCGTCCGCCTCCACAGTAGCCTTACCTGTGAGCTTGTCAGTGCGCTCATTTCCTTGTACTCCCGCATGACCTGGCACGAAGATGAAACTAATCTTTGCCAGCCGAGACCGCCCCAGAGACATCAACCATTCTCTTCGGATCCACCCCATCTCTATCCCCTTGAGCATTCTCTTTGAGTCACCAAGGAAACATGCCCTAGTGAATGTCTGTGTCTCGAGAAATGATATTGCTTTACTTACTGCCACGACTTCCATAGTCAGGCTATTTGTGGTCTCAACAAAATCACCAGAGTCCTCCTTCACAATTCTCCCTCCGGTCTGAGCCGTAAATACCCATGAGCTTCTCACATGTCGGACGACCGACCCATGTGTGTAGCTGACAGCATCATAGTCTAACGAATTCTCGAAAATCAAGGCTTGTACTTCCGCCTCCACAGCAGCCTTCTTGTCTGCATGCATTTTTTGTCTAGTTGGATGTAAACTGAAAAGGACGTACAGATATCTGTTGGCACTTGTACCCACTCCTCGCCAGATACTGAGTCATCAAGTCCACATACCTGTTGAAGAATGTCTTCGGCTTGACTCATCCCCGACCTTCCTCTTTTTAACCTGCTGTCCTTCACCTTCCTAATTTCACTATGCAGTGGATGTTGTGTGTTTGAGTTAACTGTAAGGTAAGCACGTGCTCTGCAAATTTGTATTCTGTCTGCAATGGTTAGAAAATCAAGAAGGTAGTGCGTCGCTCTGCATGCTGTATCTCTTATACATCCAAGAATAATGCGCATAGCTTCGTTCTGTATCCTTTTCATCCCTTCTATCTGCTTACGGCTGAGAGTCAGGATCGCCATCTCATACTCAGAAACAGACATGACCAGCCCCTCGTATAGAAGACATAGGTGGCGCTGCTCGCAGTTTGCTGCCGCCATTATCCTCATCGCAGCGAAACCCCACTTTGCCTGTGTTATCACCTGGTCTATGTGCTCATTATAAGCAAGGCTTCGATCAAACCGTATCCCCAGGTAATTCATTGCCTGCGCTCGTTCCACCGTCTTTGAACACAGATTTACCGTTGGTGTTGGAGTGTTGACAATATGGTTATTCAAAGAGAACCATGTCACAGTTGCTTTTATTGGATTAACCATTGCCTCAACTTCAACACACCAAGTACTTATGCGATTGAGTTCGGTTCAGCAACCTGCTCTCTATCCTTACCCTGTTGTTACACTAAAACATCGTCAGCATATGACAGTGTCCTCCTCGGTACAGTTGAGTCCGGAGAAACTCAGCTCAGCGTATGAACTCCGCAGCACCGGCGAGGATCCTGAAATACTTTGGGTAGATTTTTAACTCGAAATTGTGTCCGGGCAGCGCTGTTAGGCTAATCTTTTTAGATTTCTAACTGCCAAGGCATTTTTTACGTTCGCAACAATACACACGGGCCAGGGGAAATTTTGTTACTAGAAGTCCACGTGAAAAAGAAATTCCTGCCCTCACCGGGGCTTGACGCCGGGACCTCCAGCACTCGGGATATTATATTAATCATTTAATTCACCCCGTGAGTTCACGGCTATCCTATCATGCATGCTTTTTCGTTGAGAACGACGAGATTAAATCAAATCGAGTTCTGTCACATCTTTCGTATAGTCTTAGAAGCAGCCATGAGAAGACCGTGGCGATTCCCTAGGTGAGCCCAGCACCAGAGCGCTATGTGTCGGCTCTGCAACTATGGAAACCTCCCTGGATGGTGGATAATACCCATGGACTGTCCCTGCCTTCCCTTGAGGGCTGATCTTGAAGTATTAGACCTTTCTAACTTGACCAGCTTGGATGTGGACGGCACCACAGAAGTGAGAGTCCCCCAGGTATCCTAACCTGGGCAAAAAAGAAACGCAAACGTCGGATGTGGTGGCCTAAGGGTCTAGGCCGAAGGGTGCATAACAATACACCGCAATAACATCTGGGAAAAACACTCCGGATGAACGCAGAATAATAATAACATTAATAATAATAATAATAATAATAATAATAATAATAATAATAATAATAAGAAGAAGAAGAAGAAGAAGAAGAAGAAGAAGAAAAAGAAGAAGAAGAATAGTCTTAGAATGAAGAAGTCAGTTTTGGTAGGTTATCTGAGACTATTGTAACAGATACGAGACATAATGGCTGCAGCAGGATAATTGAAAACAATGGGCACATGTGATACGTGCAAAAAAAGAGAGAGATAATAAACACAGCCACAGTGTCCAGTTACTCAATTAAATTACTCAAGTATTTACTTCCTGAAAAGAAAGACTTATACTGAAAGTAGCAATATATAATCTACGCATTAGTAAACAGCACAGAAGATTCGACATATTGAGGCACAACTACAGGTCTAGGGTAACAACAGTGGAAGATAAACTATAGACCACTGAATGAACGAAAAATGACGTTGAAGTTTATACATTGCAAACACACAAGTTTCAAACGAACGAAAGAAGAAAAAGTAAAACAGCAGACACGTATTCGCTTAAGTCAATATGTTGAAGTTAGAGGTGCAATTTTAATGTCACAACCAACGTAACCTATCCCTTATCTGCAGACGTCTGTGGCTAAGGAATGATGAACACTTTTCACATCCCGGCTGTTTGCTTGCGGATCTCCTTGCCTTCGGCCTACACTCACATATAGTAGGTTTGAATCGGGTTTCTCTCACCGGGTGTTCTCTTTTCAACAGGTTCTACTATACCCGAGAAATAAATGACAGCTCGGAGAGGAGGTCAATGGCAACAACACCAAGAGCAGTTTGCTAAATGGTGTCGGCAATGGGACACCGTTCCACAAACCATGGCCTCATCAAAGCCTTGAGAGTTTAACATAAAAAAGACTGGTTGTCAGTGGCTGAGGTTCCGAAAAGGCTGATTCATATTAACAGTAATGACTTCACAGAACTATGACGTTATAATGTAGAGAAGGTATAATGGTGATTACTTCTCAGAACTATAACATTATTATGTAGAGAAGGTATAATAGTGAGGAAACATATTCAGTAAACTTGTCCAAACAGACAGGAGGAACTTACTCGAACAGACATCATCAGTTTGTTTCTTAGGGGGTCGTGTGAAGGAAGTGCCGGTATTCCTAGGTTCCAGGATTGTTATAGACGCATTAGGTACATTGAGCGTTCCGAATTCATGGACAGTATTCTACCATATCTAACAGCGGTAACCAGACATCCAGACTATCCACGATAAAATGGAAGAAGTTGACCCTTGGAAGGAGAGACGCTTCATTTGGTGAGGTCCCTCTGACTTGCTGTAGTGTGTTGTGGTATGGCCGGACACTATGATGAGAGATCCTGAACGTACTGGTCTCTTCTAACATACACCATAGACTATACTACAGAAGTTCTATATACATACATTACACACACCTGACACTTTTCTTCATTACATTATTTGTATAATTTGTTATAAGCCAGAGTTGTGTGGGTACATTCTGGAGGAATATGAGGAGGGGTAATGTCCCGTGGTAAGAAGAGAGAGAGAGAGAGAGAGAGAGAGAGAGAGAGAGAGAGAGAGAGAGAGAGAGAGAGAGAGAGAGAGAGAGAGAGAGAGAGATAGTGATCCAGAGACCGAAAGGGGGTAAGTGGACAAAGGTCCGGTAGATTACCCAGCTGATGATAAGGAATTAAAAAAGTATGTGTGTTGATTCCTCTTTCCCCCCCCCCCCCCCCCCCCCCCCCCCCAGGGACGACAGGCGACAGCCACAGCCTTAACCTTTCTACGGAAGACGCGAAGAGGCAAGTGATAGTGAAAACTGAAGCCTCCCCAAATGTGAATACTGCCATCTCCGAATCCGCTGTGCTAACGCACAAAAAAAAAAATCTACAACGAGCTCTCCACACCGTCGCCACATCCGCATGCGTCCATCAGCAAAGGATCGGTTGAATCTGGTCTCGTCTGTGAATAGGACAGCATTCCGCTGCAGCATAATCCATGTGACATGTTGCTGTGCCAATTGCAGGTGCTGTTGACGATGTTGTGAGTCAAGTTTGCCCAACATAAGGTCATCTTGAGTAAGACCTGTATCTCTGAGTCGTCGTATTCCTGTTATTCGAGGTACTTGCAATTGTCTACCTTCTGTTGCTGCTTCTCTTTGACTTGCCGGGGGAAAACGATTCCTTAGGTGACTCGGCACAATATGACGAACTTGTTCAGGAGTAGTAACTCGTGGTTGGCCACTCCGAAGTGTATCGCGAGCACTGCCAGTGGTTCCGTAACGTTCATTGAGTCTTACAATAGTGCTGCGGTGGCAATTCATCCTTCTGGCAATGGCCCGCGAGGTAATTCCAATCTACAACATACCAATGACTCGTTGGCGGTCGTTTTCAGATAGTCGTGGCATTTCAAGCACATGTAATGGGTTTTTTGTCTCAACGGCATTTAATACCGTGTATACTGCAAAAATGCGTACACATTTTGAGGATCATAGCTGTTGGCAATCGTATTGATAACTAACTAACTAATTAACTACTAACTAACTAACTAACTAACTAACTAACTAACTAACTAATTAACTCACTCACTCACTCACTCACTCACCCACCCACTCACTCGCTCACTCACTCCCTCACTCATTCACACACACACACACACTCACTCACTCACTAATCAACTAACCAACCAACCAACTAAATAATTAACTACATAGTGGTTCAATGTGCTTGGCCAGTAACACTACCCATAAAGTATATCCCAGTTCTTAAGATCAAACCCATTGACACCTGACATTCTCCCTACATAGAATAAAAACAGACACTCACCCCCTCACTCATTCAGACACACACGCACACACACACACACACACACACACACACACACACACTCACACTCACTCACTAATCAACTAACCAACCAACCAACTAAATAATTAAATATATGTGGTTTAATGTGCTTGGCCAGTAACACTACCCATGAAGTATATCCCAGTTCTTAAGATCTAACCCACTGAGCCTAATGAGGCACCGACATTCTATCTACATCGAACTACAAATAGACACTTACTCTGTTTTGATGTAACTAGAACAGCGATGTTGGCCACTAGTAGCGCTGCAGACAACATCATGTACAACAAAGTTCGTTTGCGGTCTGTAATAAATAACAAACAAGCATCCGTTAACAATCAACACATTTTAGCATTTGAATATCGTCCAATTAGCATTTGAGTACAGCTTCTTCCATTGGTATCACCCAGTCAAAAGTACTGCTGCCAGCTTCTGGACGTCTGACTGACCAAGTGGACAGAGCAATGACTTTTACACGCCAAAAGACACTGTACTCAAAGAAACGAAGATTCTTCCGCACTTCCGAGATCGAAATGTAAAACACTAAAAAACAAAAAACAAAACGTGAAGGGCCCCTTTTCATGCATTGCAGCTCTTTTGGGTACATGGTGAAAATCCCATATTTTTATAAACCAATCGGCAGTCGACTGTCGATGTGGCCAATATCATAGCGACCGCCTTTTTTCCCCAATATATTTTCCTATTTACATTTTAGGGTGAAGCGATTTATAAGCCCTGTTCACTTGTAAAAATTCCTTCTCCGTGAAGATTTGATGACATGGTCACCGGCAAGCGTGCTGGCCACTGAGCCATTGCGGCTCACGAAACTTGGACGATAACTATATTCATAGATAGTTATTATCACTCTTATGATTCATCATCATCATTACCATTATCAAATGGCATCTGCACATGAAAAGCAGACTATAGTGAGTAACCATCTTCCTCTTTTCTGTGTTTTCAGGTTAGGTAAAAATATCATACATTTAGAGTACAGAGGGTGCAACAGAACATGTTCTTTTACAATAGTCATCATCAACTTTTGCCGTCAAGCGTCGTGGGATGGAATAGTTGATGTTCCAGCGCACGATGAGTGACACTGGATATTATCACTCTACGTGATTGTACAATGTTGTTAATCCATTTTCTTCTCGGGCGTCCTCTTGTACACATATCAGGTATTCCTCGGTGTAGTGCAAGTACCTGTAGTTGATGGTGTTGCATTCTACTGGGATGGTCGAACCATTTGATCGTCTGTCGTTCAATAAATGTTGTATAAGGTGTTGATAATACTATCCACCTAATATTATAATTACTTACTCGGTCTTGAATAGTTCAACTGGAATATCATCTCTTGCATCTTATCTCACCGGTGTTGATGTTGCATAAGTGTGATTTGGATAATATACAAGTATGTCACTGATAGCATAATGTTGGGGTGACTATGCTATTTATTATTAATCATGTTGCAAACATAGGTCTGTTTGGATGTTTCAGTATTGGCGATAGTTATATAAGCTCATTTAGGTTTTTGGCATCAGATTTAGATGTCTATGTCTATTCTGCCATCTTCTGTGATCATACTTCCTAGATATTTAAATTCTTTAAACTTGTTTCAAAGGTGTGCTATTTATTAGTATAGTTAGTGGACTTTAACAATACTCGTCAAAATACAACCTGTGTAGCACCACTTACAGTGATTCATCATCACCTCAAATTAAGCGATATAATGTACTATCGCTTGTCTCTATGGCCGAGGAGTTACAACACTTTCTCGGTAATCCCGTTTATCACGCAGTCTCGTAGAGGGCGAGAGCTGGAAGCGGATCTACCCCCACTGTTGACTTGCGGGATAACTGAGCCGGCAGCTCAGAAAGCAATGGCAAACTACTGAGCGTAGTCTTGCTAAGAAATAATCAGACAGCTGTAATACGCTGCTGTTGACAGCGATGTTCTGTAAAAGTGTGACGAAACGACGCTTCATCTGTGCTTCGTCGGGCTAGGCTCCACTTTATTCGGAGTGTCATCAGGGACTTTCCCTGTTATAAATACACTGGGAGAGGCGAGGAGGATTTTCCAGCAGGAAGGTTCGAGAAGCACCTGGACTTGGATGACCAGGGTTGCTTAGCACAGCACCAATTTCTCGTGCAGCTAGAACCTAGAATTTCCTGTGTGAAAAATAGAGGTTTCTCGAGGAGTTGAGATACATCATGAAGCACTCATTTCTCGTGCGCTTTGGGACGCACGTAGGAGAAATGCGGCAGTCACAGCTCATTCACTTTCTTCATCTCGATGTGTGAGGACGCACTGCTTTGTTTGGCAAATTGTCCATTCCCTCACACACAGCCAAGATGCAGCTGACTGTCATTGCTTACGGCTTGCTGGCCCAAAGACAGTAATTGTAGCTGACTGGGACAAGGTTCATTAATTAAGGTACTTACTTTGTTAATTAATTTAACGCTGTATATGAACATAAAACGCGATAGTTCAGAACTCATTAAATATGCGGCCGAGTTTGCATCGCTAATGAGGGATCGATCGATAAGCCTGTTGAAAACTAGGGTGGTACACAGCTGATTTGCATTGTTTACAAGCCTTAGTGAAACTTAAGTTTCGTCAACTGCTTAGAAATGAAAGTCCGTTATACCAGAGAATTGTGTTCAAATGTTATTAATTGTGCATAGTGAGTAGTTGCATATACTATGTTTGCTGTACTATAATAGGGAACAGTAAACTGTTGTGTATAATGAACCTAATTTATGTCAGTCAGTAGCTAAGGTTAGCAGAGCATTGGAATTAGACAGGTAAGTTGATAGGTGGAGATTTCAGACAGAGAATTGCTGAAGTGCTAGTGAAATAGAGCACTTACTGCTTAGCCATAGGAAGTGATATAGCTATTTTGTGTTGACTAAATAGTGAATTCATGTCGTAGAACTGTGGAATTCTCAGAAGGTTAGTTCTTCAGTTTTGCTATATATATATATATATATATATATATATATATATATATATATATATATATATATATATATATATATATATATATATATATATATATATATATATATATATATATATATGCTGTTGTTATGACGTATATATTAGTTCATGTTGTATAAAACGTCTATGAGTGATGTACCGAACGCCGAAGTGGTTCGATGCGATATAATACTGCGTTACCGTCGTGATGTAAACATGCGTTCTTGATTCTTCTCTTTACTGTCCTGTTCTTTTCATACTTGCATGAGTACTTGAGTGCTGATGTGATGGAAGTATGGAGGGACAAATGGAGGTTGAATGAGGCACGGGGACAAACGGGATATGGGGTTGCGTGCAAGTTATTAAAGTATATGACTGGCAAACCAGGCCAGCCGTGAAGTTCGGTCAAGGCCAAAGGCTAATCCGCTTGAGAGGGGGTCAGAACTGGAGAGAACCTTTGAACATGCAGGGAGCATGTTTTACCAGGAGGGCTTCTCGACTCTGGGAAAGAGACTAACAAGACGAGTTTCGCTATAGAGTGGGCAGGATGTCCCACCAGCGAAATGGATGGTGCAAATACATTGTGGTCATGTATTATTACTATATCCCAAGTGGTAGTACATTGATCGTTGTTATGTTTCTTATTGGATGTGTAATGTAAGGGTGGGGTCCAGGGACTCCTCACCTTGATATTTAGTTCTAGAACTAGTATACCTATTGACTCTAGTGACAACCTTTAGAAGAATAGGGATATGTGAGACGTTAGCTCAGACTCGCAATTCTTGATACTTAATCTGTCTGACGGGCTGTTCTGAAAGGCCATCTGACATTGGACTGACCCCCATGCTTTAATACTATCAACATAGAGATGATGCTCTACTTAGTTGAATAACTGGGTAGCATTACTGAAGTTTGAGTAGTCATTGATTTGATGCATGTCGGTCAATGTTTGGAGCCGAATACTCTCACCGATCACTCTTCCTTTCGGGTGTTGCCTGTTTAGGAACCAGCCTATTACTACAGTTGTTTGCTGGAAACCACTAAGTATTGCATGGTGAATGGTTGATATACCTACTTACCACGCCTGACTGTGCCACATCATGCAAGAGGGTGAATCATCATGATTGACTAATACTCACCAAATGATTCGTGAACCCTGCAGCAGCACTAGTGGAAAACTTGATGGTTTGTCTCTATTTATGAACTGTTGATAGTGCAATTATTTCAGCAATGATAGTGTTCGTCTACCTGAGCAATCATGCCGGTGTATACAGACTATTGATGCACTACGGAAATATGATGAGATGCTCGCTCCAGAGAGACGTACCAAGTTGGGGTAGTCACAGCTCTGGGAGCTCATCAGTTCCAAGTCAATGTTTATCCGCCTAATCGTCGGAGACTCCAGTAATAGATTGGGGCTTATCAAGGTGCTGTAACCACTTCCGCAATAGTGTCCTGTCACGACTAGATCCACACCAGCTTGCGTATTATGTTACGTGACTATTGCAGGCATACAGGTCAACTCATCCTTGTCCTGATGAACATAGGTGTGCTGAATTGAGAAGTAGTTGTGTTATCAAATCACTCTGACAACTAAGTCCAAGAAATATTGCCAGTATGTTCGGTCACCAAGGTCAACCGAGTTTAATTATCTTGTGTGCCTTGACTCCGAGGGAGTCTGAATAGTGACTGTGCAGTGTTCTGATATCATCTGCCTGAACATATGTACATTTCGTGTGACTCTTCTGAACTTGTTGCAGTAATGATCCATTACCCAACCAGGAGTAAGCGCTTCTATTCCAGGACCATTAGGTTGGTCATTTGCTATCTATATTGACATCAAGAGATTAACTGGGGTCACCTCAAGGTAGAGGGTCTCCCAGCCAGGCTGTATACTGAGAACTGTTTAAGGTTATTGACAGTGACTCATTGTGACATTGTGGATTTGAAGTTCATCCAGCCGTGTGTGGTCCAAGTGGTTAATTCCTCTGACACCTGATCTTATCTCTGGGGATGGAGTGGTCTCCAAAGGTTCCAGTCATCATTCTGGAAGGTAGCCAGGTGAGTGGAGGACCGACTGCACGGAACATCTACATCAAATCTGCATCTCAGTCTGCTGATGATTCTAGTAGCATCTCTGACTCTGTCTCTAATCTATCCTCTACTGTTGTAAATAGAAATATTCTATCCGGGTGTTCAATTCATACCTATTTTCTCTAGGGTAGAATAAACTTTGTTGTTGTTGACTTATTCTTTTTACAGTTATTGAGTGTGCTCTTGGACGATGCCTCAGTGTTCATTGACCCAAGGGAGAAGGTAGAGAGTGAGGGGGGGGGGGGTCTAGAATCTGGGAGGGGCTTGTAGACATATTCAACCAGTACGATGTCTACAGCAGAGTAAACAGTGTATCTACCTGTCCAACCACTGGGGTTAGATTACACGGGAGTGCTAGGGACACCTCGGGCTTGGTAAACTCTCAACAAACAAGGCGATCCTGTCACAAAAAGGATATGCGAATTAAAAAAAAATGTACTATCAAAAATAAACAAACATATTCTAATTACACGATCATATAGTAAACACATTACCAGAGAATTGACACACGTCAAGACAATATAATCCCAGGTGGTTTTGCAGGAAACAACAGCCCGACACTCAAACTACGAGTGTTATTTCAACATTTTCGTTAATTAAACAAACATCATGCATCTATAAAATAATAAAACCATTATCGTGAGTGTTTTAATAACAAGATCAGGGGCATTTACGACTGGAGAGACAGTCAGCTGTCGTGAAAATTTACAACACTCGTTGTAGTTTCTGTGAGGATGAGAATGATGAGGCGAAGTGGTTAAATTTATTTCTCAGACCACCCATGACTTGGCTGTGTTGAGAGGCATGTTGGGGATGTGTGTGTGTGTGTGGGGGGGGGGGGGGTTCTTCGATCAATTTACAATAAGGTGTTTAAATCAGTGGCTGTTGTTAATTATTCTAGCTGATTACGAAAACTGTGGCTCTTCAGTCAAATCTGGTGTCTTGTTTTTCTTGTCATGCCTTACCTTATTTTGTTTTTCTTTGACTTGTCCTGTCATGTCTAGGGTCACCTTCTCTTAACTGTGCCCTTTCTTGTCTTATTTACTCTTGCTTTGTTTTGTCTGGTCATGTATTGCTTTGCCTAATCGTTTCTTTCGCTATCTTGCATTGACTTGTCATGTCCAATATAGCACTATCTCGCTTTTCCTTGACTTTTCTTGTAAAGTATTGCCTTATCTTGTCCTGGCTTTGTCTTTCCCTTTCTTGTCTTGTCTTGACTTGTCTTATCTTGTTTTGTCTTGCCTTTTCATACCTTGTATTTCTTTGTTTTGCCTTAACTCGTCTTGTCGTGTGTTGTCATGTAAAGTCGTGCCTTGAATTATGTTATAATGTATGGTCTTAGCATTGGGCCATGGGGGAGGGGATATCTTGACTCTAATTGCCTTGTATTTAGTTATTTTGCATCATTTTGTCTTATCTATTTACAGTAAACTGAAGCCAACTGTGTTAAAATAAATACATTTCTAATATCAGGTTATATTAATATTGAGTTGCAGAGATAAATAATCACAACAACAAATGTAGCCCGTTGCACTCAGCGGTTGTGAAACATTGACCTTACACACATGAGATGAAAAGAATGTAGACGCATATTAATCTGCAATTTCAGGGCATTAAGCAAAGAGTAAGCCGCAGAACAGAGCGAACTGATGAACGAATGCTTAAAGACATTGGAGTACATAAACAACTGCTGAACATTAACACCATAAAAGTGATTATGATTCGGTTACATTATGGTTATGGCGATTATTTAAAATACGGAAGGGCGAGATCCAAAGAAAGAGCAAAGGATAACATTCGAAAAGCAAACAACCACTCAAATATGCTAGAACTTTAGGGTTCAAACATATGCATAATAGAAGAGAGTTACAAAGTACAGGTGACCAGTAGTAGGACACAATTTCAGTGCCATTTTAGGAGTGATGAACCTGAAGACGAAAATATTTTGAAGTGCTTTGTCACACAAGTGTGCGTGTTAATACGATTCAAGCTTGTCGCTGAAACAGCAGAAACGCGCAAGACCTTTTAAAAACAGTGTTTTATGGCTTCTAGAATTTACCTAGCATTCATGTATGACGTGTAGCATGTGTTTGTTTACAACGTGTGCATATATTTTACAACTTATTTATATTAGTTTCTGTTGACTGCGAACCATGCAAGATAATACGGAAAGAGCTTATACGTGACTTCATTTGTAAGAGGGGGCTTCAAATGAAAACCATAAGTCTTTTTTGTTTTTTTAAATTTGGGAAAAAAGGGGGTGGGGGTAAATATATGAAAAAGTAAAGAAAAAATGTATACTGTTTTGATGTATTCACCATGTTGTTCAATGCAAGTCGCTCAGCGCAGATAAACTGCTTGGATTCCTATAGAAAACATTTCTCTAAGGTCGCGTGTGTAACCACTCATGCACCACCTGCTGTACCCCTTCATCGGATAGGAAAGTCTGTCACAGAAGTCACGCCGTTTTGAAACATCCTACTCCACTCATACACGTACTGAACTGGAAGGCATGCATCACCATACTGGACATACATTTGCCGATAAATTTCTATAGGTTTCACTTCTTAACTGATAACAAAACGGATAGTGCATACAAGTGGGGCGGTCATCTTTAAACTGTCCTTATAACGTCACCGCGTTGCCTTCACCATTATGTCTCGTGATTAACACTCTTGACATCCTCAACAACAATACTGACAGGTTTAAAAACAATGGCATGTTTAATGTAATTTCTATCACACGTTTAATGTTTCATTTGAAGCTAACCCCAACCCCTCCAGTATTATAAATTAACAGTATTGTTATATTTAAAGTGGATTTGTTAGCATTTCCAGTATTATTTGTTTGTTTATTAAAAACAAAAATATATGTTATGAGACTTTTCCCGTTAACACAAGTTTCCTAGTTTCGTGTTCTCCACCCCCCCCCCCTCTCTCTCTCTCTTTCTCTTTCTATCTCTCTCTCTCTCTTTCTCTCTCTCTTTCTCTCTCTCTTTCTTTCTCTCTCTCTCTCTCTCTCTCTCTCTCTCTCTCTCTCTCTCTCTCTCTCTCTCTCTCTCTCTGTCTCTTCGTGTCTTGCTTTCTGTCTCACGGCAGCTGGAAGTCGTAAGGAGTAGGTTTTAAGGCTAAAACTCTTGTAAAATTGCTAGGGAAAAAAACATATCTGCGGGTAGACAGCCATTTTTACCGTGATTGTAAAATGTTTAGAGTAGTGGTTCTTAACATATGTTTAGAATATCATTCTCTCTCTTTCTCCCCCCCCCCCCCCCCCAAACCATCACCTTAGTATTTCCTCCCTATAAATTCCCCTCACACCCTCTCCCCTTCAATGCATTATACGTAAAATAGTCAGCTAAATTTAATAACGCATATTAGAACAATGATTGACGTCTATATAAAACGTGATTTGCAGGTCTACTTACGTTATAAAACGAATTTCAGAAGAGCGAGAAGTACAGAACCGTAAAGTATGGAGGGAAACCAATATCAAGTAATCAGTTCTTGTATTAACGCGATCTTGAAATAAGCTTAATTCCCCCCCCCCCTTCTTAAAAAAAGGGGGGGGGGAGGGGGGAATTTTCCACCGATTGAAAACCACTGGTCTAGACCACATGTGTCAAATTCAAGCCCCGCGGGCCACATCCGGCTCGAGGTAAAATCATATCAGGCCCGAGAAGTCTCAACCGACGTACAAATATATTTGGCCCAAGAGACAATTTTAGGCAAAAATATTTTTTTTATAGTCATGATACAAAGTGCAAATCAAATTCACTAATTAGCAGCCTTCCGAAAAAAGGCTACCTGAGAGCATTCTCGCTTCGATCAGAATAAACGAAAATAAATGTTGTGTAGTGAGTTAGTGTTCGTCGTTGTAGTTACCTAGCAACGTTCAGATGCTCGTTTTGGATTGGCGCATAAAAAATGAAAGTAGTAAAATGCCTGAATATTACATTACCTTTTCCCGCTACGGCTAACCTGATATCAATCAAGCGTCTGTCGGCAGAAGCACAATCTTTTAAAATCAAAGCTAGCCGTTAAAATGGTCAAGAGAAAAGTTGATACTGAAAACAGAGCCTTTTAAACCGCTGGGAGGCTCGATATATGCTTACTGATATTGGCGGTAAACCTGTTTGTCTAATTTATGAAGATAATGTATCAGTCATCAAAGAATATAATCTGAGATGGCACTACGAGATTAAACATCAAGACAAGTTAAACCGCCAGAATTCAGAGCAGAAGCTACATAATGTAGAAGAATTAAAGAGGGATCTAACATCACAGCAGATGTTTTTCACCAAAGCAAAATCACAAACTAATGTTGCAGTCAAAGCAAGTTTTATTGTGTTAGAGGATATCGCAAAATCAGGCCGTCCATGTACAGAAGGAGAGTTTCTGAAGCACTGCATGATTGTGAGATGGCCACTGAGGTGAAAACACAGCTGATAGAAAAAGGCAAAGACTTTGTTGCAATGTCCCATGTCTGGCTTATTGGTGTGCAGACTGGTGGTTCCTCGCCGTACAGGCAGACACTCTCCGACTTCGGAGGAATCGGCGATCCTATTGACTTTAGCCAGGACCCCGAAGGGACCTGTTGCCCAGGACGTGGACGCGTCAATAGGTCTTGGCCAGTATATAACCCGGCCCTGGTGCCTTGGAAACACCTCTGCGTCCCTATTCGGCCCTTCCAATCACTCGTCTTTCGTTCATCAAGAGCAAGTCCTCAACATGGAAAATCAAATCAAATCAAATCAAATCAACTTTATTTTAAAAGGGTCACAAGTTGGGCACGCAGCCCCGTCTTATATTCGGCCCTTCCAATCACTCGTCTTTCATTCATCAAGAGCATTATACATTTACATTTGAAGAAATATACACATTGTGAAATGAATGTTATAAACATAAACAAGGCAAATTACCATGTTATGAGGCCCATCTCCCACCTACCCATACATCACCCCACCCACACATGGAAAGGTGTAATGAGCATTGTAACACAAACCGCCAACTTTATCAGATATCATATTATATTTAAAAAAGTTTAATTTTCGGCTTATTGAAAGTTTATCCTGTCCGGCCCGAAACCTAACGTGTGATTTGAGAATAGGCCCACTAGGAAGATATTGGAGATTAAATGGCAAGACAAGATCCCAGACACTGAAGTGCTAGAAAGAGCGTCCATGCCCAGTATCCACACTCCACTAATGAAAAATCAGATTCGCTGGGCTGGTCACTTAACTCTTATGCCAGATCACAGGCTCACTAAACAAATTTTTTTTACGCCAAGCTGCGTTGTGGTAAACGCTCCCAAGGCGGCCAAAGGACACACTTTAAAGACTGTCTAAGAATCTCAATTAAAGCTTTTGGAATTCATCTTGACACCTGGGAGACTGCTGCTAAGGATATAATTCGTGGCGTACATCATTACAAAGGGTGCAGTCACTAGTGAAGCAACCAGGACAGCAAGATCTGTGAAGTAAAGGCTGGACAGAAAAACCACAGCAGGAGATCCTCCTCCTGGAACGTCAAGCATCCTTTGCCCACATTGTCAAAGAACATTTCGAGCCAAAATAGGTCTTATCAGCCGTCTTAGAACTCACGGCTCCATACACTCAAATCCACTTGATGAAATGAATGGTCATCATCATTCTTGATGGACAAACAACATAACATTAGACAGAGTATATTCAACAGTGCTTAACCAACAGTGTATATTCAACAATGTATTACCAACTGTGTATATTCAACAGTGTATATTCAACTGTGTATATTTATCAGTGTATATAGCAGTCCTAAGTGGCATTTTGAGAGATTTCTTACAGAAACTCTGCTTCCTAATCTTCTTCTTGGTCGTTTTCAGACAGTCAACAGTTAGTGCCAGATCCACATATAGACGTCCCGTGTTGTTATACAAGGAAGTGTATTACAAGGCAGTGTATTAATGGTGTGTATGTTTACACTCATTACTATTAGAGCAGAAACATGAAAGGTGGTGGCGGTCAAGGGGTATTTCTGCTGTCATAACCTACATAAACAGAGAACCGATTGACTAATTTTGGTAAGATTTGTACTGGGACTTTTCGTTGGCTGTTGAATAAGATAACGGAGCCCGCATGATAATACTCCAGTGTAATAATGTCAGTGATTTACTCATCTCATATTAGATAGTGTGTCAGGTCTTAGTCAGATATGACTGAGCTACGTATGACAGTAGACGGTACTACCTGCTTTCTCTTAGCGCCGGATGTAGGGCGCCGCTTACCAAACCTGACACCTTGCATTGTGCCAACGGCTTCCGGTTCTAACAGCCCAATTGGGAGGGTACAAGCCTTATCCTGATGCGAGGAAATGCAACCTAAAGATAAAATTTCATAGCATGGCAGACCAGGCCCTAAGCTTTGGTTGGCAGATGATCTAGGGTCGAACCTTGGACAAGAGGACAGTTAGAGCATTGCTTTGCTGATCCGTCAGCTTCTGCAGCTTGTCTTGTTCCAGTTGTATTACATTGTATACCATTCCTCTGGAGTGAACTAGGCAGGCCGAGAGAGGGATCATGCTGCATGGACAACACATGGTCTCTATATTTTAGCCCAGGCTTTGTGCTATGGAGAGGTATAACTCCATATCTGGTCTTAACAGTCTCGGAATGAAAACGAGCGATAGCAGTTACGGGTTATAAGTCCTTGTCAATTGGCGTAGACATGGGGCGCCACAAGTTGCCTCTGACGGTGGGAGACACCTACAGGTGTCACTGATCAGCTACCGCACGCCTGAAGCTGGCAACCCCCGGCCAACTGGGTGCTGATCCGCCACAGCCTGCCTGCTCCAATGGGTGCTTGTGGCTAAGACAAAATCTGACTCGCAGGCTGTAAAACCAATTCACTAGGTAATACTAAAAAGAAAAATAGAAACTTCAAGCTGTGGACGAACATTTATAGCGCGAACTGGCCTTACCAGTCACATTCGCTACCGCCATGGGTTGTAGTTATTATTCGTTTTTGAAGCACAATGTAACAAACTATCGCCTGTCAAGACAGCAAGATGCCAATGCATGGCTGGATAGTACTTTAATTTGTTGTGGTTTGTTTATAATCTTCAAATGATGACCTGTTATTGTCTTGAAAATTAACGACGGGCATCATTTTACGTGGAATTAGAATGTGGCCATTATGCCTTTAGAGAAACGGGTACAACTTATGTTGGTTTTTTCTTAATTGTTGCTTGTTGTTGCTTTATTTTGTTATAGACATCTTTGTAGTGGCTCCACAGAAGTATAATGAGAACGCATTGGAAGGATAGAGAGAGCAATGAAGTTATTTTGAAAGACGTTAACTAATGAATTGAACAGGTTACTCGCATGAGAAGAAATCATTATCTGAGCATGCCACGAAACAGTTCACATTTTTTGGACATGCCATGAGATAGTCCACATTTTTTGGGCACGTCATGAGTAGGGTAAATCTGGAATATGTCGTTACAACCGGACAGCTGAGGGAATGAGAAGCAGGGGGAGACCATGAGAGAAGATGATGGGCAGTTTGAAATCTTGGCATTGAGGACCTTCTCTATATGAAATGATTATCAGAACACGAAACACAGGGGTGTGGACAGACAATATCACCAATGTTAACGGCATGGACTGTAAGAAGAGGAACCTTGTAATTTAAAAATGGAAGATTCACAAGGACAGTAAACTCGCTGGAGGGAACACTCTGGTTACCTGTGTTGTTGAGATCTGCAGTCTGTCCTTGCAGGAAACCATTAGCAAGATTCTGCTCACGCGAGTCCAGTATCTGGAGCAAATTGTGTATGCTTGACTGCATTTGCTGATTATACTGCTTCATGATTTTGTAATACTGCTTCCTGGATTCGTTAAGCTGCTTCATGGATTCAAACTGTTCTCTTTCCGCTTCCGTCAAGGGTCTGTAAAATAACTTACAGCGTGAGTGAAACTTAGAAAACTTTGGATACAAGCAGTGCATCAGAATGTATATGTATTTACTCACATTCGTAGGAGACAAAGACTTGACTGAAGACATTGCCCGCCTGTCTCACACAGTAAGACAGATGCTGGAAAAACTTATCACATTACATGGGATGTCACAACAATTAGGTTTAAGAAATAAATAGGGGAAAGACAAAGATAAAGAGAAAAAAAAATAAAAGTTAGTTCCATATCCTTTACAGGACGTTGCAGTCAACTCCAGCATTATTGGTTGTTTGTGATTCCTGGGAAAGTTTAAATTCAGTACTTTGCCATTGAATTCTGAATGACTGGCACTCATACCATTGTATGGAAATACCAACGCAAGGCGGTCTTCTGCCAAATCGCCCGCAGCTGTGTTTCGGTATGCGGGATTACGAATTGCATCTGTAACCCCTTCGATACAGAGAATAAAAAAGACAACGTAAAGCCGCACTTCGAGAGATTAATTCATATGCCTTTTTAGGTAGCAATATAGACAAAGATAGAGAATAGATAACGATATTTTTAAAAATACAAAAGGCAAGGGAAGCTGTTTTAGCACTAAGAAATGTGTGTACTTCAAAATGAATTAATCTTCGCACCAAATTTAGAATATTCAATTCTAAGGTTAAAAAAGGCTTATGGATCAGAAACATTTGGCGAAGATCTAAACCAATTACAAACTACAAACATTCATTAACTGGTGCCTTACAGAATTACGAATGTGGACATTATGGAGAAATATATGCAATTACCAATGAATCAAGAGGGGAAGGAAAGACCACAGCGCTGGATAGGCCATACAATGAGAAATCCTGATAACAGTATAACTAGGAAAGCCTTTGTCTGGAATACACACGGGACAAAATATAGAGGTACACAAGGAGAAGAAATTTGGAGACACCCATGAATAATGTGTCGGGGAAATGGATGGATCTGTATGTGATTGCAAATTATAGGAAGACTTGGAGTGAATTGGTTGAGGACCTATGCGTCAATGAGGGTTAACGGCGAAAGAAGAACAAATTAAGCAGAAGATCTAGTAGATAACAGTGACGTTTGAAGAAATGCATAGTTCTACGTATTCTTTCGATGTCTTCTCTTGGTCTTTACATTATAGTCGATCATTGCAATAGCTAAAGATGGCCTCCTATTCCACTTCATCCTGGCATGCTGAATAAATGGAAGTAGACACACATTTTCAGGAACAAACCGGGGTCCTTGGATTATGTGATCACTATTATTTCGGTGGCCTTAATTCCCACAATATTTCCATTTACCCATTTTATTAGGCTGAATCGACCCCAGGAGCCACATTATCAACAATACCACCCCCAAGATGTATGTAGATAGCTACTAGGCCACGACGCTTCCCGAGTTTGACTGGTGATGTCTGCCATCCGGTCACTTGCATTGTGTCAGACAATCCACTGCTTTCAATGTAAACTTACATTTATAAAGTACAGTGCTCATGCTCCTCCCCCTGCTCCAGCTCCTGTTCATGCTTCTTCTTCTTCTTCTTCTTCTTCTACTTCTTCTTCTTCTTCTTCTTCTTCTTCTTCTTCTTCTTCTTCTTCTTCTTCTTCTTCTTCTTCTTCTTCTTCTTCTTTCTTCTTTTTCTTCTTCTTCTTCTTCTTCTTCTTCTTCTTCTTCTTCTTCTTCTTCTTCTTCTTCTTCTTCTTCTTCTTCTTCTTCTTCTTCTTCTTCTTCTTCTTCTTCTTCCTCTTCTTCCTCTTCTAAACCTCCCCCTCCCCTCCCCTCCCCTCTCCATCTCCTACTCCTCCGCATCCTTCTTCTTCTTCTTCTTCTTCTTCTTCTTCTTCTTCTTCTTCTTCTTCTTCTTCTTCTTCTTCTTCCTCTTTTCTTCTTTTTCTTCTTCTTCCTCTTCTTCCTCTTTTCTTCTTTTTCTTCTTCTTCTTCTTCTTCTTCTTCTTCTTCTTCTTCTTCTTCTTCTTCTTCTTCTTCTTCTTCTTCTTCTTCTTCTTCTTCTTCTTCCTCTTCTTCCTCTTCTAACCTCCCCTCCCCTCCCCTCCCCTCTCCATCTCCTACTCCTCCGCATCCTTCTTCTTCTTCTTCTTCTTCTTCTTCTTCTTCTTCTTCTTCTTCTTCTTCTTCTTCTTCTTCCTCTTCTAAACCACCCCCTCCCGTCCTCTCTCCATCTCCTCCGCCTCCGCCTCCTCCTCCTCCTCCTCCTTCTTCTTCTTCTTCTTTTTCTTCTTCTTCTTCTTCTTCTAGCACAATATGTCCAATACGCTTAAGGCATGTAAAGGAGTCGTTCACTTACTTTTACTTGTAATTTTAATTTATTTACTGAAACCCTAATTATACTACACCACCCTAATTGTTCCCTTGCACTGCAATCATGAAATATTACTTAGGGGAAACATACATTATGTACTGTATGTATAATGTATGCTGGTCTCACCTACGCTGGGCTAACGTAAGCTGGTCTAATGTAAGCTGGTAGAATTATGCTGTACTAACGTATGCTGGAATAATGTATGCTGTTCTAAAGTATACTGGTCTAACGTATTCTAGTCTAATGCAAGCTGATATAATGTATGCTTGTCTAATGTATACTGGTCTAACGTATTCTAGTCTAAAGTATCTGGTCTAACACATACTTGTCTAACGTAAACTGGAATAATGATGCTGTTCTAACGTATACTGGAATAATGTATGCTGATCTAAGGTATACTTGACAAACGTATAATTGTCTAGCGTACACAGTTTAACGTATGGTGATCTAATGTATGCTGTTGTAACGTATGCTGAAATAATATATGGAGGAATAATGTTGACTAGTTTAGTTTAGTTTAGTCGATGGATCAACATCACGGCACACGGGTGCAATCCATAAGTGCTCCGTTTTCCTCCTAACTCAAATCTGAGTCTGGAGAAACTCAGCTCAGTGCACGAGCTCCGTAGCACCTGCGAGGATCCTGAAAATACTTTGGGTAGATTTTTAACTCGAAATTTTGCCCGTTCGGCGCTGTTAGGATACTCTGTTTCGTTTTACAACTGCCAAGGGAGTTTCTACGTGCGAAACAATACACATGGGCGTCCGATCTCACAACCCAGAGACCAGGGGAAATTTATTACTAGAAGTTTACGTAAAAAAATATCCCGGCATCACCGGGGCTTGAACCCGGGACCTCCAGCACTCGAGGCGGACACCATAACCTCCAGACAACGCAGCTCCCCCTGTTTACTAGTCTACCGTATACTGATCTAACGTATACTGGCCTAACGTAGACTCACATAACGTATGCTGGTCTAACATAAGCCGGCCTAATGTATGCTGGAATAATATATGCTGGTCTAACATAAGCTGATATAACGTATGCTGGTCTAACATAAGCTGATATAACGTATGCTGGTCTAACATAAGCTGGTATAATGTATGCTGGCCTAAAGTAAGCGGGTCTAATGTATGCTGATCTAACGTAAGCTGGTCTAATGTATACTGGTCTAACGTAATTTTGTCTAACGTAAGCTGGTCAAACGTATCTTTGTTTAACGTATCTGGGTCTAACGTATGCTGGTAACGTGAAGTAACAGCTCTGTGTTAACACTCCATACAACTCTCCAAAAGTGTGATCTTCTTCTTATATTTGATGTCGCATGACGTTTGTGATCATGTTTGTCCATAGCCTTATGTCTAGTGTTTTGCTCAAATATATATTGTAATAACAATTACTTCTGCTTTTGTTTTTTCTTTCTGTTTTTAATTTAAGTACTTTACTTTGAAAATATTTTTGTATTTGTATCTATCATTTCTTGTAACTGCGTTTCATTTCAGCGACCAGACCCATATCAATCGCATAACGAAGATTCAAGTATCGATAAGAAGAAGCAAACTTTACCTGCTGATACCACCGTTGCCGTTGCAGCGGCTACACTTAGAGCATATGATCGCCATCTAATATATAGTTAGTTGCATTTGTGCATTCCTCTTGTCCTTCTAGGCAATCAATGTCTGGAGGAATACAAATCTTAAAATAATGAAAATGTGGTTCTTTTCTTACAAGACATAGGAGACATTTGAAAACGAAACAACGGACGAACTTTATTTTAAAGTGTAATGAATTGAGCACGCAGGTCCGTCTGACATTCTGCCCTTCTTATATTACTGCTTTCATACATTATTTAATCTAAGACAACAACAACGCCAACAACAACAACAACAACAACAACAACAACAACAGAAAGAACAAACATTAGACACATTAAGACAATAATAAACGCAGTACAAGGATGAGAATTATTACATTAGTAACGGAATGAATGCAAAACACTAAGCATTTGTTTAAGTTAGTTTAGTCGGCGGATCTACATCACGGCACACGGGCGTAACTCCTAGCTGAAGGCTGAGTCCGGAGATAGTTAGTTAGTCGACAGATCATTTTCATTGCACATCGAACCATTCAGTCGATAATTGCTCTCATCTCCTCCTCAGCAAATCCCACAGCCTGTAGCGGCTAACGGCATCAGTCCTGTGTGGTTTATCAATCTTCTTTAGCTTCCCGCGTAGTGTTCTTGTTTGGCCACACCTCTTTTAATTTGACGTTCTCGCAGTCTGGCCATGTTTGTAGATTCACAGTCATCTCATGGTCGCACAAGTTTTACTTCTCGTAGAACATTCAGAATGTCAGCCTGGTCAGTGGCGCGTCCGCCCTCCACAGTAGCCTTACCTGCGAGCATGTCAGCCCACTCATTTCCTTGTACTCCCGCGTGACTTGGCACGAAGATGAAACTAATGTTTGCCAGCCGAGACCGCTCCAGAGACATCAACCATTCTCTTCGGATCCGCCCCATCTCTATCCTCTTGAGCATGCTCATTGAGTCACTAAGGAAACATGCTCTAGTGAATGTCTGTGTCTCGAGCAATGCTATTGCTTTACTTACTGCCTTGATTTCCATAGTCAGGCTACTTGTGGTCTCAACAAAAGCACCAGAGTCCTCCTTCACAATTCTCCCTCCGGTCTGAGCCGTAAAGGCCAATGAGCTTCTCACATGTCGGACGACCGACCCATCTGTGTAAATGACAGCATCACCGTCTAACGAATTCTCGAAATTCAACGCTTGTACTTCCCCCTCCACAGCAGCCGGATTTTCTTGTCTGCATGTTCTGTCTAGTTGGATGCAAACTGAAAAGGACGTACATAAATCTGTTGGCACTTGTACCCACTCCTCGCCAGATACAGAGTCATCAAGTGCACATACCTTTGAAGAATGCCTTCGGCTTGACTCATCCACGACCTTCCTCTTTTTAACATGCTGTCCTTTACCTTCCTAATTTCACTATGCACTGGATGTTGTGTGTTTGAGTTAACTGTAAGGTAAGCACGTGCTCTGCAAACTTATATTCTGTCTGCAATGGTTAGAAAATCAAGAAGGTAGCGCATCGCTCTGCATGCTGTATCTCTTGTACATCCAAGAATAATGCGCATAGCTTCGTTCTGTATCCTTTTCATCCTTTCTATCTGCTTACGTCTGAAAGTCAGGATCGCCATCTCATACTCAGAAACAGACAGGACCAGCCCCTCGTATAGGAGGCATAGATGGCACTGTTCACAGTTTGCTGCCGCCATCACCCGCATCGCAGCGAAACCCCGCTTGGCCTTTGTTATCACCTGGTCTATGTGCTCATTATAAGCAAAGCTTCGATCAAAGCGTATTCCTAGGTAATTCATTGTCTGCGTTCTTTCCACAGTCTTTGAACACAGATTTACTGTTAGTGTTGGAGTGTTGACATTATGGTTATTCAAAGAGAACCATGTCACTGTTGCATTTGTTGGATTGACCATTGCCCCAGCTTCACACAGTAAGTACTTATGCGATTGAGTTCGGTTGTAGTTACACAGCAACCTGATCTCTATCTTTACCCTGTCGATACACTAAAACATCGTCGGCATATGACAGTGTCCTCCCCGGTACAGTTGAGTCCGGAGAATCTCAGCTCAATGTATGCACTCCGAAGCACCGGCGAGGATCCTGAAATACTTTGGGTAGATTTTTAACTCGAAATTGTGCCCGGGCAGCGCCGTTAGGCTACTCTTTTTCGGTTTCTAACTGCCAAGGGATTTTTACGTGCGCAACAATACACACGGGCCAGGGGACATTTTGTTACTAGAAGTCCACGTGAAAAAAAAATTCCGGCTCTCACCGGGGTTTGAACCCGGAACCTCCAGCACCCGAGGCGGACACCAAACTAACCATTTGTTTTACCCCGTGAGTTCACGCCTATCCTATCATGCATGCTTTTGCACGCTTTCATGCATACTTTGAGAGCGACGAGATTAAATCAGATATGAGACTGGAGATCTGTCACATCTTTTGTATAGTCTTAGTCTTTACTTATTCAGTCTCTCGGTAGAGATTTGTTCGCAGCAGACGAGCATAATCTCCGGCGGGCCTATTCTTGCTGGTCGCGAGAGCCGCACAGTGGAAGGATGGGAGACATTGCTCGCAATAGACAAGTAATGTCTCCTGCGGTAGCTCTGGTGGGCCTATTCCCGCTGGTCGCGGGGTCCGCTAAGTCAGGTGGAGAGTCTGACGATAGTGCACGCTTTACAAAGGTCCGGACACTTGTGTTTGACAGATGTGCACGCCCTTACGGTCCGGGCACGTATGAGGCCCTCACCTGTGGGACTTGGCTGAACGCCTCTAAGCCGGGTCCCTTGGGTGTCAGGGTCTGGCCATCACTCGTCACCTGCTCGTGGTGGCGAGGTCCTGGAGGATTTGACGCTGTGCCGCCAGCGTCTGCAACCTATCTTGTGCCAGACCTATTGGTTACCCATTCCTCTGGAATACGCAAGAATTAGGTCGAGAGAGGGATAATGTCGTTTGGGCATCACATGTTTCTCTGAAGCTCTGCCAAGGCATTGTGATGGAATTTTGGCCACATTCCAACTCACATACTTTGGTCTGTCAAGACTGCAAGGTGCCAACAACAGAAGCAGCCATAAGCAGGACGTGACGATTCCCTAGGTGAGCCCAGCACTAGAGCGCTATGTATCGGCTCTGCAACTATGGAAACCTCCCTGGATGGTGAATAATGCCCATGGACTGTCCCTGCCTTCCCTTGAGGGCTGATCGTGAAGTATTAGACCGTGTTAACTTGACCAGTTGGGATGTGGACGTCCCCCAGATTTCTCACTAACAAACTTGTTTACAGTAGTGAATGCCCCGCCAATTCAGATGACGACATATGGCGTATCTGAATTCGTATGGGAGTGGGTGCAATGTCTACTATGCAGAGACGGAACATGATTACCTGTTTTGCACGACGAATATAGCTTTGAATATCTCTGTAGTGGGCTTTCTTCATAACGGTCAAGATGTTGGTCCTCTTTTCATTGAAGTTTATAGAATTATTCGTATGTTCGTGTGTTGTCCCCTTATTTGACAACGTGTTTCTTCTCACGTTTCTTGTTATGCCACAATATGTCAGTTCCCACAATAATATTACTCTTCGGTTGGTATTCAATGCATCTAGAGCTTTTTTTATTTCAATGCAGTTGTTTGTCACCGTTGAGGGCTTACGGAATTGAAAATGCATCACTGTGGAATACAAATTGTTGCTATTGACAAGTTGTATTGTTATTCTTTGTGCCGATGCTGTCATGTTAAGGGCCTGCAATTCTTCTTCTGAATAGTTGGAGCAAAAATATCCAAGTAGGTGTGCATGTGGATTAATGTCTGCGATCTGCCCAGACCTTAATCTGTGTCGCACGATTCCAGTAGATTGATGACTGCTCTCGGTTGCATAAACTTCAATCCACCCTTTCTCCCATAGTCATCCTCCTCTTTCAACATATGGTCCTCACATTTTCCCATTAACTTTTATCAATATTTAATAGCTCGGACTGTGTTAGTATCTTGACGCCAGACAATTTGAATGTAGTATTGTCATCTGCCACCTGTTCTTTAATTTTAGCCCACACAAGTTCTATAGTGTTTAAATGAAAATAATGGTATGGCGGAAGTTTCAAGCACCTATGGCCATGCTCATCTATAAACTTGTCGATGAGATATTTCCTGCTTTTTTGCGTCTGTTTTACAAGGGACAACAATTCTAGCTTGAAATGTTTTTTTGTTTTTTTTTCGCATATCCTTTACAGGACATCGTTGTACATCAGCATCTTTCAGCTGATTGTTGGTTTCTTGGCGAGATTACGCTCAGTAGTTTGCCATTGCTTTCTGAGCGACCGGCTCACATATCCCTAAGTTACAGACGCGGTAAGAACCGCTACCAATTCTCGCGTACATCACATTACTCACGATAGTATACGGGATTACGGAGAAAGACGTAAAACCCCTAGGCCAGGGAGCGAACGAACATACTTTATTTTCAAAGAGTTAAGAATTGGGCATGCAGGCCCGTCTAACATTCTGCCTTTCTCTCACTCTCTTTCATACATGATTTCATTCATACATCATTTAAGGCTAACAGAGAGCAGCAACAATATAAATGATATGCATTATAAAGGCATGGGCAAAATGCGAACATCAACACTACACGACTCAGTAATATTAGATAATGGTGGGACACTTGATATTAGCTATGTGTAATATACTGGTCTAGAAATACATTTCTGGAAATGGTATGTTTTCCCTTCAGAGCCATATCTTTATTGCTTTCTTTGTGCTCGATGCCGTATCTCTTTTGTCTTCTTGGGCAACACCACTGTGATATGATGCATTGTCCATAATTAGACAAGACGTTCTATCTAGGGATGGAAGCACTGTATTCTCGAGCCAATCTCTAAATACATTACCATTCATCTCATTATGATAATCCCTTTTGTCTGTATGCTTTGATACTAACACGAATCCAGCATTCTGCAGTAAGCCATTATGCCTACAACCAGCATCGGCTGTGACCAATCGCTGGGCAAACATCGCTGTATCTTTCCACCCACTGATAGCCATTCCTTTTCACTTGTGTGGTGCGCATTGATCCACGTCTTATCCAAATACACTATGTCATAATTTTCTTTGCGCATTTCCCCTATTTCACGTAGGTATCTGCTTCTCATGGCTCCTAAATGCGATTGCTCGCAAAGGATATTTGTACCTCCCTTGTACTTCCTAAAAGTGAAGCCTAATGTCCTTATAATTTTCCACAAAGTTGGTTTGGATAGCTCTATCTTATTGTTCTTTCTCAACTAAACCCTAAGTTTTCTTACAGTCACTGTTTCTTTGGCATCCAGTATTTTTATAATAGCTCGCTTTATGACATTCTTTGTAAAAGCTGTCTACAATTGCCTTTCTATCTGCTGTGTGATGCACCCATCGACAAAATGACCGTTTACTCAATCCCAATTCACGCAACGTCCTTTTTTTGGGATTTTTAACAGTTTGAAACAGTTTCCTTCTATCAGTTTCTTGTAAAAAAATTTGTGTACAACTTCATAGCGATGCTTTGAAGTGTACACAATTTCACATTCAATCCCACTGAACAATATTCACACATTCAGATGTTAGCGATAAGTGGTAAGATGTAAAAAAAAAAATAATCAGGATTCATAAAAGTACCCACATATTGACGACACCTCTGAACTAGTCTGAACACTCCCATTTTAAACTGCGCGGGGTTCTTGTCATAAGGCCTTTCTCGTGAACCAAGAGAAAATTAACCATTCAACGCTAAAGTTTCCGTGTCAAAATGTAATACTCCTAAAAATGTGCACTTCATCTCTGACCCGTAAATTATATACCGCATATAAACAAACTTTGAAATCTGCTGTACAATCTCCAGAACAAAAATTGTTTTGTTGGGTTGACATAATGATGAGGTTATATGC
>JACEFZ010000464.1:167500-370000 GCA_014155875.1 Cepaea nemoralis
CAGGAAATATGTGGGACGCGTATATCATTAAGACCCAAAGTGCCAGCTTTAGGCTGAGATCTGAGCCTGGAGCGGATACTGCACCTCTCAGTCACGGTCAGATGAGATTAACAGAGAATAAATGTAATAGGAATAAAGTTGAAGGTGAAGGACGAGTGCATGACACCGTGGATAGCAACATTTTAAAGTTATATGATTTTGTTTACGTGGACTGGTGCCCTGGTGATGTGTTTATATGTATATCTTTGTTAGTATTGTGTGTCCTCATGATCTAATAATACATGTGTGTTTTATTATATACTGATTTATCATGCTTATCCGTTATGAAAACAATTATTCAATCATTGAATCAATGTACATAATTATGGTTGGTTTGCACATATAGTCTGTCTGAGATCAAACTCTTCAACGTCTCCTTATGGAACGCAGTAGTCTCTGAAGGAAATTTGGGGGAATCAAGCCCCATTAAACTGTAAGAGCAGCTTAAAACTGTTGCAGATTAGCTGTAGCACCTTACCTGTAGACTTTGCGCCCAAGCTCGTCCAACATGTTCTGTAGGTGACTGTTGATAGGGCAGGCCAAAGAATCGTCACAATGTTCTGCTGCTGTAGATAGTGCAGCGTAGTGCATGAGGTGTGCGCACGTGCGTTATTATGCTGGATAATTTGTGAACGCTGGCGCAAACAATACATCCAAAACCTCATCTCGATATGCCGCAGGCTAAACCTTTCTACGGAAGACATGAAGAGGCAAGTGATAGTGAAATCTGAATCCTCCCCAAATGTGAATACTGCCATCTCCAAATCGGCTGTACTAACGCACACAGCAATCTACAATGAGCTCTCCACACCTTCGCCAAATCCGCATGCGTCCATCAGCAAAGGACATATGCGGAGTGCAATGAAGATAACTGATAACTGCTCTCGTCTGTAAATAGGACAGCATTCCGCTACATTATAATCCATGTGACATGTTGCTGTGCCAATTGCAAGTGCTGTTGACGATGTGTGTGAGTCAAGTTTGACCCAACATAAGGTCATCTTGAGTAAGGCCTGAATCTCTGAGTCGTCGTATGACTGTCATTCGAGGGACTTGCCCGTGTCTACCCTCTATTGCTGCTTCTCTTTGACTTGCCGGGGGAAAACAATTCCGTAGGTGACTCGGCACAATATGACGAACTTGTGTATGGGTAGTAACACGTGATTGGCCACTCCGAAGTCTATCGCAAGCACTGCCAGTGGTTCCCTAACGTTCATTGAGTCTTACAATAGTGCTGCGGTGGCAATTCATCCTTCTGGCAATGGCCCGCGAGCTAATTCCAATCTACAACGTACCAATGACTCGTTGGCGGTCGTTTTCAGATAGTAGTAGCATTCAAGAACATGTACTGGCTGTTTTGTCTCAACCGCCTTTAATACCGTGTATACTGCAACAATGCGTACACATTTTGAGGATAATCGTATTGATAACTAACTAACTAACTAACTAACTAAGTAACTAACTAAGTAACTAACTAACTAACTAACTAACTAACTAACTCACTCACTCACTCATTCAGACACACACACTCACTCACTCACTAATCAACTAACCAACCAACCAACTAAATAATTAACTATATGTGGTTCAATGTGCTTGGCCAGTAACACTACCCATGAAGTATATCCCAGTTCTTAAGATCAAACCCACTGAGCCAAATGAGGCACCCGACATTCTCCCAACATTGAACTACAAATAGATACTTTGTTTTGATGTAACTAGAACAGCGTGATGGTGGCCAGTAGTAGCACTGCAGACAATATCTTGTATAACACAGTTCGTTTTCAGTCTGTAATAAATAAGAAACAAGGATCCGTTAACAATCAACACATTTTAGCATTTGATTATCGTCCAATTAGCATTTGAGTACAAGTTCTTCCATTAGTATCACCCGGTCAAAAGTACTGCTGCCAGCTTCTGGACGTCTGACTGACCAAGTGGACAGGACAATGACTTCAACACGCCAAAAGACACTGTACTCAAAGCCACGAAGATTCTTCTGCACTTCCGAGATCGAAATGTAAAACATAAAAAAAAAACCGTGAAGGGCCCCTTTTCATGCATTGCAGCTCTTTTGGGTACATGGTGAAAATCCCATATTTTTATAAACCAATCGGCTGTCGACTGCCGATGTGGTCAATATCAAACCGACAGCGTTTTATTCCCCAATACATTTTCCGGTTTACATTTTAAGGTGAGGCGATTTATTAGCCCTGTTCACTTGAAAAAATTTCTTCTCCGTGAAGATTTGATGACATGGTCACCGGGTCGAGGGGCAAGCGTGCTGGCCCCTGAGCCATTGTGGCTCACGAAACTTGGACGATAATTATATTCATAGATAGTTATTATCACTCCTATGATTCATCATCGTCATTACCATTATCAAATGGCATCTGCACATGAAAAGCAGACTATAGTGAGTAACCATCTTCTTCTTTTCTGTGTTTTCAGGTTAAGTAAAAATATCATACATTTAGAGTACAGAGGACGCAACAGAACATGTTCTTTTACAATAGTCATCATCAACTTTTGCTGTCAAGCGTCGTGGGGTGGAATAGTTGATGTTCCAGCGCACGATGAGTGACACTGGATAGTATCACTCTACGTGATTGTACAATGTTGTTAATCCATTTTCTTCTCAGGCGTCCTCTTGTACTCATATCAGGTATTCCTTGGTGTAGTGCAAGTACCTGTAGTTGATGGTGTTGCATTCTAACGGGATGGTCGAACCATTTGATCTTCTGTCTTTCAATAAATGTCGTATAAGGTGTTGATCCTCCTATCCACCTAATAATATAATTTCTTACTCGGTCTAGAATAGTTCAATTGGAATATCATCTCTTGCATCTTATCTCACCGGTGTTGATTTTGCATAAGTGTGGTTTGGATAATATACAAGTATGTCATTGATAGCATAATGTTGGTGTGACTATGCTATTTATTATTAGTCATGTTGCAAACATAGGTCTGTTTGGATGTTTCAGTATTGGTGATAGTTAAATAAGCGCATTTGGTTTTTGGCATCAGATTTAGATGTCTCTGTCTATTCTGCCATTTTTTGTGATCATACTCCCTGGATATTTAAATTCTTTAAATTTGTTTCAAAGGTGTACTATTTATCAGCATCGTTGGTGGATTGTAACTGACTCAGAAAGCATGCTGAGAAGGGTGAGAACAGGCAAGCTTCGTGCAGAGTGGCTTGCTTCGCTTCGGAGGTCACAGGTAGCAAGCATCACCTGGATCTTTTCTCCTGGGCATGCCGGTGTGCTGGGGAATGAACAGGCGGACAGATTGGCTGGCTCGGCAGAACTTGGTGGAGTATTGATGCATGACAAGGCAGATGTGGTTGCAGCCTTGTGGGAGCACTTGTACACCTCGGAGGAGCAAATGGATCACCATAGTCTGGTGGGCGAAACGGACATATAATCAGATTGCTACTGGAACTATTAGTGTTGGAACTCTTCGCTGGCTGCTGAGGATGGAGACGGAGCGCTTATGGGAATGTCCCGAATGCTGTGATGTCTGTTCCTAGATCAATCAATCAATCAATCATAACAATACTCGTCAAAATAAAACCTGTGTTTTATCTGTACAGACAATTTCGTATCACCATTTACCGTGATTTATTATTACCTCAAATTAAGGTGATATAATGTACTATCAAAAATAAACAAACATGTTCGAATGACACGATCATATAGTAAACACATTACCAGAAAGCTTGACGAAAGTCAAGACAATCTAATCCCAGGTGGACTGGCAGAAAACAACAGCCCAACTCTCAAATAACGACTGCTATTTCAATATTTTCGTTAAGTAAAAAACCCTCAAGCATCCATAATGTAATACAACCTTTAGTGTGAGTGTGGTAATAACAAGATCAGGGACATGTACGACTGAAGAGACAGTCAGGTGTCGTGAAGATTTACAACACTCGTAGTTTCAGTTAGAATGAGCATGATGAGGCGAGTTGGTTAGATTTATTTCTCAGACGACTCATGACTCGACTGTGTTGAGAGGCATGGGGGGGGGGGGGAGAGTCGGGGTTTTCTTCGATCATTTTACAATCTAATCTGGTGTTTAAATCAGTGGCTGTTATAAAACATTCTAGCTGATTACGAAAACGGTGGCTATTATGTCAAATCTGGTATCTTGTTTTTCTTGTCATGTCTTACCTTATCTTATTTTTCTTTGACTTATCCTGTCATGCCTAGGCTCACCTTGCCTTAACTGTGCCCTTTCTTGACTTATTTTCTCTTGCTATGTTTTGTCTTGTCATGTATTGGCTTGCCTAATCGTTTCTATCCCCATCTTTCCTTGACTTGTCATGTTCAATATCACACTATCTCTGGACTTATCTTGTCAAGTATTGCATTATCTTGTCCTCGCTTTGTCTTTCCCGTTCTTGTCTTGACTCTCCTTATCTTGTTTTGTCTTGCTTTTTCATACCTTGTATTTCGTTTAGCCTTAACTCTTGTCTTGTGTTGTCATGTAAAGTCGTACCTTGAATTATGTTATAATGTATGGTCTTAGCATTAGGGGGGGGGGGGGGTCTTGACTTAAAAACGGGGGGGGGCATCTTGACTCTAATTGACTTGTATTTAGTTATTTTACATCATTTTGTCTTATCTAACAACCGTAAACTGAGGCCAACTTTTAAAATAAATACCTTTCTAATATCAGGTTATATTAACATTGATTTGCGGAGATAAATAATCACAACAACAAATTTAGCCCGTTCCACTCAGTGCCATTTTAGGATTGATTAACCTGAAGACGAAGATATTTTGAAGTGCTTTGTCACACAAGTTTCCTGTTAACACGATTCAAGCTAGTCGGTGAAACGGCAGAAATTTGAAACCCGCAAGACCTGTTAAAAACAGTGTTTTATGGCTTTTAGAATTTACCTAGCATTCATGTATGACGTGTGGAATGTGTTTGTTTACAACGTGTGTATATATTTTAAAACTGATTTATAGTAGTTTCTGTTGACTGCGAACCATGCAAGATAATACGGAAAGAGTTTATACGTGACTTCATTTGTTTTATTTTTGTTTTTTTAATTTAAATTTGGGGAAAGAAAAACAGGGATTGGGGGGGGGGGGGGGTGAATATATTCTGAAAAAGTAAAGAACGAATGTATACTTTTTTGATGTAGTCACCATGTTGTTCAATGCAAGTCTCTCAGCGCCGATAAACTGCTTGGATTCCTATAGAAAACATTTCCCTTGGTCGTGTGTGTAACCACTCATGCACCACCTGCTGTACCCCTTCATCGGATAGGAAAGTCTGTCACAGAAGTCACGCCGTTTTGAAACATCCTACTCCACTCATACACGTACTGAACTGGAAGGCATGCATCACCATACTGGACATTCATTTGCCGATGCATTTCTATAGGTTTCACTTCTTCACTGATAACAAAACGGATAGTGCATATCAAAAGTGGGGCGGCCATCTTTTAACTGTCATTATAACGTCACCGCGTTCGTCTTCACCAATATGTCACGTTATTAACACTCTTGACATCCTCAACAACAATACTGACAGGTTTCAAAACAAAAGCATGTTTAATGTAATTTCTATCACAGGTTTAATATTTAATTTGAAGCTACCCCAACCCCTCCCGCATTATAAATTAACAGTATTGTTATATTTATAGTGTATTTGTTAGCATTTTCAGTATTATTTGTTTGTTTATTGAAAACAAAAATATATGTTATCAGACTTTTCCCGTTAACATAAGTTTATTACTTTCGTGTTCTCCAACCCTCTCTCTCTCTCTCTCTCTCTCTCTCTCTCTCTCTCTCTCTCTCTCTCTCTCTCTCTCTCTCTCTCTCTCTCTCTCTCTCTCTCTCTCTTTCTCTCTCTTCGTGTCTTGCTTTCTGTCTCACGGCAGCTGGAAGTCGTAAGGAGTAGGTTGTAAGGCTGAAACTCTTGTAATATTGCTAAGAAGGAAACATATCTGCTGGTAGACAGCCATTCTTATCGTGAATGCAAAATTTCTAGAGCAGTTGTTCTCAACCTTTATTGGTCGAATGCACCCCTTCACCATATGTTTAGAATATCATTCTCTCCCCCCGCCCACCTCTTCGTATTTCCTACCTATAAATTCCCCTCACCCCCCCCCCCCCCCCCCCCCCCCCCCCATGCAGTACACGTAGAATAGTCAGCTAAATTTAATAACGCATATTAGAACAAGTCTTGACGTCTACACAAACGCGATTTGCAGGTTTACTTACGTTATAAAACGAATTTCAGAAGGGCGAGAAGTACAGAACCGTAAAGTATGGAGGGGAAAAAACAATATCAAGTAATCGGTTCTTGTATTAATGCGATCCTGAAATACGCGTAATTCTCTCTCTCTCTCTCTCTCTCTCTCTCTCTCTCTCTCTCTCTCTCTCTCTCTCTCTCTCTCTCTCTCTCTCTCTCTTAAAAAAAATAAACAAACAAACAAACAAACAAAAAACCAAAAAAAAAACAAAAAAAACGAAAACGTAAAGGGGTTTTTTAGGGTTTCGGAGAGAGGGGTTGGGGGGGGGGGGGAGAGAGAGAGAGAGAATTTCCCACCGATTTAGAACCTCTGGTCTAGAGCACATGTGTTAAACTCAAGCCCCGCAGGCCACATCCGGCCCGCTGTACAATCATATCAGGCCCGAGAAGTCTCAACCGACGTACAAATATATTCAGCCCAAGAGAGAATTTTAGGCACAAAAATTTTTTTTATAGTCACGATTTAAAGTGCAAATCAATTTCCCTAATTAGCAGCCTTCCGAAAAAAGGCTACTTGAGAGCGTTCAACAACAATCCAGCTGCACTAAATAAGCTCTCTACTGCCGCTGAGGACACTGGTATGGCAGAGACAATTTTCGCACGTGCTGTTAGCAGTGGAAACCTATGTTCAATTTTCCAATAATTTAATGGTTGTGAAGTTAGTTGCCGTAATTTTTGAAACGTGGTGACTTCATCCTCAAGGCATTTCTTTCTGGGGTCATCAAACTTAAGTGTTTTGTTTTGTGGAGGTTCAAAAAATAAGTCAAAATCACTTTTCGGCTTTTGTTCTACAATTCCTGCTACTTCACATACAGAAGATGATCCAGAAGAAAGATTTAAATCATTGATGAATGAAATAACAGTTGGAACAACAGTCTTAGAAAGAGCGATCCAATCATTTGCCCATTTATTGGTGTCCACATTCCCTTTTTTCTTAGTTATAACTGACTTGACCATGTCTTCTATTTTGGATTTCATGTCAACTCCAATAAGTAATGCTGCACAGTAACTGCCAAAGAACTGCCGCAATATGGCCAAAGTGTTTCTCCAATAATTTTCTGAAAGTTCTGACAATATTTCTTCACCATACTGCTGGAAGTTTCTTCGTGAATATCAACAATAACTTTGTACAACTGATAGTCTAGGAGGAAGTATAACAGCAAAATTAAATGAGATGTAGCACCATCAATTTCTAGTTTGTCAAAAAAAGTTTTGAATTTCTCATGTATGTACAGCATTTCTTTTTTTTCTGAACAATATTCGGAATGTGGTTTAAGAATCCTTCATCATCTTCATTAAAGTAATGCGAGTGATGTTTTTTTTAAAATGGGTATTGAAACGTTGTTAATATGACCTCATGCGCGCATTTATTAATTTATCCGGTGTCCCACCACGAGATAAAGAATTGATACAAGGATATAAAGAAAAAAGGAAGGATAAAGGGCTTTAAAAAGGTTTTAAACAAAAGTTGCTATGACATGGCTACTGTCCCATGTGTCCCATGGGAAATAACAATGCTTGCAGTCCCGTTCCACCCCATCTCATGGGACGTTTCTCATGGGATTTCCATGGGAATCCCATTCCCATGGACAAGCCTGTTAACTGGTGAGTGCATAAAAAGGAAGTGCTTAAATGTTTTTTTAATAATCACTAATGCGGAGCATAGGGAGTCAACTACGCAGATTCCAACAAGTCAAGAGTCAGGGAATGACGTAGGCGTTGGATTGGAGACACATTGAGTAAACTTAGTAATAATATAATTAGAAAGTTATTGCACTGGAGCCCACATAGCAAAGGAAACAGAAGAAGTATAAAACACCAGGAGAATACAATTAGAGTTAGAGATGTAAAAAAATGAAGACGGCATGGGGACATGGTTGTGAGTTGATTGTGGTTCTACGCTCTAAATATCGATACACCGAAACAAAAATGTGTGACATCAGTCTATATCTTCTTGTTGCTATATACTATTGTCTATCGTCTAGGAAAGCAGTGGAAGCATAGCAGTTAGCATGTTTGACTACCGGCCAAATGGTCAGTTTTCTGAATCCCCTATTAGTAAAGGATTTTCATTTCCCATTTTCCTGAGCTTTCCGGTCGACCAAGCTTACAATGAGTCCTAGGAAATGCTCTATGTGTGATAATTACCACACACACACACATATTGTTTCTATTGGTCTAAAAACTATGAAGCATGCATCATGCACCAAAGATGATCCATGGCGTAAAATTTGATATTTTGCTTCTTTTTACTTACGATTGTTTAGAACTTGGTGGATGGTGGCTCTTTTCCTCGTTGTCTTGGTTGCACCGTATCCATGTTTGTTTAGAAAAGCCTCGATGTTGTCTGTACATCGTTTTCTTGATCTAATGCTGGCTTTGTGCCCATATCAATATTGGTTTTGTGGTATTATCAGTTAATGTTGACGGTACTGCCTGCTTAGTGTTAGCCCCGATGTGGGCGGTGCTCACCTAACCCGGCACCCCACATTGTGCCAACGGCTTCGGACAGAGGAGAGCAATTTGGAGGGCACAAGCCTTATCCTAGTACGAGGAAATGCAACCTAAAGACTAAATGTCATGGCTGGGCAGAACCGGCCCTAAGCCTTTGTCGGCAACTGATCCGACAAGCGGACAGTCAGAGCATGGCTTTGCTGATCCGGTAGCTTCTGCAGCTTGTCCTGTTCCAGACGTATTTGTGTTACCGTTCCTCTTGAGAAAACAAGGCAGACTGGAGAGGCATCATGCTGCATGGACAACACATGGTCTCTAAACTCAGCCCAGGCCTTGTCCTATGGAGACAGATAACTCCATTTTACAAACTATCGCCTGTCAAGATGGTAAGGTGCCAGTCATTTCCAAGCTTTGCTAAACCTCTTTATTCCAGGTCTCGAATTCTTAAATCGGCTTTTGATTCTCGCCCACTAAATTTCTCGGATCTGGCACCTTGTCACACTTTAATGCTAATAATATAGCATATGACGATAGTCTACAGTTTGAATTCCTTCTAATTTATATATAGCGTACCCATTATAATTGTATATATAGTTACCCGGCCGGACAACCGGAGAATCTGGCCAACACTCAGGGTTCAAACGGACACATAATAATAAGGCTACTGGTACAATTAGTATTCGGACTCTTCATTGACTGTTGAAGATCAGGACGGAGCAGGCATGGGAAAGCCCCAAGTGCTGTGATGTTGGTTCTTGACTTAATTTATCTCATCTTAACCCGCCCGGGCATTTGGCTGGAGCTTGTTGATAATGAAACGCCCAGGCCTAGCCTCCGACCCTCCATATGTGCTGTGCTGAACCATTACCTGGTTATATCCTAACAGACCTGTTCGCAGATATGAAATTCCAGTACCGATACCCACAACTCGTTTTCTGAGCTTGGAGACGGGAAGAGCTCCCTGCAACACAATCCCCTCGGAGATGATACTTTGAGTCTGGGTCTCTTTCAACAACCCTCACTGGGATACATGAAAGATCTTTTCAGATCTTTCCTTCGCTCAGACGACTTGAATGCCTATACGTCGGACTAAAGAGTTGACACTCAATCTTCCAGACGGTTCCAAACAACCATCCAACTACCCATATTTAGTTAGCAGTTTAATGAAAGAAGCACACTATTTTGTGGCAAATGCAACAATTTTTACAGTATATCGGCCGTAATATGTGGACAACTGTGCATTAGCAGGACAGGAAACCCCATTTGTGCTAACAGACGAAAATTACTGTCCAAGGCGGAGGCGCAAAGCACCAAGGTTTATATGTAATGCAAGGAGAACCCGTAAAATTACTATTTGGTCAAGACATGTACCGGGAAATGTGTGTTTGAATACACAATGATAACGCAGGACACTGACTGTTGGAAAGTGTCCTTCTTTGCTGAGATGACACTTTATGCTGTCTTACTTTGCAGCATCAGCTACATCACACACGCATGTGTGTTTATTTATGAACTGTCTTAATGGCTTCAAACGGTTCCCCAAATGATTTTTCTGTGTAAACAATGATAATAGCAGAGGGGTCTTTGAGCCTGAGGAATAAAGGCCGCCTGGCTAGTGCAGTCGCGGCGAACTGTGCAGGTTATGATTTTCTTTTTGCCCCCCGACAGAAAAAAATCCGACACCTTACCGAGGGATCGAACCCGGGTCTCCCAAATGAGAGTCCGGCGTTCTAGCCTCTCGGCCAGCCGCTCCTCAGTCAGTTCTACAATTACAGTAAATGGAAAGCAGCTTGAATTAGTAATTAGTTTTCTTACCTAGGAAATCGCTATAAGATTATTCTGTGTTGTTTGTTTGTTGCGTTTGCTCGCACTGAACTGGACCGTATTCCACACAGATGCTACTACTTCTAGTGAACTAGGCTATTATCAGCGTGTGGGATAGATGTTCCCTGTTTTACTCCAACAGGCTGGTGTAGTGGTTAAACCCGCTACCTAGGCTTCGTCGCACCGAGAGTTAAGAGCGAGCGTTCTTATCCATTCGGCCATGCTGACCCTATCAGATAATGCCAGGTTAAGTAGACAATGCCAATATATGAAGAGAGGTGTGCGAAAGAGATGTATGTTGTCTCCAGAATATGTTATCATAAATAGTGAAAATAAGAGGCATTTAGATGACACCAGAGGATATTACACCACCGATATCAGATGCAGATGATATAGAGTTGTTATAGTTGCGCTAGATTTTATTAGAAGGCAGCAAGTAGAATGGTTTGGCCATGCAAGTAGTTTACCAACTAACAGTATACCACAACAAGCAATGATGTACAGACCAGATGGCGGCAGAGGAAGAGGCCGACCACGTAAATCATGGACGCAGGGAATAACAGAGTCCATGGTAATATCGATACATTAAGCCCATAAGCGGGCTATCTCCCGCTGGTTATACTTCACCTCGACACCGCAAGTCAGTAGGACTTCCATGTTGACCTCTCGTTCTTGGCATGGAGACGTAAATTACAAGTACCCCAAAAGTCGGCGAAGGAACGCCTGTTGGTGAGGGACACTACTAACAAGGAAAACTGACACACAGAATCAGTTTAGTGTACTCACTACCTGCATCACGCTTGTGAATATGCGAGCAAACGAAAACAAAAGTACAGAGTAAGCTACTATGTTGGAATTAAATTATGAGAAAACAGAGTATTTACTCTCCAAGCAGAAAGAAACACCACCATGTACGCCCCATGTAAATAGGACAATTCTTAAACAGGTGAATCGGTGCAACAATCTCCGGAAAGGCAATGTATCACATGGAAGAGACCTAGTTGAGATTAGAACAAGAATATCAATAGCTAAGGTAGCCTTTCGCAAGATGTGAAGCTTGGTCACCAATAAATGGCTTTCGACTGCGGTGAGAAAACGAGAATTGAAGTGGAATATAGAATCTGTGTTGTTATATGACAGTGAAACATTTACAGTAAGTGACAATCTTAGCAACAATTAATGGCAATAGAATCGATTGCACTAACAACGAGTGCCTGAAAGAGGATAATGAAACCTACAACATTATATATAACAACAAGAAAGAGACAAACAGTTGTCTTTGGTCATGTGATGAGAAAAGATTCATTGGAGAACATCATGACAGCTGGAAAGACCAAGGGGAAAAGAGGCGAGGCAGACCAAGAGACGGAGATGTGGAAGAATATCATCAGCAGAGTTGATCCAGAATACCAAAGACAGAGATTTGTGGAGAGATGTAAATGCCTACATTGGCTGGCAGGGTTCTTGATGATGATGAATTATGTTATAAATCTTGTTGTCATCTAGTCTTGACCTACGACATCCCAAGAATAAATACAAGTCGATCAAGTTCATGGAATATCCTTTAAGTTTGCTTTTATTGTATATTGAAAGCACAGATATATACAATATATCAGGTGGATTTAAAATCTTGAACAATAATGGATTTGTGCGAGACATTCAAAGAACAATGTAATAGTTGATTTAAACAATGTACATTGATTTCTTGATACAACTGCCTGCGTTCTTTACTGGACTCATGGTATTGGTGTTACTCTTCAGGCGGTAGATCTGAATATAAAAAAATTAGAATAGTATAGTGTTACTATAAATAGAAATGTTTATATATATATATATATATATATATATATATATATATATATATATATATAATATATATATATATATATATATATATATATGTAATATATGTACGGTGTATGAAAGAGGGGTCTTAAGCCTAAGGAATTAAGGCCACCTGGTTTTGGCAGTCGCCGGGAATTGTTCAGGTTAGGGTTTTCTCTTTCCCCCAGACATAAAAAAATCCATCGCTAAACCGAGGATTCGAACAGGGCTCCTGAATGGGAAACCGACGTTCTAGCCACTCGGTGAGACGCCCCCCACAGCTGTGAATAAAGTTAGTTGCGTATCCTTTACAAGACGTCGCAGTCAACATTTTTTTGGACGGTTTGTGTTTTCTTGTCAAATTTACAATCAGTAAACGACTAGCACTCACACCATTGTATAGAAAATAACAACGCAAGGCGACATGCTGCCAAATCGCCCGTAACTGTGTTTCGAGCGGGGTAAGCGGAATTACGAATTACGTCCGTAACCCATTGTCCACGGAGCCGACCGAACTATGTTTACGTCTGCAAATGTATAAAGACCCCTTTTCTAACCACGAGGCTTAGTGGGTCTGTGATACAATTGTAACTGTACAGGAACCTATATTTGTATAGCCTACCGTATGGCACTCGACACGTAATGTGGTCAATATCAGGCGCCTCCTTGTCCTCTCAGAAAATGTTATGGGACACGCATTAGGCTGGGTCGAGCTCGTAGCCCAGGAAATTATTTGTGTAATTTCCCTCATCGAAGGGGAGCCATGCCGGCCAGCTAGTGTGCTAGCTTCAGCGCTACCGTGATTATATCGGGTATATGGTAGTATATCCATATTTAAGAAATCGATCCTGACTGGATTGGTGATTTAGTCAATATCACGCCAGCCACCTTTATTCTCCATAACACTGTCTGGTAATATTTTAGACTGGGTCAGCCTGGCACCCAAATAACCCCAAAGAATCACCCACCTGGAACACGATTCAAACACATGAATAAAGGGCCGTCAGGTACATGTGAAAACAATATCCTTGAAAAAACGTTTATTTCAAAGACATCGCAGTGGTGGAATTGGCTCCACCGATGAAACGGTGGTGCCGACAGCAGACCGGGCTGACGACCATTAATGATGTATAATGTCCTTATCGCATCTAACCAAGTAAAAGGAAAAGGTTCCCCAGGATGCTCCGAAAAGGGGGGGGGGGGGCATGAAGTATCTATTGGCGACCACACGTTGACGACCTTATCCGTCCAATCGACCATGATTTTAGCCGAGCAACCGGGCTGGCCATTCGTCTGTTTTAAAAGCTTCGTCACCTTCCGGGGAATGAGAATTCACGCTGGACGAAAGAAGTGCGAAAGTGCATCACAGGAGGCACGCAAGTGCTCCTGGGAACAGAATAAGACACAATAGGATCTCAGCCAGGGATAACCCCACAGTGCTGAGAAAACTCAAGTCGATGTCACCTGTGACGCATCCGAGCAACCTTCCGAGAGTCTCAGGGTGAAGATCAAGTTCCCCTATGCCAAAAAGACGGCAGCGTGGGTTCAGTTAGGCGAATCGTTGTCCCGTGTTTTAGAAGAAGAACTAAAACACATGTCCCTTGAAGAGCATGAGAAAGAGGGCTTATGCATGTTGTAGCAACATCTGAAAACCGGGCACAGAACCCTATCCCGAGCAGAACGGTTCTGCAGAAACAGGCGGAAAATACGGAAGGAACGTTAGAGATTCTTCCGGGAACCATACAAGTTTGCACGGGACCTGTTCGAACAGTAGCTATCCGGCATCCTCAGCGACAGCAAAGAGGAGCTGGAGAACCACCTCGTAACGCCGTACTCCGATGCCCAACGGGATGTCCCTCTCGGATAGATTGAAGTTTCAAATGGCCGGAAAAATCAACTGTGGATTTAAATGCCAATCCTTCGATGTGGAGCGATGTGGTTGCGGTATTTAAGAAAGCAAGAGGAAAGTCGGCACCGGGGCCCAAAGGTGTGCCTTACACAGTCTATAAGAGGTGCCTGAATGTCCACAAGAAACTACACAGGATACTGAGATCCGCCTGGACACACAAGCGCATCAGCACGGAGTGGAAGAAAGCCAACGGAATCTACATTCCCAAAGAGCAAAACAAGCCGGTATTGCCCAATTCAGGACAATCTCTCCCTTGAACGTCGAGGGGAAGATATTCTTCTCGGTCGTGTCCAGCCGAATCACGAAGTACTTGATGAAGAACAAGTACATAGAGACAAGGGTTGTAAAAGGGGGATAACCTCGTGTCCCCGGTTGTCTCGAACACGGCACCATGATCTGGGAAGCTATCCAGAGAGCGAAGACGAAGGAGGAGGAACTCCATGTGATATGCTTGGAACTGGATACCGCGTCTGGGTCAATGCCACAGCAGATGTTGTGGCATGCACTCAAGGCGTATCACATGCCCAAGAACATTACGGAAATGCTTATGCGGTACTTCACGGGCTTCTCTCTTCGTTTCTCGACCAAAACGTTCACAACCAGATGGATGGACCAGCAGGTGGGTCATGCCATGGGATGTACGATGTATTTGTCATGGCCATGCAGGTAGTCCTGGATGCGGAATCCTGCTGCACACACGGTCCAAAACTCGACGAGGGAAAGAATATTCCGCCGCTTAAGGTCTTCATGCACGATATGACAATCCTGACACCGAAAGAGAGTGATGCCCACAGCATCCTCCATAGACTGGACGATCTGATTCGCTGGTGCAGGATGACCTTTAAAACCTTACCTTCGATAAAACCAGGCTGATTGGCAAATTCAATATCTTGTGTCTCCAATTCATGCTTATTCCGAATCTCCTGTGGCCGCTGTTGATATATGATGTAGGCACGCCCACAGTGCAAGCAATGGAGGGGAAGATAAACAGCTACATACGGAGATGGCTTGGAGCACCAACATGCCTCGCGACTGTGGCACTATATTGCAAGCAGGGCAAGTTGGTCCTCCCGTTCCGGTCCCTCATGGAAGAATTCAAAGTCGGAAAAGCCAGACTCGGGATGATGTTGCGCGAATCTCCTCATGAATCGGTCAGCATCTCAACTCCCGCCCTGAGAACGGGAAGAAAGTGAAAGGTCGTCAGCGCAGTCGAGGATGCCCAGGCAGCACTCCAGCTGAAGGAAGTCATGGGACACACCCAGTCAGACAGAAGGGGGTTCGGCTACCATGGCAGAGACCCGATGTGGTCCAAGGCGACGACTAAAGAACGCAGAGACCTGGTGGTTAAGGAGATCCGAAAGGGATAGGATGACGAAAGAGTCCGAGTGGCTTCCCAACAGGCGAAGCAGGGCCAGTGGATGTCATCGGAAGAGGTTCTGCAGAGATCTCTTACCTGGAATAATATTTGGCGGATGACATCACTGCGCTTAAGTTTCGTCCTCCGATCTCTCTATGATGTCTTGCCAACTTTGTCTAGTGGGGGGAAACCACTGACTCGTCCTGTCCCCTCTGTAAAAAGGTTCAGAGAGCGGAACACGTATTGTCCGCATATAAGGTCACCCTGACCCAAGGCCGATTTACGTAGCGTAACAACAAAGTCCTTACTGAGTTGGCGGCCATAGTGGATGTAGCCAGAATGAAGGCGAACAAAGAGAGGACCAGACCGAGGCCGACGGAGATTTCCTTCGTCCGAGTCGGACAGCAACTCAGAGACAACGAAGACACAGTGGACGACTTCCCGCTTCCGACCATCTTCGATAGTGCCAGGGACTGGGAACTGACCGTGGATCTGAAGGGCCATGGCAAATACCCAGAGATGATCCGAAAGTTTGGCTTGCGACCTGACATCGTACTTAGCTCATTGTCAGCCAAGGAGCTAATGCTGATTGAGCTGACCGCCCTTATGACTCAAATATTGAGGAGCAGCATACGTACAAAATGAAGAAGTACGAAGACATGGTCGCGAGTCTTAAGCTGAAAGATTTCGCCGCCAGGCTATTCGCCGTTGAGTTAGGCGCGCGACGCCTAGTCTCCCTCTCCGTTTTTGTTTTGACGTTCTACAGCAAATGGGAATTAACCCTACTAGACCTGAGGCCCTAACCCTAACAACCCCCTATTCCTGGGCTCCTGAGCATTAAAGAGAAACAACCAACATGATGTAGAAAATTGTTAGCTACATGCAAACAAGTGGTTAGAATAAGATGCAACTTGGAGACATTGTAGAAAATAGGTCTACCTTTCATTTAGCGCTGATATTCCACCTTTATGTGCCAATCCATCTGAATAAACCAAAGTATCGATCACCTGCTGGACTGTGAAAAGCCTAGACCTACTTCGATTTCTTGTTAAAGTGCTTAGTTCATCAATCGCTCGTTTCATTGTGAATTTTCATGAATTTTTCACGTTAATCCACACAAAGTCAATTCAAACCTATGGGGGAAGACATTAGACATACCCTAAGCTTTGGTTGGCAGCTGGTCTAGGGTCGAGCCTTCGACAAGCGGACAGTTAGAGCATTGCTTTGCTGATCCGGCAGCTTCTGCAGCTTGTCTTGTTCCAGTTATATTACATTATATACCATTCCTCTGGAGTTAACTAGGCAGGCCAGGTGAGGGATCATGCTGAATGGGCAACACATAGTCTCTATATTTTAGCCCAGGCTTTGTACTATGGAGAGGTATAACTTCATCTCTGGTCTTAACGGTCTCGGAATCAAAACGAGAGATAGGAGTTAGGAATTATAAGTCCGTGTCAACTGGCGTAGACATGGGGCGCCACAAGTTGCCTCTGACGGTGGAAGACACCTACAGGTGTCACTGATCAGCTACCGCATGCCTCAAGCTGGCCGCCCCCGGCCAACTGGGTGCTGATCCGCCACAGCTTGCCTGCTCCAATGGGTGCTTGGGGCTAAGACAAAATCTGACTCGCAGGCTGTAAAACCAATTTACCAGGTAATACTAAAAAGAAAAATAAAAACTTCAAGCTGTGGACGAACATTTATAGCGCGAATTGGCCTTACCAGTCACATTCGCTACCGCCATGGGTTGTAGTTATTATGCCTTTTTGAAGCACAATGTAACAAACTATCGCCTGTCAAGACAGCAAGATGCCAATGAATGATTAGATAGTACTTTAATTTGTTGTGGTTTGTTAATAATCTTCAAATGATGACCTGTTATTGTCTTGAAAATTAATGGCGGGCATGATTCTACATGGAGTTAGAATGTGTCCATTGTGCCTTTAGAGAAACGGGTACAAGTTATCTTGTTTTTTCTTAATTGTTGCTTGTTGTTGCTTTATTTTGTCGTAGACATCTTTGTAGTGGCCCCACAGAAGTATAATGAGGACACATTGGAAGGATAAAGAGAGCAATGAAGTTGTTTTGAAAGACGTTAACTAACGAAGAGAACAGGTTACTCGCAAAAGAAGAAATCATTATTTGAGAATGTCACGAAACAGTCCACATTTTTTGGACATGCCATGAGATAGTCCACATTCTTTGGGTACGTCATGAGTAGGGTAAAGCTGGAATATGTGGCTACAACCGGACAGCTGAGGGAATGAGAAGCAGGGGGAGACCATGAGAGAAGATGTTGGGCAGTTTGAAATCTTGGCATGGAGGACCTTCTGTATATTAAATGATTGGCAGCACACGAAACACAGGAGTGTGGACAGACAATATCGCCAATGTTAACGGCATTGACTATAAGAAAAGGAACCTTGTAATTTAAATATTGAAGATTCTCAAGGACAGTAAACTCACTGGAGGCAACAATCTGGTTGCCTATGTTGTTGACATCTGCAGTCGGTCCTTGCAGGAAACTATTAGCACGATTCTGCTTAAGTGAGCCCAGGTTCTTGGCCAGCGCCTGGCGCAAATTGTGCATGCTTGACTGCATTTGCTGATTAAACTGCTCCATGGATTTGTCAAACTGTTCTCTTTCCGCTTCCGTCATGGGGCTGTAAAATAACTTTCAGCGTGAATGAAACTTAAAAAACTTCGGATACAAGCAGTGCATCAGAATTTATATGTATTTACTCACATTCGTAGAGACAAAGACTTGACTGAAGATATTGCCCGTATGTCTCACACAGGAAGACAGATGCGGGGAAAGCTTAACACGTTAGATGGGAGGTCACAATAATTAAAAATAAATAGGGGAAAAACAAAAATAAGGAGGAAAAAAATAAAAGTTAGTTGCATATCCTTTACAGGACGTAGCAGTCAACTCCAGCATTATTGGTTGTTTGTGATTCTTGGGAAAGTTTAAATTCAGTACTTTGCCATTGAATTCTGAACGACTAGCACTTATAGAATGCTATGGAAATACCAACGCAAGGCGGTCTTATGCCAAATCGCCAGCAGCTGTGTTTCGGTATGCGGGATTACGAATTGCATTTGTAACCCCTTCGACACAGAGAATAAAAAAAGACAACGTAAAGCCTCACTTCGAGAGATTAATTCATATGCCTTTTTAGGTAGCAATATAGTCAAAGATAGGGAGTAGATAACGATATTTTTAAAAATACAAAAGGCAAGAGAAGCTGTTTTAGCACTAAGAAATGTGTGTACTTCAAAATAAATTAATCTTCGCACCAAATGCGAAGGTTAAAAAATACTTCTCAGAAACATTTGGCGAAGGTCTAAACCAATTACAAGCTACAAACATTCATTAACTGGTGCCTTACAGAATTACGAATGTGGACATTATGGAGAAATATATGCAATTACCAATGAATCAAGAGGTGAGGAAAAGACCACAGAGCTGGATAGGCCATACATTGAGAAATCCTGATAACAGTATAACTAGGAAAGCCTTTGTCTGGAATACACACGGGACAAAATATAGAGGTACACTCGGAGAAGAAAAGCGGAGACACACATGAATAATGTGTGGGGAACATGGACGGATCAGTATGTGATAGCAAATGATAGGAAGACTTGGAGTGAGTTGGCTGATGACCTATGCGCCAATGAGAGATAACGGCGAAAGAAGAACAAATTAAGCAGAAGATCTAGTAGATAACAGTGACGGTTGAAGAAATGCATAGTTGTACGTATTGTTTCGATGCCTTCTCTTGGTCTTTACATTATAGTCGAACATTGCGACAGCTAAAGATAATGGACTCCTATTCCACTTCATCCTGGCATGCTGAATAAATGGCAGTAGACACACATCTTCCTGAACAAACCAGGGTCCATGAATTATTTGATCACTATCATTTCGGTGGCCTTACTTCCCACAATATTTCCATTTACCCATTTTATTAGGCTGAATCGACCCCAGGAGCCACATTATCAACAATACCACCCCCAAGATGTATGTAGATAGCTACGACGATTCCCCTGTTTTACTGATGATGTCAGCCATCCGGTCACTTGCACTGTGTCAGACAATCCACTGCTTTCAATGTAAACTTACATTTATAAAGCGCGGTGCTCCTGCTCCTCTCCCGGCTCCTCCCCCAGCTCCTCCGCGTGCTCCTGTTCCTCCTCCTCCTCCTCCTCCTCCCCCTCCTCCTCCTCCTCCTCCTTCTTCTTCTTCTTCTTCTTCTTCTTCTTCTTCTTCTTCTTCTTTTCTCTTCGTTTTCTTTTTTTTTTTAAATTGACTTGGGATCATAATGCGACCAAACTCAAAATGTATACACAGAAATATCTTGATAATTAAAGCTGCCGGCGTGATACCAACCACATCACCAACCAAGTGCCCATGGGTCTATTAACATATGTGTCTAGCACCATATGTCCAATACGGCTTAAGACATGCAAATGAGTCCTTCACTTACTTTTACGTTTACGTTTAATTTATGTACTGAAATCCTAATTATACTTACACCACCCTAATTGTTCCCTTGCACTGCAATCACACAATATTAGTTAGGGGAAAAATACATTAAGTGATGTATGTATAATATATGCTGGTCTGACAATGCCGGTCTCACTTACGCTGGTCTAACGTATGCTGGTCTAATGTAAGCTGGTAGAATTATGCTGTACTAACGTATGCTGGAATAATGTATGCTGTTTTAAAGTATACTGGTCTAATGTATGCTTTTCTAACATATGCTGGTCTAATGTATGCTGTTGTAACGTATGCTGGTCTAATGTATGCTATTGTAACGTATACTGGTCTAATGTATGCTGTTCTAACGTATACTGGTGTAATGTATGCTGTTCTAACGTATACTGGAGTAATGTATGCTGGTCTATGGTATGCTGGTCTAAGGTATGATGGTCTAAGGTATACTTGACAAACGTATACTTGTCTAGTATTCGTTGGTTTAACGTATGGTGATTGTGACATGGTGTATCAGTCATCCACTTTCCCAGTCCACCACATCTTTAATAATGCTTTTAATCTTGAGCGGAGACCATCCTGATAGCGGAGATATTAATAGAATTGAACTTTCTAGAACCTGGAAGGGAAGGGAAAAGGCGCATGCCCGTGTTTTGATTGGATACTACCTCTCTGAGTAACGCTTTCTTTTGGGCCAAATTCAAAGTCTGGGAGTTTGAAATAGGAGTCCATCAAGATAAGATGCACTCCGATGTGGTGATCATAAAGCCCTAAAAATTCCATATAATATTGTTCTCTGAACAACAGGTACCACTTTAAAGCATATTTAAATGGTTTGGCAATGCCTAGTGAGCGAAAGAGAAAAATATAAGAGTATTTTTATGAGAAAATGTGAAAGTGAAATCAGAACTTCATTGTGAAGGTATTCTGAATATTGCTCTTCAGTCTGTCAGGTCTGCCAAGCTGTATATTCCAATTGTCTACCATTTGCCTGCTGTGACTGTTTGTGTGTGCTTGATGAATGTAAATTACGCTCAATGCATATTCGCAAACCTTTGTGCATTCTGGATTCTCATATGAATGCCTATCATCGCCCGCTCTTGATCAAACGGTAGTAATGCTCTTGTGAATCTACGTCTGTTATCAGAATGTGTTTTATAACATGTAACATTTCCCTTGTAAGTGCTGATAATGTTTGAGTGAGTGTGTTGGTGTTTTATAAGTAACCTCTCACATTAGTAGAAGGAAAGACGGATGGTGTGTTCGAACCGTGTCTTAGTTGCGGAATATATTGTATGGCTCATTTAAATTTACAGGGAAAAAACATGTTTTTCCATATGTGATTTGTTACATATGTGAACAATTGTTTATGCAATTTTGCTTCTTTTACCTACTGTGGTGGATATGGCCATTACTCAGTGGGGGAAAGAGCACTTGATGATGGTGATGATATGATGTACTTGTGAGCCGAGTTTAGTCTGAAAAGGGGTGAGGTCTATCATTGCTGTGTAAGTGTGTATGAAATAGGCCATCCATGTAACAGAGTACCACCCATTGGTCTGGTCACTGTGTATTTGCATTAGTCACATTATATTGCATATTGCAGTTGTAAATGATGCCTATCTTCCATTTGCCTCACAATGCCTGCTCATGTTGCTATTTCACAAAGCTTACTCATGCTGCTTGCTTTACAATGCCTGCTTCATAATGCCTGCTTTACTGTGTCTGTTTCTCATTGTGCCCAGGTCTACTGTGGTTTACATATTGTGAGAACCTAGACATATAAAATGCTTGTAATTGTGTAAGGCTACCCATGTCTCAGCATATGGGCTTGTGACTATCACAAATAAAGGTGAATAATGAAAAGGTATCACCCACAGTCCATCTGAGTGGAATCCACTCCATCACCAATATGGGGTTTTGGTAACACCCTCCCCCCTACTCCCCATTTCCATCTGTGTATGTTGATGTTTGATATAACATTGTCTTTGAACAAACGTAAAGCGAATATTGTACCTTTTATATATCATCAGAGAAAATGGATGGTGGAGAGGCCTTCTTCTTCATGGGGACATACAAATGAAAGTCCCTACTTCAGGATTACAACTCCTTTGAAAATGTGGAAACTATAAATTAACAGTAACCACAATGTCTTCAGGAAAATACCAGCATAAATCTGCATCAATATTTGTCAAAGCTGAAGGCACTGATAGGGTCTCGATTTAAACCCAAACACAGGAGGGACTCTGTTACCAATGTTGTAGGAATTACCTTCAAGATTAGAAGTGGATATCCTCATCTCCACGGATTAACCTCCTGGACTCAGTTGTCTCAGACAGGCATGATCAAGATGAGAGCTGTGAACTTGAGACTTACCATTATTTTTCCTGGGACTGTAGCAGCAGTACTATCGAGGAACTATTAACCTCAACTCATTACTAGTTGTGGTGTAACAAGGAGAATGTAATTCCAATTTACTTGTTCATTTCATTGTACTTGGATTAAATTCAAACTTACAAGCAGGAACCAGAATCCTGTATTTTATCCTCATTCATTGAAACGTTTTGGGAGAGATAAGCTTCGTAGAATAATGCTGTATAGTGGAGTTATCTTTCTACTGACTGGATGGTATGCAGACTATATTTATGGTATAACCCGAGTCGCCAGCTTCTCGGCCAGTCTACTCACCATTGAGAGGCCATGATTATCTGTTCATAAACTGTTCAGAGGAGGGATTAGACTTATATGGGAACCGTCATGGGAAAGCTGCAACCTGGGACCTTCTCAAAACCTCTTCAGGTACAGGATGTCAACGGACAAGAATAGCAGTGTGTCCCTATGTCTGCCCCATTCTAGAAAGTCTACCAGCGCCTTACTCTTAGCGACAGTTGAAAGGATAATGCATGATGTACCTCTGTAGTTTGCAAGAGGAGTTGATAGATTAGATGTGTGATGGAGGAGAATTAGTGGTTGCATTTTGTGGCCTGTTGGTTGGTTTTTAAAGTGTTGGAACGTGGGGTTTTTCATCATTTGATTATGTGGTTGTTTCGGGATTTGAAATTTAAATATTGAGCACAACCCACTACTGGCAACGCCGATCGCATTCTGGTATGAACCTAAGGCCTATCCACGTCAATATGGAAGCACTATACTCGAGTTTCGCCCTCATTTGAGCTCGTCAGTAGTGCATATCCCTGACCGGATCCGGAAACAGTCCCGGATCACGCGTGTGAAGCGGGTTCATCATTGTTTTTCACTGCATACATTTTTTTGTTCGAAGTGCAAACTGTAAACACGATGGAGCCTGGGTCCTCACTTGACCCCTACAGTTCATTAATAAAAACCTGATTGTGTTTAGAACAGTTTTGAAGTACATGTCCATGTAATGTCTTGGTCTGCTGATGTGAAGTACATTATTGTGAAATGTCCTTTCCAGCTGTTGTCAAGTACAATTACTGGTGCATGTCTTGTTCAACTGTTGTTGATGTCAGTGATATGTGAATGTCCTGTAGAAATGTTGTCCAGAATATCTCATGATGTATGTCTTGTTCAATTGTTGGTGTAAGCATTTCCATGTGAATGTATGTCTAACTTTTGTCAAGAACTTGTCATGTAGATGTCTTGTTCAACAGGGGTTAAGTACAGTTATTGTTGATGTTTATTTTCACTATGGTTGACTCCTAATGTCCTAATGTCTAATGGTAAAACTGACATATGTCACTTTGACACAATAAAATAAGGGGAGATCTAATGTGGCGGACTGAAATAACACTGACAACATTATGGTGGGAGAACTAATTCCTCGGTTGTACAGGGGCGAATAGTCCTGATCTCCTTATGGCCTTGAGGGGACCTTTTCCTTCTTTTATAAAATTTATGTGTAGATACTTGGGTTAGATCTAGGAATCTCACAGTGGTGGTTCTGAGCCAGGAAAACTGGTTCATCTAAATGGCTAAGCGGGAGTGATTTATCTATCTTATTTGAGATGCCTCTAGACAAATACTTGCCAAATCATACCCTTTATCTTGTCTATCTATTATACAAGATATATTTACAGAGACCACTTCTAATTGGGTCCTCTTTCTTCTCCTGACATGCCACACTGAGCAAATGTATGCTGTTGTAACGTATGCTGAAATAATGTATGGAGGAATAATGTTTACTAGTTTAGTTTAGTATAGTTTAGTTTAGTTTAGTTTAGTTTAGTTTAGTTTAGTCGATGGATCAACATCACCGCACATGGGTGCAATCCATAAGTGCTCCGTTTTCCTCCTAACTCAAATCTGAGTCTGGAGAAACACAGCTTATTGCACGAACTCCGTAGCACCGGCGAGGATCCAGAAAATACTTTGGGTTGATTTTTAACTCGAAATGTTGCCCGGGCAGCGCCGTTAAGCTACTCTTCTTCGATTTCCAACTGCCAAGGGATTTTTTACAAGCGCATCAATACACACGGGCGCCCGATCTCACTACACAGAGAACAGGGGAAATGTATTACTAGAAGTCCACGTGAAAAGATTCCGACATCACAGGGGCTTGAACCCGGGACCTCCAGCGGACACCATACCTCGAGACCACGCAGCTCCCCCTACTTACTAGTCTACCGTATACTGATCTAACGTATAATGGTCTAACGTAGATTGACATAACGTATGCTGGTCTAACATAAGCCGCCCTCATGTATGCTGGAATAATGTATGCTGGTCTAACGTAAGCTGATATAACGTATGCTGGTCTAACATAAGCTGGTATAATGTATGCTGGCCTAAAGTAAGCTGGTCTAATGTGTGCTGATCTAACGTACGCTGGTCTAATGTATACAGGTCTAACCTAAGCTTGTCTAACGTAAGCTTGTCAAACGTATCTTGGTTTAACGAATCTTGGTCTAACGTAATCTGTAACGTGAAGTAACAGCTCTGTGTTAACACTCCATACACCTCTCCAAAGGTGTGATCTTCTTCTTATATTTGATGTCGCATGACATTTGTGATCATGTTTGTCCACAGCCTTATGTCTTGTGCTTTGTTCAAATTCAAGATGCTACACTATCTAGTATCTTCTTTCTTGGTCTCCCTATACACATACTGCTATATCGTTTTCCAGCTGTGACGACATACGCCATCTTTCCAGTTCTTATGACATACCCAAAGATTATGGACTGTCTTCTTCTGATGCATGTAAACTGCTCTCTTTTTTAAGTTTACTTCTTTCGATAAATCTTCATTTCTCGTTCTATCCGTCGACAGTGTTCTCATTATTCTTCTATAAAATCAGATCATATATATATATATAAGGTCGGAAGATGTCGTCAGACAGGTCTGCAGTCTTACCAGTATCAATCCCGGCAAGGAATGGGTGCCGGTGCCTCCAGCCTTTAAGTGCACTTTCTCCTGCATTATCACACTCGACAGACCGTGCAGAGAGCAGAACCCTGCCGCTGTCAATGCAGAGGTTAACGCGCTCATCTATGAACACTCAGATAGCCCCGAAGTGCTCATCTATACAGATGGATCTGTTGTAAAGCAGCAGAGAAGTGCGTGGGCATTTACAGCCCGTTCAGCGGGCCGAACCGTTCAAGAATCCAGTGGTGCCCACTCCATGACCATGAGCAGCATGACGATGGAGGTGATGGCAGTTACACAGGCTTTCATATGGCTGGAATCACAGCATTATACCAACGTGTGTGTACTAAGTGATTCTATGAACATGATTCAGAAGGTCGAAGCTGGATCTGTACGTACACAGTGGACTGAATCGCTGCGGAAGTCTGTTGTCCGTAAAGTCACCTTCATCTTTGTCCCAGGACATTCGGGAGTCGAGGGAAATGAACGAGCTGACAAACTGGCTGGCTCTGCACCCCCTGTAGATGGTAAGCCCATGGATCGTGCCGATGTTATTAACGTCCTTAAAGATTTGGCGAGAACAGAGGATTTTGATGTCAGTGATTCCACATCGCTGTCCAGGAAGAAAGACCTGGGAGTAAGAATCGGCACAGCCAGACGCGAGAGGTACATCGGGAAAACAAAGTGCCTCGTCAACCAACACAGAACTGGCACTATTAGCCACCGGACGCTGATACATATGCTGGGGGGGGGGAGGATCTGAGCACCTATGGACATGTCCGGAGTGCAACGAAGATACCCCAACTGATAACAGATAACTGATATATATATATATATATATATATATATATATATATATATATATATATATATATATATGTGTTTTTTTCTGTTTTTAATTTAAGACTATGTACTTTACTGTGACCATATTTTTATAGTTGTATCTATCATTTCTTGTAATTGCGTTTCATTTCAGCGACCAGACCCATATCATCAACATAACCAAGATTCAAGGTTCGATAACAAGAAGCAAGCATTACCTGCTGAAACCACCGTTGCCGTTGTAGCGGGTGCACTTACAGTACTCTACCCTGCCTCCGGTGATGAAAGAGTTGCTGATGCTGTTCATGCTGTAGCCATTCTTACAACATTTGATCGCGTTGCCATCTAATATATAGGTAGACGCATTTTTGCATTCCTCTCGTCCTTCTAGGCAATCAATGTCTGGAGGAATACAAATCTTAAAATAATGAAAAGGTGGGTCTTTTCTTACAAGACATATGAGACATTTGGAGAACGAAACAACGGATAAACTTTATTTTAAAGTGTAATGAATTGAGCACGCAGGCCCGTCAGACATTCTGCCCTTCTTATATTACTGCTTTCATACATTATTTAATCTTAGACAACAACAACAACAACAACAACTGAAAGGCCAAACCTTAGACACATTACGACAATATTAAACGCAGTACAAGGACGAGAAGTATTACATTAGTAACGGAATGAAAGCAAAACACTACACATTTGCTTAGGTTAGTTTAGTCGGCGGATCAACGTCACTGCACACGGGTGTAACTCATGTGTGCTCCGTTCTACTCCTAACTCAAGGCTGAGTCTGGAGATAGTTAATTAGTTAGTTAGTCGACAGATCACCTGGCACGAAGATGAAACTAATCTTTGCCAGCCGAGACAGCCCCAGAGACATCAACCATTCTCTTCGGATCCACCCCATCTCTATCCTCTTGAGCATTCTCTTTGAGTCACCAAGGAAACATGCTCTAGTGAATGTCTGTGTCTCGAGAAATGTTATTGCTTTACTTACTGCCACGACTTCCATAGTCAGGCTATTTGTGGTCTCAACAAATGCACCAGAGTCCTCCTTCACAATTCTCCCTTCGGTCTGAGCCGTAAAGGCCCATGAGCTTCTCACATGACGGACGACCGACCCATGTGTGTAGCTGACAGCATCATAGTCTAACGAATTCTCGAAAATCAAGGCTTGTACTTCCGCCTCCACAGCAGCCTTCTTGTCTGCATGCATTTTCTGTCTAGTTGGATGCAAACTGAAAAGGACGTACAAAAATCTGTTGGCACTTGTACCCACTCCTCGCCAGATACTGAGTCATCAAGTGCACATACCTGTTGAAGAATCTCTTCGGCTTGACTCATCCCCGACCTTCCTCTTTTTAACCTGCTGTCCTTCACCTTCCTAATTTCACTATGCAGTGGATGTTGTGTGTTTAACTGTAAGTTAAGCACGTGCTCTGCAAATTTGTATTCTGTCTGCAATGGTTAGAAAATCAAGAAGGAAGCGCATCGCTCTGCATGCTGTATCTCTTATACATCCAAGAATAATGCGCATAGCTTCGTTCTGTATCCTATTCATCCCCTCTATCTGCTTACGGCTGAGAGTCAGGATCGCCATCTCATACTCAGAAACAGACATGACCAGCCCCTCGTATAGAAGACATAGGTGGCGCTGCTCGCAGTTTGCTGCCGCTATCATCCTCATCGCAGCGAAACCCCACTTTGCCTTTGTTATCACCTGGTCTATGTGCTCATTATAAGCAAGGCTTCGATCAAACCGTATCCTCAGGTAATTCATTGCCTGCGCTCTTTCCACCGTCTTTGAACACAGATTTACCGTTGGTGTTGGCGTGTTGACAATATGGTTATTCAAAGAGAACCATGTCACAGTTGCTTTTATTGGATTAACCATTGCCTCAACTTCAACACACCAAGTACTTATGCGATTAAGTTCGGTTCAGCAACCTGCTCTCTATCCTTACCCTGTCGATACACTAAAACATTGTCGGCAAATGACAGTGTCCTCCCCGGTACAGTTAAGTCCGGAGAATCTCAGCTCAGTGTATGAACTCCGCAGCACCGGCGTGGATCCTGAAATACTTTGGGTAGATTTTTAACTCAAAATTGTGTCCGGGGAGCGCCGTTAGGCTACTCTTTTTCGACTTCTAACTGCCAAGGGATTATTTACGTGCGCAACAATACACACGGGCCAGGGGAAATTTTGTTACTAGAAGTCCACGTGAAAAAGAAATTCCTGCCCTCACCGGGGCTTGACACCGGGACCTCCAGCACCCGAGGGGGATATTATATTAATCATTTGATTCACCCCTTGAGTTCACGGCTATCCTATCATGCATGCTCTTTCGTTGAGAACGACGAGATTAAATCAAATGGAGATCTGTCACATCTTTCGTATAGTCTTAGAAGCAGCCATGAGAAGACCGTGGCGATTCCCTAGGTGAGCCCAGCACCAGAGCGATATGTGTCGGCTCTGCAACTATGGAAGCCTCCCTGGATGGTGGATAATGCCCATGGACTGTCCCTGCCTTCCATTGAGGGCTGATCGTGAAGTATTAGACCGTTCTAACTTGACCAGCTTGGATGTGGACGGCACCACAGAAGTGAGAGTCCCCCAGGAATCCTAACATGGTCAAAAAAGAGACGCAAAAGTCAGATGTGTTGGCCTAAGGGTCTAGGCCGAAGGGTGCATAACAATACACCGCAATAACATCTGGGGAAAACACTCCGTAATATTAATAATAATAATAATAATAATAATAATAATAATAATAATAATAATAATAATAATAATAAGAAGAAGAAGAAGAAGAAGAAGAAGAAGAAGAAGAAGAATAGTCTTAGAATGACGAAGTCAGTTTTGGTAGGTTATCTGAGACTATTGTAACAGATACGAGACATAATGGCTGCAGCAGGATAATTGAAAACAGTGGGAACATGTGATACTTGCAAAAAAAAGAGATAGATAATAAAACTAGGCCACAGTGTACAGTTACTCATTTAAATTACTCAAGTATTTACTTCCTGAAAAGCTAGAATTATACTGAAAGTAGCAATATATAATCTACGCATTAGGAAACAGCACAGAAGGTTCGACATATTGAGGCACAACTACAGGTCTACGGTAACAACAGTAGAAGATAAACTATAGACCACTGAATAACTAAAAATGACGTTGAAGTTTATACAAGAGACAACATTGCAGACACACAAGTTTCAAACGAACGAAAGAAGAAGAAGTAAAACAGCAGACACGTATTGGCTTAAGTCAATATGTTGAAGTTAGTTAGTTAGTTAGTCGACAGATCATCCTCGTTGCACATCGGACCATTCAGTCCATAAGTGCTCGGATCCCCTCCTCAGCAAATCCCGCAGCGTGTAGCGGCTAACGACGCCAGTTCTGTGTTTTTTTATCAATCTTCTTTGGCTTCCTGCGTAGTGTTCTTGTTTGGCCACCCCTCTTTTAATTTGCTGCTCTCGCAGTCTGGCCATTGTTGTAGATTCACAGTCAACACTTGGTTCTTGCAAAAGTCTCACTTCTCGTAGAGCATTCAGAATGTCAGCCTGGTCCATGGCGCGTCCGCCCTCCACAGTAGCCTCACCTGCGAGCTTGTCAGCCCGCTCATTTCCTTGTACTCCCGCATGACCTGGCACGAAGATGAAACTTATCTTTGCCAGCCGAGACCGCTCCAGAGGCAGCAACCATTCTCTTCGGATCGACCCCTCCTATATCCTCTTGATCATGTTCATTGAGTCGCTAAGGAAACAAGCCCTAGTGAATGTCTGTGTCTCGAGCCATGTTATTGCTTTACTTACTGCCATGACTTCCATGGTCAGGCTACTTGTGGTTTCAGTGAAAGCACCAGAGTCCTCCTTCACAATTCTCCCTCCGGCCCGAGCTGTAAAGGCCCATGAGCTTCTCACATGTCGGACGACCGACCCATCTGTGTAGATGACCGCGTCACTGTCTAGCGAATTCTCGAAAATCAACGCTTGTACTTCAGCCTCCACAGCAGCCGGATTTTCTTGTCTGCATTTTCTATCTAGTTGGATGCAAACTGAAAAGGATGTGCAGAAGTCTGTTGGCACTTGCACCCACTCCTCGCCAGGTTCTAAGTCCTCAAGTGAACACACCTGTTGAAGAATGTCTTCGGCTTGACCCATCCACGACCGTCCTCTTTTTAACCTGCTGCCCTTCACCTTCCTAATTTCACTATGCAGTGGATGCTGTGTGTTTGCGTTAATTCTGAGGTAGGCGCGTGCCCTGCAAACTTGCATTCTCTCTTCAATGGTTGGGAAATCAAGAAGGTAGCGCATCGCCCTGCATGCTGTATCTCTTGTACATCCAAGAATAATGCGCATAGCTTCATTCTGTATCCTTTCCATCCTTTCTATCTGCTTATGGCTGAGAGTCAGGATTGCCATTGCATACTCCAAAACAGACATGACCAGCCCCTCGTTACAGAAGACATAGATGGCGCTGCTCACAGTTTGCTGCCGCCATCACCCGCATCGCTGCCAAGCCCCGCTTGGCCTTTGTTATCACCTGGTCTATGTGCACATTATAAGCAAGGCTTCGATCAAACCGTATCCCCAGGTAATTCATTGCCTGCGTTCTTTCCACCGTCTCTGAACACAGCATTACAGTTGGTGTTGGATTGTTGACAATATGATTATTCAACGAGAACCAAGTCACTGTTGCCTTTGTTGGGTTGACCATTGCCCCAGCTTCATCACACCAAGTACTTATGCGATTGAGTTCGGTTTGTAGTTCCACAGCAACCTCCTCTCTATCCTTACCCTGACGATACACTAAAACATCATCGGCATATGACAATGTCCTGCCAGGTCCAGTGATCTGCTCACTGGTGATTCTCACTGTGTAGGCGTTGAACAGTACCGGAGATAATGGTGATCCCTGTGGTAGGCCAGGATATATTGTTGTTGGTTCCGAAGTCCAACTGCCACATCTAAAAACTACTTTCCGTTGGAAGAGGGCTGCAGCGATCCAACTAAGGAGGAATGGACTTACGTTTAGTTCAAGAAGCTGAAACATTAAAAAATCCAGTGGTACTCTGTTGTATGCGTCCTCAAGATCAATCGCTGCAGCAACAGTTTCAGTGCCTGAGTGGAAACCTTCATAGACATCATGGGCAAAGACTGCTGCATTGGTCCAGGTTTCTCTTTTTGGACGGTACCCACCCAGGGTAGGTGGGAAAACACCTTGCCTCTCTAGTTGGCTTGATATTTTCCTGGCAATTACCTTCTCCAGCAGCTTGCCTACTGTATTCTGCATGGTTATAATTCGATATCCCTGAATTTTTTTGTGGTCTTTGTCAGGCTTCGGCAAGGGAATCAGATAGCTATGTAACCATTCCTCCTTGATGCTAGCACTCCCTATACTGTTGTTGTACATGTCTGCTAGTTTCTCTAGCTCATTGTCGGTACACCTATTTATGTCGTCGTATCTTATGCCATCAGGACCTGGAGCACTGTTTTTTGATCGTCGAAGCACAGCCTTGATTTCTTTCACTGTCACTGTGTCTTCATCCGAAGTGTTCTGGGCCTTGCATCTGTCTGAGGTGACCTCCTTGGCCAGATTCCGGCCTCCCATGTCTGTCTGGTTGCTCTGCTCAAGGTAGCGTTCAAAGAGGGCTTTGCCCTTGTCGTCATCAGTCCTCTGCCAGATGAGGTCAGCACCTTGGAAGTCAGAAATGCTCTTATTCTTGACTACCCCACTCATGCTTTTATGTAGTCGCCAGAACAATTTCAGTGACTTGTCTGTGCTTACTCTTTGACACACCTTTGCCCATTTTTCGCTTTTAACCACCTTGATCAGTTTTTTTAAATAGCTTACTTTTGTGTGCATCTCTCTTTCTACGTGCAAGCAGGGACTAGGATGACCAGCTCTGTACTTCTTGGCATTTTGCCATCTCCTTACAGCACTACGCTTATCCACCCAAGCCTTCTCCACCTCGAAACTCCACCACGGTGGCTGCTCCCAGCTTTTTCTCCTGCCCTGAAACGTTCTGCGCTTGTCACGTCTTATTTTGCTCACCACATCTTGCCCTGTACTGTCATACTGGAACGTCTTTACCTTTAGCTTGTGCTACCTGGTTCTGCCTTTCTCCACCAATATGCTGCAAGGGTGGTGGTCGCTGCCATGGTGTCCTAGGACACCCCATCTACACACTGTAGTGAGTGAAGGTGAAACTAGCGCCAGATCAATAGCACTGTCCTCATCGCCTGGACGGCTTGCTGTCCTGGTGACACAGCCACTGTTGATACAAACCAGGTCGATGGTTTCCAGTGCAGTCTCGAGCTCCTCCCCTTGTGTATTGGAGGAAGTGTTTCCCCATGATCTGCCTTTAGCGTTGAAGTCACCACAGAAAATAACATTTCTCTCGTGGCCTAATATGCCACTTAAGCACTGCCACTTCTGGGCGTCCACACTTGCATTGCGGGCATAAACATTAACCAACACGAATGGTATACTGGAATGAACTCTCAACGCCTGTATTTGTATATCGTCACTGTCCCAACTGGACATGTCTAGCTCTGACACCACCATGCTGTCGCGAACGAGAATCGCCGTTCCCAGATGTCGTCTGTTGTAGAAACATTTGAAGCCGGCAATTCGGAGTAGCTGATCGCCCAGTCTCGTCTCCTGGAGTGCTACAATGTCGTTCCTGTAAACTAGGGTTTCTAAAATAGAGCCCCGTTGTTTTACACTGTCACAGTTCCAATATAGAATACGGATGTTCCTGAGTCCTAGACGGTGACACTTGAGTCTAAAACGTCTCAAACCCCCGCGCTTACCTTGCTTCTTTGTCCCTGCGCGGCTACCACGCCGCTTCGTTATGTTGACTGTTGATCGCTCGGAAAGAAGACGTTCTTCCGCCATGTTGAAAAAACGTAAACACAGCCTGCTGATAACCACACACGCTGCTGAAAATTCACTCAAGGGTGGCTTCGCTCGATGCACGAACTCCGTAGCACCCGCGCAGATCTTGAGTAGAAACTCCTGGTTTTACATCCTGGCACACCAATTACACGCAAGAGATGAATAAATCTATCCCTTACGCGAAAAAGTTAACGAACACAAAACAACACGACCGGCCGTCGCCTTCTTGAAACCGGAAGCAACACATATGTTGAAGTTAGAGGTGCAATTTTAATGTCACAACCAACGTAGCCTGTCCCTTATCTGAATACGTCTATGGCTAAGGAATGATGAACACTTTTCACATCCCGGCTGTTCGCTATCGGATCTCCTTGCCTTCGGCCTACACTCACATATAGTAGATTTGAATCGGGTTTCTCTCACGGGTGTTCTCTTTTCGACAAGTTCTACTATACTCGAGAAATAAATGACTGCTCGGAGTGGAGGTCAATGGCAACAACAACAAGAGCAGTTTGCTAAATGGCGTCGGCAATGGGACACCGTTCCACAAACCATGGCCTCATCAAAGCCTTAAGAGTTTAACATAAATGTCAAAGACTCGACCGCATCCCCTCCGCCAGGAAGAGCAGTCAATCTTGAAGAGGCCAGGAGGTGATACGGTGCCCGAGGTAAGGGCAGGGGAGATGAGGTAATGGGAGATGGTTATCCATTCCCTCATGAGACACGCAGGCGTTGTTCAGAGAGTTAGCACTCTAATCACGATAGCATCACGCCTCGTGGTAGCCACGGAGAAGTTGAGTATCCACTCAACATACCACGTCTGCGATCAGCGTGCCATGTGAGGCAACACGCACCAAGGTCAAGGTCGATCCGCGTGGTGTGTGACGAGGGGAGGAAAGAAGATCAGACCGGGGACGGGACTTGTAGTATGCACCTCGTAGAATAGCGATAGGGGTTTTTGTATTTAACTAAATAGATAGAGAGTTAGCATAGGCATTAACAACTAGTGATAGATAATTTCTGTGGCTTTATGTTGTGTGTTTACTAGCGACTGTTACCTGCGTGTAGCGAGCCAACGGCAATAAAATGTACCCGTTATTTTCCTCGCACACGACTTGCAAGTTTTCTTGTATTGGTGTGGGAGAAGTATCCGATGATGCCTGTCAGATGAGTTGTTGACAGGCAAGGATAATTGTGGTGTCAGAAGTGGTGCTTGGACGAAAGAGCCAAGCAAATCCACTCAGCCACGGCTCTAGACTAGGATCTAATTTTTGTCAGTGACGGTAATCTGTGCAGACGAGAGCAATTTGCGGGCTAGAAATGTGCCTATCGTGACGAAATAGATTGTTTAATTGTGTTTATGAAATGTTTATTGAGTGAAATCATGTATTCTTCAAAGCTGTAAGTAGTAATATTCTTATTTTCTCATATTCATTTATGTATTTACCAATTTATTTATGAATAAGCACCAAACATGATTCATGGCGGAGCGATACACAGCCAGCCGACAATATCGATTTTTGAAAACTAAAAATAGCGCTGCGCCTCTGACGTAGAATGATTGACAAACAGTCGTCCTGGGTCATTTGCATACAGCAATCGAGTGTTTACAAAATCGCCAAGCGGCTGATCGCCTGAATCTGTGCTTTATATTATTTATTATTTGTTTATTTGAGTTATTAAATGAATATATTTATTTATTAAAACATTATTATGGTATTTTTATTTATTTAAAAGCAGTTATTGATATTTTTGGTCCTACTTTCTCTTTGTTTACCGTCACGATGGAACTATTTTCGGCCACGCAGATGAGACTTGGCTGCACAACACTTACATAAATTAACTAGGTTAGTAACGAAAGGCAATTACTGATAGAACGAAGACAGGACATTGACATTAAATTTAATTAACACATATTCTAGTTGTTCGTGAGTCTGTCATTGTCAAAGTCATTGTCCTTAGTTGTCGGGAAAATCATATCGTGCAGTAAGTGTAAATACTGCTGCCCTGCATATCAGAGGGCAAACAACAGCTGAAGACGTATGCCAGTGTGCCAAATAAAGGGTCCTCATTACGAAACGTGCCTCCATCCCAAAGTACCTAACAAGGTGACCTGTGTCAACGGAGTTCCGTTCCCTGATTCTCGGGAACATTAAGTTGAGTATACCTATATTTTTGGCATGCATTGTGATTAATAGTGCATCTCTTTTTCAGCTTGTGATACACTAGCATATTTTTGTGCTCTGATTTCCAACATAGAAACTTTCTTCAGCATATAAACTGAAAATACAAGTCATAGTCCTCAACGAGGAACAAATATAGAACATCATACATAAATATTTGAATAAACAAATCATTGTAAGTCAACGCTAGCTAATTACTTAACAGCATGGCTACTTTATCAGATTTTATAAAAGCAGGTAAAGAATTACAATATACAGGAAAGGACTTAGAAGAATATGCTGATAAGAAATTTAAAGAAGCTGAGACAAAAAAAAGAAAATGCGGAGAGAGATGAACGCGCACGAGAAAGACAACACCAGAAAGAATTAGCTGAGATCACAAAACATAAAGAATTAGAAATTAAACAACAACAGTTACAACATGATAAAGAAGTTAAACAACAACAGTTAGAACATGATAAACAAATTAAACAACAACAGTTAGAACAGGATAAGGAAAATAAACAGAAAGAACTAGAATTAAAGCAAAAGCAATTAGATCAGGAGAAAGAATTAAAACAAAGAGAATTAGAGCTAAAGGAAAAACAAATACAAGTAGAATCAGAGACACAATTAAAGATGAAAGGTATGGATGTAGACTCACACGCAGAGATCTCTGCCACTAAATTAAAAAGTCAACAAGAGGAAAATAAGTTCAATAAATACAAAAATATTATCAAACCATATTGCAAAGAAGATTCCATATCAGCCTGGACAGAGAATGTAGAGTATCAATTTAAATATCACCAAGTTCCATTAGATATGTGGGCTCCAATTTATATGAAGAATCTGAGTGGTGAGCCCCTTAAAGTAATAGAATCTATACCAATTGAGCTTAGATCTAGCTATCAATACATCCATGACAGGATTATGCAGCACTTTTTACTTGATGCCCCTGGGTATCAGGTTCAGTTCTCAAATTTAAAACCAAAACCTAGTGAAACTTTCATTGATTATGTTTCAAATGTGCAGAGTGTACTAAACAGGTGGCTGAAAGCAGCTAACATAGGAAAAGACTTCGATAGATTAAAAAACTTAATAGCTATGGATAAGGTTATATCCACTATACCATCGCCTTTTGCTAAATTTTTGCAGCAGTCAGACATTGAGAACATCGAGCAGTTTGAGAAAAAAGGCTCAGCATATTTTTCTTCTAACAGAGATATTTTTAAGACTTCAAATGACTCTGAAATAGTTTCCTTTGTGAGAGACCAACCAAAAAACTATCAGAATAACAGACAACCCTTTCAGAAACACGACATCAAAGATAGAAAAGTGTCAAAATGTATTTACTGTCAACTTTTGCATGACACTTATTCTATGTGTGACAAATCGCCAAACTACCCGGCGCATCTTGAAAATGTTATCAAGAAGCAACAAAATAAAAGATCAGCATACAGGCGTGCAATCAAATGTTTTTTTTTTGTTCCAGCTATGGCCATTATTCTAATAAGTGCCTTGGCCGCCAACGTATGAAAGCTAACAATGCTATTTTGATTGACACCTCTTCAGATAGTGGTAGTGAGACTGAGTGTGAAGTTGAAAATGTATTACCTTTCAAGGAGTCTGAAGATGTCTGTTGTGTGAACGATGTGTTAAGCTTGCACAATTGTGGACATTGTCAGCAATTTCATGCAGACGGAAGACTGGAATGTGGACATACAGTACCATGCTCAACTGAGAGTGTAAATGCAGCAATAGCCTCCAGAGGCAAGTTAGTGTTCCACAATGCAATGGTCAACGACAAACCATGCCAATGTTTGCTGGACAGCGGCAGTACCCTTATTGGTCTTAGAAAGGATTTAGTGAGTCCAGGTGATTATACAGGCGACTCTGTCAAATGCCGAACCTTTTCGGGTAACATTTAAATTTACCCTTTGGCCAAAGCCCGTATTAACACTCCTTTCCTTTCGGGTACCTTTACTTGTGCAATACTTGACAACCCTTGTACTGATTTAATTTTGGGTTCCTTACCCCAACTGAAACAGTGTACTAGTGATGAAATAGTTGCATGGGAGAAATTAAATGCAGCTAATACAACTACTAGAGCAGACACTGTAAAACATCAAGACACACTACAAGATGAGAGACTACTGTTGCTTTCTCCAACTGGCACAGATGATACCAGCAGACAGAAATTTATAGAACAGCAGAAAGCTGATCCTAGTGTGTCTCCATATTTAAAATTAATGAAAGAAAGATCTAAAATGACCAAAAATGCCTCATGGTTCCTTAAACCTAATAATAGTTTTCTTACGAGACATTTTACATCTGAGAACCATGAGAATCAACAAACGGTGAAATCTGTACAACACCGCTTAACTGTGCAAAAACCTGCACACGAGTCACCGCTTCTGGGTCACCTGGCAAAAGACAAAACCAGGCCTAGATTCCAGGCTCATGTTCATTGGCCAGAGGTTTGGAATGAGATTAAATTATTTTGTCGTAATGTATTTTCTTGTAATGTCTGTAAACAATTAGTACATAAGTTTAAGGGTAGACATCCTACAGCTGAAGTACTACCTTCTACTCTGACTTCTAGACCTGTAAGAGGGAGGGTCAAATTTACCAATACACAAACAAGGGTGCTTGAACAATCGATGGTAAACCAAATCAAGACATGCGTCGGTTACTTCCAGACAAGCAAAATGGCAAGGACCATTCAAGGTGTTACATGACATTTCCAATGTTGACTATGAAATATCGATAAACAGACACTTAAAGATATTCCATGTCAACATGTTGAAACTTTACTTTTCACAACAAGACACATAAGTAGGGACAGACGAACATAGTGCATCCACACCTAGTAATCAGACGACAGACATACACAACGCAACTACACTAGGTAGCGAGACTGGCAAATCCGACAATGTACATACATTTAGTGAACTTATAGAATACGCATGAATATATCAGAAGACTGATGACTGGACAACACACTGACTAAAACTAAGACATGTCTTTCTTAGGGTGCGACTCTTCGGTCTCACTGTCAAACCGAGCAAAGTCGAATTAGGCCTAAAAGAAATTCATTTTTGGGTCATGTCATTTCTCAAGATCAACTAAAGACTGACCAGAAAATTAGTACCAAAATTATGAATCTGACCATGTCTACTAGAAAGAAGCAGGTCAGAAGCCTTTTGGGATTAGTAAAGTACTCAGAAATTACAATTCTATATTCCAATGTTTTAAAAGCATCTGTAAAATTGGATGTGAAAGATGCATTATTAATTTCTGCATTGTCAAAAATGGAAATCTTTTTTTGTAATATTCCAATCCTCCGCTTGCCTAATCCTAGACTCGTTTATTATTCTAGGACAGATGCCAGCAGTACTAGGCCAATTTTTTGAGGGCATCTTCCACCCGAGTTGCTACGTGAGCCGTAAGATCACACCTGCTGAGTCCAGAGATTCCATATCACAGTTGCAACCCTAAGCGTCATCTATGCGATGAGAAAGCTCCATCTAATTCTGACGGATGTTCACTGCATTGTCCAGACCGACAACTCCCCGATCACGGTCATACAGAGTGATGTGCATCGAAATGACCGGATATACAGGTGGTCACTAATTTTACCATCTGGGGTAGAAATACCTGAAATCCCACAGATAAATGTAGAGTGATAGTTAGTACATGAATATATTATATTATTCTATGTAAAATAGGTTACATATACATTGACATTATGTGCTTAATCATGTACCAAGAACAGTGAACTATCATGTGTCCGTAGACATCAAGTGAAGAACTGTGCTGCAAAACGTAGATATCACCGTGTGAAATAGGACAGCTCATTACCAACTAAGCTCCATTCCGGTGTTTCATTTGAGTGAAGCGCAGAAAACAGTGTCAGAACAATGCTTGATTACAGACACGAAAAGACTGAGCTACGACACCAGCGAACTCTACACGTGCACTACCGATAGAACACTAGTATGACTGTGCAATGTATTTCAGATACCCAGGCAAAGTGTGTATATATATTATGCCTATAAAACCAATGTACAATCATGAAGGCAACAACTAACCTGAGGTAGCTGAATACCATGTATATAAACTTATTGTGATATGTAACATAATATTTTAAGATAGTGATAAATTAGAGATAGAATTAGGAAATATAATAGTTCTCATTTATTTGAATAGTTTAGTTAGTACAGTAATTAACCCATTAGAATTAAATTAGAATATTAATTTAGACGTAAAAATAGTTAATTACAAGCTAAATTAAAAGTTTGATAGTAATAGTACCATTTAGGGTGTTATATTTCACTTAGCTTCATTTCAGTTCAGTTCATTCCATCCTAATGAAACCATACCATCTAGCAAACATTACCAGTTACTAACAACATCATTTTACATCATAATAGGATAAAAAGAGTAGATAAGTGGACATACATCATTTACACCATTTAAATTAAGAACATCAATCATATAATTTATTTATGCATTTAAAAATATTACTTAGAATAATTTTAGAAAATTACATAATTTGTATTCACATTATCCATCGCATTAAGATACATAACTCAGATCACATCAATTCCATTTAAATATTTAGATTACATCCCTTAGATTAGATAAACATAAGTATTAATATAAGTATATCATATAATTAACATGACAAAAGTTAATAAATTAGTTAACACATTAGATACATATTTATAGAATTAGAATTAGTATGTTAGGATTTAGAGTTGTAGTTTAGTATAATGTAATAGATGATGAGACCAAGGGGATAAACCATCAACACTTTCTCGTCCATGTAAATATAGTGTAAATACATGACTCGTGCAGCGATTTTCGCACAGTCATTGGGCTCAAATATCTCAAACTGAGCCAAACCTGTACAGTGTCACTCCAAGGTTTTTAAAGAATCAGAAGGATTAGTGTGGAAGGATAAAATAGGGGTGACAGAATTAAGGGTGAAAGGAGTGTGACAGAAGTGTGAAAGTGAGAGCGAATGTAAAATAGACGGGAGAGAGTGAGATCGGTCAGCGAATTCTTCTGCTGCCTGGCGCGAATTTTGATGTTTGTCTGTGTTAATGTTGGTTTTCGTTGGTGAAAATGTGCTAGTGTGAGTGTGTTGTCTGTAATATAGTTTAGAACGTAGATTACAGTATTTTGGGTCTCATAACAAGGGAATGTAGTCACGAATTAGTGTTATGCACCTGTTTGTGGCCGCATTTAACCAAATTATGACACTTAAAAAACTAACATACATACACATAGGAGTTAGAAACATAGATTAGCAGGTAGATTAGTAGATTGATTACATCCAAACACGCAAACAACCAGAAAAACAAACATATAAATTACATACACATTTTGTAGATCAAAGGGAGATAACTGCGGGTCAGGGGATATAATAGACAACGAAACACTAACTTAACAGTGAAATAGTACTTTACACGCGGAAGCGAAGTAGGTAAAGCCTGTCGCACACACCTTGTGTAATGGTTGTTAAATATTATATGGGGGACATGAAGCAATTCATGTGTTGACCCTAAGAAAGTCAACTTTGTATGGGTAGTAAGTTAATTTACTATATGAGGGCAGGTCTTATAAGACAACGGTCCGGTTCAGACATACCTCTAATAAATATAATATAGCATGTGAGAAGAGGGCTCACGCCAACCAGTCAAGTTTGTGGCGATTGCCAGTAGCCAAGTAAAGTTCTGCTACATTGTGACAATAGTCAGTAGAAGTCTATTAGAGTGCCCAAAACCAGGTTATCTAGAGTCTTTGACAAAAAAATTAGAGACATAAAAATTTTTTTTAGAAACCTCTTGCGTCACAACCAATGAGTGAATGTTGATGACGCAACACAAGAGGGGTGGGTGTGTGTCAAAGACTCGACCGCATCCCCTCCGCCAGGAAGAGCAGTCAATCTTGAAGAGGCCAGGAGGTGATACGGTGCCCGAGGTAAGGGCAGGGGAGATGAGGTAATGGGAGATGGTTATCCATTCCCTCATGAGACACGCAGGCGTTGTTCAGAGAGTTAGCACTCTAATCACGATAGCATCACGCCTCGTGGTAGCCACGGAGAAGTTGAGTATCCACTCAACATACCACGTCTGCGATCAGCGTGCCATGTGAGGCAGATCCTCCCCCCCCCCCCCAGCATATGTATCAGCGTCCGGTGGCTAATAGTGCCAGTTCTGTGTTGGTTGACGAGGCACTTTGTTTTCCCGATGTACCTCTCGCGTCTGGCTGTGCCGATTCTTACTCCCAGGTCTTTCTTCCTGGACAGCGATGTGGAATCACTGACATCAAAATCCTCTGTTCTCGCCAAATCTTTAAGGACGTTAATAACATCGGCACGATCCATGGGCTTACCATCTACAGGGGGTGCAGAGCCAGCCAGTTTGTCAGCTCGTTCATTTCCCTCGACTCCCGAATGTCCTGGGACAAAGATGAAGGTGACTTTACGGACAACAGACTTCCGCAGCGATTCAGTCCACTGTCTACGTACAGATCCAGCTTCGACCTTCTGAATCATGTTCATAGAATCACTTAGTACACACACGTTGGTATAATGCTGTGATTCCAGCCATATGAAAGCCTGTGTAACTGCCATCACCTCCATCGTCATGCTGCTCATGGTCATGGAGTGGGCACCACTGGATTCTTGAACGGTTCGGCCCGCTGAACGGGCTGTAAATGCCCACGCACTTCTCTGCTGCTTTACAACAGATCCATCTGTATAGATGAGCACTTCGGGGCTATCTGAGTGTTCATAGATGAGCGCGTTAACCTCTGCATTGACAGCGGCAGGGTTCTGCTCTCTGCACGGTCTGTCGAGTGTGATAATGCAGGAGAAAGTGCACTTAAAGGCTGGAGGCACCGGCACCCATTCCTTGCCGGGATTGATACTGGTAAGACTGCAGACCTGTCTGACGACATCTTCCGACCTTATATATATATATGATCTGATTTTATAGAAGAATAATGAGAACAATGTCGACGGATAGAACGAGAAATGAAGATTTATCGAAAGAAGTAAACTTAAAAAAGAGAGCAGTTTACATGCATCAGAAGAAGACAGTCCATAATCTTTGGGTATGTCATAAGAACTGGAAAGATGGCGTATGTCGTCACAGCTGGAAAACGATATAGCAGTATGTGTATAGGGAGACCAAGAAAGAAGATACTAGATAGTGTAGCATCTTGAATTTGAACAAAGCACAAGACATAAGGCTGTGGACAAACATGATCACAAATGTCATGCGACATCAAATATAAGAAGAAGATCACACCTTTGGAGAGGTGTATGGAGTGTTAACACAGAGCTGTTACTTCACGTTACAGATTACGTTAGACCAAGATTCGTTACACCAAGATACGTTTGACAAGCTTACGTTAGACAAGCTTAGGTTAGACCTGTATACATTAGACCAGCGTACGTTAGATCAGCACACATTAGACCAGCTTACTTTAGGCCAGCATACATTATACCAGCTTATGTTAGACCAGCATACGTTATATCAGCTTACGTTAGACCAGCATACATTATTCCAGCATACATGAGGGCGGCTTATGTTAGACCAGCATACGTTATGTCAATCTACGTTAGACCATTATACGTTAGATCAGTATACGGTAGACTAGTAAGTAGGGGGAGCTGCGTGGTCTCGAGGTATGGTGTCCGCTGGAGGTCCCGGGTTCAAGCCCCTGTGATGTCGGGATCTTTTCACGTGGACTTCTAGTAATACATTTCCCCTGTTCTCTGTGTAGTGAGATCGGGCGCCCGTGTGTATTGATGCGCTTGTAAAAAATCCCTTGGCAGTTGGAAATCGAAGAAGAGTAGCTTAACGGCGCTGCCCGGGCAACATTTCGAGTTAAAAATCAACCCAAAGTATTTTCTGGATCCTCGCCGGTGCTACGGAGTTCGTGCAATAAGCTGTGTTTCTCCAGACTCAGATTTGAGTTAGGAGGAAAACGGAGCACTTATGGATTGCACCCATGTGCGGTGATGTTGATCCATCGACTAAACTAAACTAAACTAAACTAAACTAAACTAAACTATACTAAACTAAACTAGTAAACATTATTCCTCCATACATTATTTCAGCATACGTTACAACAGCATACATTTGCTCAGTGTGGCATGTCAGGAGAAGAAAGAGGACCCAATTAGAAGTGGTCTCTGTAAATATATCTTGTATAATAGATAGACAAGATAAAGGGTATGATTTGGCAAGTATTTGTCTAGAGGCATCTCAAATAAGATAGATAAATCACTCCCGCTTAGCCATTTAGATGAACCAGTTTTCCTGGCTCAGAACCACCACTGTGAGATTCCTAGATCTAACCCAAGTATCTACACATAAATTTTATAAAAGAAGGAAAAGGTCCCCTCAAGGCCATAAGGAGATCAGGACTATTCGCCCCTGTACAACCGAGGAATTAGTTCTCCCACCATAATGTTGTCAGTGTTATTTCAGTCCGCCACATTAGATCTCCCCTTATTTTATTGTGTCAAAGTGACATATGTCAGTTTTACCATTAGACATTAGGACATTAGGAGTCAACCATAGTGAAAATAAACATCAACAATAACTGTACTTAACCCCTGTTGAACAAGACATCTACATGACAAGTTCTTGACAAAAGTTAGACATACATTCACATGGAAATGCTTACACCAACAATTGAACAAGACATACATCATGAGATATTCTGGACAACATTTCTACAGGACATTCACATATCACTGACATCAACAACAGTTGAACAAGACATGCACCAGTAATTGTACTTGACAACAGCTGGAAAGGACATTTCACAATAATGTACTTCACATCAGCAGACCAAGACATTACATGGACATGTACTTCAAAACTGTTCTAAACACAATCAGGTTTTTATTAATGAACTGTAGGGGTCAAGTGAGGACCCAGGCTCCATCGTGTTTACAGTTTGCACTTCGAACAAAAAAATGTATGCAGTGAAAAACAATGATGAACCCGCTTCACACGCGTGATCCGGGACTGTTTCCGGATCCGGTCAGGGATATGCACTACTGACGAGCTCAAATGAGGGCGAAACTCGAGTATAGTGCTTCCATATTGACGTGGATAGGCCTTAGGTTCATACCAGAATGCGATCGGCGTTGCCAGTAGTGGGTTGTGCTCAATATTTAAATTTCAAATCCCGAAACAACCACATAATCAAATGATGAAAAACCCCACGTTCCAACACTTTAAAAACCAACCAACAGGCCACAAAATGCAACCACTAATTCTCCTCCATCACACATCTAATCTATCAACTCCTCTTGCAAACTACAGAGGTACATCATGCATTATCCTTTCAACTGTCGCTAAGAGTAAGGCGCTGGTAGACTTTCTAGAATGGGGCAGACATAGGGACACACTGCTATTCTTGTCCGTTGTTCTTGTCCGGGACCTCAGCCACTGACAACCAGTCTTTTTTTTGTCAACAACTCATCTGACAGGCATCATCGGATACTTCTCCCACACCAATACAAGAAAACTTGCAAGTCGTGTGCGAGGAAAATAACGGGTACATTTTATTGCCGTTGGCTCGCTACACGCAGGTAACAGTCGCTAGTAAACACACAACATAAAGCCACAGAAATTATCTATCACTAGTTGTTAATGCCTATGCTAACTCTCTATCTATTTAGTTAAATACAAAAACCCCTATCGCTATTCTACGAGGTGCATACTACAAGTCCCGTCCCCGGTCTGATCTTCTTTCCTCCCCTCGTCACACACCACGCGGATCGACCTTGACCTTGGTGCGTGTTGCCTCACATGGCACGCTGATCGCAGACGTGGTATGTTGAGTGGATACTCAACTTCTCCGTGGCTACCACGAGGCGTGATGCTATCGTGATTAGAGTGCTAACTCTCTGAACAACGCCTGCGTGTCTCATGAGGGAATGGATAACCATCTCCCATTACCTCATCTCCCCTGCCCTTACCTCGGGCACCGTATCACCTCCTGGCCTCTTCAAGATTGACTGCTCTTCCTGGCGGAGGGGATGCGGTCGAGTCTTTGACACACACCCACCCCTATTGTGTTGCGTCATCAACATTCACTCATTGGTTGTGACGCAAGAGGTTTCTAAAAAAAATTTTATGTCTCTAATTTTTTTGTCAAAGACTCTAGATAACCTGGTTTTGGGCACTCTAATAGACTTCTACTGACTATTGTCACAATGTAGCAGAAAAGGCTGATTCATATTAACAGTAATGACTTCACAGAACTATGACGTTATTATGTAGAGAAGGTATAATGGTGATTACTTCTCAGGACTATAACATTATTATGTAGAGAAGGTGTAATGGTGAGGAAACATATTCAGTAAACTTGTCCAAACAGACAGGAGGAACTTACTCGAACAGACACCATCAGTTTGTTTCTTAGAGTGTCGTGTGAAGGAAGTGCCGGTATTCCTAGGTTCCAGGATTGTTATAGACGCATTAGGTACATTGAGCGTTCCGAATTCATGGACTGTATTCTACCATATCTAACAGCGGTAACCAGGCATCCAGACTATCCACGATAAAATGGAAGAAGTTGACCCTTGGAAGGAGAGACGCTTCATTTGGTGAGGTCCCTCTGACTTGCTGTAGTGTGTTGTGGTATGGCCGGACACTATAATGAGAGATCTTGAACGTACTGGTCTCTTCTAACATACACCATAGATTATACTACAGAAGTTCTATATACATACATTGCACACACCTGACACTTTTCTTCATTAAATTATTTGTATAATTTGTTATAAGCCAGAGTTGTGTGGGTAATTTTCTGGAGGAATATGAGGAGGCGTAATGTGCCGTGGTAAGAAAAGAGAGAGAGATAGTGATCCAGAGACCGAAAGGGGGTGTGTAGATAAAGGTAGATTACCCAGCTGATGATAAGGAATTAAAAAAATGTGTGTGTTGATCCCTCTTCCCCCCAGGGACGACAGGCGACAGCCACAGCCTTAACCTTTCTACGGAAGACGCGAAGAGGCAAGCGATAGTGAAGACTGAATCCTCCCCAAATGTGAATACTGCGATACCCGAATCGGTTGTACTACTATGAATAGGACAGCATTCCGCTGCAGTATAATCCATGTGACATGTTGCTGTGCCAATTGCATGTGCTGTTGACGATGTGTGTGAGTCAAGTTTGCCCAACATAAGGTCATCTTGAGTAAGACCTGTATCTCTGAGTCGTCGTAAGACTGTTATTCGAGGTACTTGCAATTGTCTACCTTTTGTTGCTGCTTCTATTTGACTTGCCGGGGGAAAACGATTCCTTGGGTGACTCGGCACAATATGACGAACTTGTGCAGGGGTAGTAACTCGTGGTTGGCCACTCCGAAGTGTATCGCGAGCACTGCGAGTGGTTCCGTAACGTTCATTGAGTCTTACAATAGTGCTGCGGTGGCAATTCATCCTTCTGGCAATTCCCCGCGACCTAATTCCAATCTACAACATACCAATGACTCGTTGGCGGTCGTTTTCAGATAGTCGTGGCATTTTAAGCACATGTACTGGTTGTTTTGTCTCAACGGCCTTTAATACCGTGTATACTGCAACAATGCGTACACAATTTGAGGATCATAGCTGTTGGCAATCGTATTGATAACTAACTAACTAACTAACTAACTAACGAACTAATTAACTAACTAACTAACTCACTCACTCACTCACTCACTCACCCACTCACTCGCCCACTCACTCGCTCACTCACTCCCTCACTCATTCACACACACACACACACTCACTCACTCACTCACTAATCAACTAACCAACGAACCAACTAAATAATTAACTATATGTGGTTCAATGTGCTTGGCCAGTAACACTACCCATGAAGTATATCCCAGTTCTTAAGATCAAACCCACTGACACCTGACATTCTCCCTACATAGAATACAAACAGACACTCACTCCCTCACTCATTCAGACATCTACACACACACACACACACACGCACTCACTAATCAACTAACCAACCAACCAGCTAAATAATTAACTATATGTGGTTCAATGTGCTTGGCCAGTAACACTACCCATGAAGTATATCCCAGTTCTTAAGATCTAACCCACAGAGCCTAACGAGGCACCCGACATTCTCCCTACATAGAATACAAACACTTACCCTGTTTTGATGTAACTAGAACAGCGATAATGGCCAGTAGTAGCGCTGCAAACAACATCATGTACAACACAGTTCGTTTGCAGTCTGTAATAAACAACAAACAAGCATCCGTTAACAATCAACACATTTTAGCATTTGATTATCGTCCAAATAGCATTTGAGTACAGCTTCTTCCATTGGTATCACCCAGTCAAAAGTACTGCTGCCAGCTTCTGACTGACCAAGTGGACAGGGCAATGACCTCAACACGCCAATAGACACTGTACTCAAAGCCACGAAGATTCTTCCGCACTTCCGAGATCGAAATGTAAAACATAAAAAAAAAAACCTGAAGGGCCCCTTTTCATGCAATGCAGCTCTTTTGGGTACATGGTGAAAATCCCATATTTTTGTAAACCAATCGGCAGTCGACTGTCGATGTGGTCGATATCAAAGCGACCGCCTTTTTTCCCCAATATATTTTCCTGTTTACATTTTAGGGTGAGGCGATTTATTAGCCCTGTTCACTTGTAAAAATTCCTTCTCCGTGCAGATTTGATGAGGGGCAAGCGTGCTGGCCACTGAGCCATTGCGGCTCACGAAACTTGGACGATAATTATATTCATAGATAGTTATTATCACTCATTTGATTCATCATCATCATCACCATTATCAAATGGCATCTGCACATGAAAAGCAGACTATAGTGAGTAACCATCTTCCTCTTTTCTGTGTTTTCAGGTTAGGTCAAAATATACATTTAGAGTACAGAGGTTGCAACAGAACATGTTATTTTACAATAGTCATCATCAACTTTTGCCGTCAAGTATCGTGGGGTGGAATAGTTGATGTTCCAACGCACGATGAGTGACACTGGATATTATCACTCTACGTGATTGTGCAATGTTGTTAATCCATTTACTTCTCGGGCGTCCTCTTGTGCACATATCAGGTATTCCTCGGTGTAGTGCAAGTACCTGTAGTTGATGGTGTTGCATTCTACTGGGATGGTCGAACCATTTGATCGTCTGTCTTTCAATAAATGTTGTATAAGTTGTTGATGATACTATCCACCTAATATTATAATTACTTACTCGGTCTTGAATAGTTCAACTGGAATATCATCTCTTGCATCTTACCTCACCGGTGTTGATGTTGCATAAGTGAGATGTGGATAATATACAAGTATGTCATTGATGGCATAATGTTGGTGTGTCTATGCTATTTATTATTAGTAATGTTGCAAACATAGGTCTGTTTGGATGTTTCAGTATTGGTGATAGTTAAATAAGCTCATTTGGTTTTTGGCATCAGAATTAGATGTCTATGTCTATTCTGCCATCTTCTGTGATCATACTTCCTAGATATTTAAATTCTTTAAACTTGTTTCAAAGGTGTGCTATTTATTAGTATTGTTAGTGGACTTTAACAATACTCGTCAACATAAAACCTGTGTTTTATCTGTACAGAGAATTCGTAGCACCACTTAGTGATTCATCATCACCTCAAATTAAGGGATATAATGTACTATCGCCGCTCTCTCTGGCCGAGGAGTTACAACACTTTCTCGGTAATCCCGTTTATCACGCAGTCTCGTAGCGGGCGAGAGCTGGAAGCGGTTCTACCCCCACTGTTGACTTGCGGAATAACTGAGCCGGCCGCTCAGAAAGCAATGGCAACTACTGAGTGTAGTCTTGACAAGAAATAATCAGACAGCTGAAATATGCTGCTGTTGACAGCGATGTCCTGTAAAAGTGTGACGAAACGACGCTTTATCTGTGCTTCGTCGGGCGAGGTTCCACTTTTTTCGGCGCGTCATCAGGGACTTTCCCTATTATAAATAGCCAGGGAGAGGCGAGGAGGATTTTCCAGCTGGAAGGTTCGAGAAGCACCTGGACTTGGATGACCAGGGTTGCTTAGCACATCACCAATTTCTCGTGCAGCTAGAACATAGAATTTCCTGTGTGGAAAATAGGTTTCTCGAGGAGTTGAGATACATCATGAATCACTCATTTCTCGTGCGCTTTGGGACGCAGGCAGGAGAAATGCGGCAGTCACAGCTCATTCACTTTCTTCATCTTGATGTGTGAGGACGCGCTGCTTTGTTTGGCATATTGTCCATTCCCTCACATACAGCCAAGATGCAGCTGACTGTCATTGCTTCCGGCTTGCTGGCCCACAGACAGTACTTGTAGCTGACTGGGACAAGGTTAATTAATTAAGGTACTTACTTTGTTAATTAATTTAACGCTGTAATTGAACATAAAACGCGATCGTTCAGAACTCATTAAATATGCGACCGAGTTTGCATCGCTAATGAGGGATCTATCAGTAAGCCGGTTGAAAACTAGGGCGGTACACAGCTGTGTTGCATTGTTTACAAGCCTTAGTGAAACTGAAGTTTCGTCAACTGCTTAGAAATGAAAGTCCGTTATATCGGAGCATTGTGTTCAAATGTTATTATTTGTGCATAGTGAGTAGTTGCATATACTATGTTTGCTGTACTATAATAGGGAACAGTAAACTGTTGTGTATAAGGAACCTAATTTATGTCAGTCAGTAGCTAAGGTTAGCAGAGCGTTTGAATTACACAGGTAAGTTGATAGGTGGAGATTTCAGACACAGAATTGCTGAAGTGCTAGTGAAATAGAGCACTTACTGCTTAGCCATAGGAAGTGATATAGCTATTTTGTTTTGACTAAATAGTGAATTCATTTCGTGGAACTGTGGAATTCTCAGAAGGTATGTTCTTCAGTTTTGCTATATATATATATATATATATATATATATATATATATATATATATATATATATATATATATATATATATATATATATATATATATATATATATATATATACACGCTGTTGTTATGACGTATATATTAGGTCATGTTGTGTAATACTTCTGTGAGTGATGTACCGAACGCCGAAGTGGTTCGATGCGATATAATACTGCGTTACCGTCGTGATGTGAACATGCGTTCTTGATCCTTCTCTTTACTTTCCTGGTCTTTTCATACTTGCATGAGTACTTGAGTGCTGATGTGATGGAAGTATGGAGGGACAAATGGAGGTTGAATGAGGCACGGGGAAAAATGGGATTTGGGGACTGCGTGCAAGTTATTAAAGTATATGACTGGCAAACCAGGCCAGCCGTGAAGTTCGGTCAAGGCCAAAGGCTAATCCGCTTGGGAGGGGGTCAGAACTGGAGAGAACCTTTGAACATGCAGGGAGCACGTTTTACCAGGAGGGCTTCTTGACTCTGGGAAAGAGACTAACAAGACGAGTTTTGCTATAGAGTGGACAGGATGTCCCACCAGCGAAATGGATGGTGTAAATACATTATGTGGTCATGTATTATTACTATATCCCAAGTGGTAGTACATTGATCGTTGTTATGTTTCTTATTGGATGTGTAATGTAAGGGTGGGGTCCAGGGACTCCTCACCTTGAAATTTAGTTCTAGAACTAGTATAGCTATTGACTTTAGTGACAACCTTTAGAAGAATAGGGATATGTGAGACGTTAGCTCAGACTCGCCATTCTTGACACTTAATCTGTCTGACGGGCTGTTCTGAAAGACTGACACCCATGCTTTAATACTATCAACATAGAGATGATGCTCTACTTAGTTGAATAACTGGGTAGCATTACTTTAGGTTGAGTAGTCATTTATTTGATGCATGTGGGCCAATGTTTGGAGCCGAATACTCTCACCGATTACTCTTCCTTTCAGATGTTGCCTGTTTAGGAACCAGCCTATTACTACAGTTGTTTGCCGGAAACCACTACGTATTCCATGGTGAATGGTCGATATACCTACTCACCACGCCTGACTGTGCCACAACATACAAGAGGGTGAATCATCATTGGCACCTTTCCGTCTTAACAGACGATAGTTTGGTACATTGTGCTTCAAAAAGACTTAATAACTACGATCCATGGCGGTGGCGAGTGTGGCTGGTAAGGCCAATTCTTGCTGCAAATGTTTGCCCACAGTAGGTGCATGTGAAAACATGGTCACTTCCACCATTTTGCACCATCTTACGTCTCATGAATCATCATGATTGACTAATACTCACCAAATGATTCGTGAACCCTACAGCAGCACTTGTGGGAAACTTGATGCTTTGTCTGTATTTATGAACTGTTGATAGTGCACTTATTTCAGCAATGATATGTTCGTCTACCTGAGCAATCATGCCGGTGTATACAGAATATTGATGTACTACGGAAATATGATGAGATGCTCGCTCCAGAGAGACGTACCAAGTTGGGGTAGTCACAGCTCTGGGAGCTCATCAGTTCCAAGTCAATGTTTATCCGCCTAATCGTCGGAGACTCCAGGAATAGATTGGGGCTTATCAAGGTGCTGTAACCACGTCGGCAATAGTGTCCGGTCACGACTAGATCAAACCAGCTTGCGTATTATGTTACGTGATTATTGCAGGCATACAGGTCAACACATCCTTGTCCTGATGAACATAGGTGTGCTGAATTGAGAAGTAGTTGTGTTATCAAATCACTCTGACAACTAAGTCCAAGAAATATTGCCAGTATGTTCGGTCACCAAGGTCAACCGAGTTTAATTATCTTGTGTGCCTTGACTCCGAGGGAGTCTGAATAGTGACTGTGCAGTGTTCAGATATCATCTGCCTGAACATATGTACATTTCGTGTGACTCTTCTGAACTTGTTGCAGTAATGATCCATTACCCAACCAGGGGTAAGCGCTTCTATTCCAGGACCATTAGGATGGTCATTTGCTACCTATATTGACATCAAGAGATTAACTAGGGTCACCTCAAGGTAGAGGGTCTCCCAGCCAGGCTGTATACTGAGAACTGTTTAAGGTTATTGACAGTGACTCATTGTGACATTGTGGATTTGAAGTTCATCCAGCCGTGTGTGGTCCAAGTGGTTAATTCCTCTGACACCTGATCTTAGCTCTGGGGACGGAGTGGTCTCCAAAGGTTCCAGTCATCATTCTGGAAGGGAGCCGGGTAAGTGGCGGACCGACTGCACGGAACATTTACATCAAATCTGCATCTCAGCCTGCTGATGATTCTAGTAGCATCTCTGACTCTGACTCTGTCTCTAATCTATCCTCTACTGTTGTAAATAGAAATATTCTATCAGGGTGTTCAATTCATACCTATTTTCTCTAGAGTAGAATAAACTTTGTTGTTGTTGACTTATTCTTTTTACAGTTATTGAGTGTGGTCTCGGACGATGCCTCAGTGTTCATTGACCCAAGGGAGAAGGTAGAGAGTGGGGGGGGGGGGGGGGTCTAGAATCTGGGAGGGGCTTGTAGACATATTCAACCAATACGATGTCAACAGCAGAGTAAACAGTGTATCTACCTGTCCAACCGCTGGGGTTAGAATACACGGGAGTGCTAGAGACACCTTGGGCTTGGTAAACTCTCATCAAGCAAGGCGATCCTGTCACAAAAAGGATATACGAATTTTTAAAAAATGTACTATAAAAAATAAACAAACATATTCTAATTACACGATCATATAGTAAACACATTACCAGAGAATTGACACACGTCAAGACAATATAATCCCAGGTGGTTTTGCAGGAAACAACAGCCCGACACTCAAACTACGAGTGTTATTTCAACATTCTCGTTAATTAAACAAACCTCATGCATCTATAAAATAATAAAACCATTAGTGTTTTAATAACAAGATCAGGGGCATTTACGACTGGAGAGATAGTCAGCTGCCGTTGTAGTTTCTGTGAGAATGAGAATGATGAGGCGAATTGGTTAAATTTATTTCTCAGACCACCCATGACTTGGCTGTATTGAGAGGCATGTGGGGGGATGTGGGGGGATGTGGGGGGGGGGGGGGGGGGTTCTTCGATCAATTTACAATCATGTGTTTAAATCAGTGGCTGTTATTAATTATTCTAGCTGATTACGAAAGCTGTGGCTCTTCAGTCAAATCTGGTGTCTTGTTTTTCTTGTCATGCCTTACCTTATTTTGTTTTTCTTTGACTTGTCCTGTCATGTCTAGGGTCACCTTCTCTTAACTGTGCCCTTTCTTGTCTTATTTTCTGTTGCTTTGTTTTGTCTTGTCATGTATTGCCTTGCCTAATCGTGTCTTTCGCTATCTTGCATTGACTTGCCATGTCCAATATTGCACTATCTCGCTTTTCCTTGACTTATCTTGTCAAGTATTGCCTTATCTTGTCCTGGCTTTGTCTTTCCCTTTCTTGTCTTGTCTTGACTTGTCTTATCTTGATTTGTCTTGCCTTTTCATACCTTGTATTTCTTTGTTTTGCTTTAACTCGTCTTGTCGTGTGTTGTCATGTAAAGTCGTGCCTTGAATTATGTTATAATGTATGGTCTTAGCATTGGGCCAGGGGGGAGGGGGAAATCTTGACTCTAATTGCCTTGTATTTAGTTATTTTGCATCATTTTGACTTATCTATTTACAGTAAATTGAAGTCAACTGTGTTAAAATAAATACATTTCTAATATCAGGTTATATTAATATTGAGTTGCAGAGATAAATAATCACAACAACAAATTTAGCCCGTTCCACTCAGTGGTTGTGAAACATTGACCTTACACAAATGAGATGAAAAGAATGTAGACGCATATTAATCTGCAATTTCAGCGCAGTAAGCAAAGAGTAAGCCGCAGAGAAGAGCGAACTGATGAACGAATGCTTAAAGACATTGGAGTACATAAACAACTGCTGAAAAGTGATTATGATTCGGTTACATTATGGTTATGGTGATTATTTAAAATACGGAAGGGCGAGGTCCAAAGAAAGAGCAAAAGATAACATTCGAATAGCAAACAACCACTCAAATATGCTAGAACTTTAGGGTTCAAACATATGCATACCAGAAGAGAGTTACAAAGAATAGGTGACACGATTTCGGTGCCATTTTAGGAGTGATTAACATGAAGACGAAATTATTTTGAAGTGCTTTGTCACACAAGTGTGCGTGTTAATACGATTCAAGCTTGTCGCTGAAACAGCAGAAACGCGCAAGACCTTTTTAAAAACAGTGTTTTATGGCTTCTAGAATTTACCTAGCATTCAAGTATGACGTGTAGCATGTGTTTGTTTACAACGTGTGCATATATTTTACAACTTATTTATATTAGTTTCTGTTGACTGCGAACCATGCAAGATAATACGGAAAGAGCTTATACGTGACTTCATTTGTAAGAGGGGGCTTCAAATGAAAACCATAAGTCTTTTTTGTTTTTTAAATTGGGGAAAAAGGGGATGGGGGTAAATATATTAAAAAGTAAAGAAAAAATGTATACTTTTTTGATGTAGTCACCATGTTGTCCAATGCAAGTCGCTCAGCGCCGATAAACTGCTTGGATTCCTATAGAAAACATTTCTCTTGGTCGCGTGTGTAACCACTCATGCACCACCTGCTGTACCCCTTCATCGGATAGGAAAGTCTGTCACAGAAGTCACGCCGTTTTGAAACATCCTACTCCACTCATACACGTACTGAACTGGAAGGCATGCATCACCATACTGGACATACATTTGCCGATAAATTTCTATAGGTTTCACTTCTTAACTGATAACCAAACGGATAGTGCATATCAAAACTGGGGCGGTCATCTTTAAACTGTCCTTATAACGTCACCGCGTTGCCTTCACCATTATGTCTCGTGATTAGCACTCTTGACATCCTCAACAACAATACTGACAGGTTTCAAAACAATGGCATGTTTAATGTAATTTCTATCACACGTTTAATGTTTCATTTGAAGCTAACCCCAACCCCTCCAGTATTATAAATTAACAGTATTGTTATATTTAAAGTGGATTTGTTAGCATTTCCAGTATTATTTGTTTGTTTATTGAAAACAAAAATATATGTTATGAGTCTTTTCCCGTTAACACAAGTTTACTAGTTTCGTGTTCTCCACCCCCCCCCCCCCCCCCCGTCTCTCTCTCTCTCTCTCTCTCTCTCTCTCTCTCTCTCTCTCTCTCTCTCTCTCTCTCTCTCTCTCTCTCTCTCTCTCTCTCTTTCTCTGTCTCTTCGTGTCTTGCTTTCTGTCTCACGGCAGCTGGAAGTCGTAAGGAGTAGGTTTTAAGGCTAAAACTCTTGTAAAATTGCTAGGAAATAAAACATATCTGCGGGTAGACAGCCATTTTTACCGTGAATGCAAAATTTTTAGAGTAGTGGTTCTCAACAGTTATTGGTCGAATGCACACCTTCACCATATGTTTAGAATATCATTCTCTCTCTCTCTCTCTCTCTCTCTCTCTCTCTCTCTCTCTCTCTCTCTCTCTCTCTCTCTCTCTCCCCCCCCATCCCCTTCGTATTTCCTCCCTATAAATTCCCCTCATACCCTTCAATGCAGTATACTTAAAATAGTCAGCTAAATTTAATAACGCATATTAAAACAAATATTGACGTCTACATAAAACGTGATTTGCAGGTCTACTTACGTTATAAAACGAATTTCAGAAGGGAAAGAAGTACAGAACCGTAAAGTATGGAGGGAAACCAATATCAAGTAATCGGTTCTTGTATTAACGCGATCTTGAAATAAGCTTAATTCCCCCCCCCCCCCCCCCCCCCCTTAAAAAAAAAGAAGAAAAAAAAATACTAAAATCCTCCCGAGGGGATTTTAGGGTTTCGGGGGAGGGGGGAATTTTCCACCGATTGAAAACCACTGGTCTAGATCACATGTGTCAAATTCAAGCCCCGAGGGCCACATCCGGCTCGAGGTACAATCATATCAGGCCCGAGAAGTCTCAACCGACGTACAAATATATTCGGCCCAAGAGAGAATTTTAGGCAAAAATATTTATTTTATAGTCATGATACAAAGTGCAAATCAAATTTACTAATTATCAGCCTTCCGAAAAAAGGCTACCTGAGAGCGTTCTCGCTTCGATCAGAATAAACGAAAATAAATGTTGTGTAGTTAGTTAGTGTTCGTCGTTGTAGTTACCTAGCAACGTTCAGATGCTCGTTTTGGATTGGCGCATAAAAAATGAAAGTAGTATAATGCCTGAATATTACATTACCTTTTCCCGCTACGGCTAACCTGATACCAATCAAGCGTCTGTCGGCAGAAGCACAATCTTTTAAAATCAAAGCTAGCTTTTAAAATGGACAAGAGAAAAGTTGATACTGAAAACAGAGCTTTTTAAACCGCTGGGACGCTGAATATATACTTACTGATATTGGCGGTAAACCTGTTTGTCTAATTTATGGAGATAATGTGGCAGTCATCAAAGAATATAATCTGAGACGGCACTACGAGATTAAACATCAAGACATGTTAAACAGCCTGAATGCAGAGCAGAAGCTACAGAATGTAGAAGAATTACAGAGGCATCTAACATCACAGCAGATGTTTTTCACCAAAGCAAAATCACAAACTAATGTTGCAGTCAAAGCAAGTTTTATTGTGTCAGAGGATATCGCAAAATCAGGCCGTCCATTTACAGAAGGAGAGATTCTGAAGCACTGCATGATGAAAGTGTGTGTCGTCTTGTGTTCAGGAAAAAACGCAGATGTTTGTAAAGGTATGCCTTAGCAGAAATATGGTTGTTAATCGGGTTTGTGAAATGGCCACTGTGACATGTATGTCATCATCCCTCAGTCTTTTCCAGCAGACGTTGCTAGGATGCGCTACCTGGAAAGTAAAGGCTATTAAAAAGCCCGACGGGAGAATTAACGAAACGAACTTTCGTTTGAATGAAGGCAATTGATTGGCCGCGCCCCGGAAACAAAGGCTTAAGCGAGACACAGGCTTGGTAGACAAAGCGGTCTGGTCAATCGCCATGTTTTCTTCAACGTTAGCGGGGGACCCATTGTTAATGGGTTAATTAATAGTCACTTATTCTCTGCGTTTAGGTGAGCATTATATTATATAAAACACTAGCTGACCCTGCCCGGCTTCGCCCAGTCACTGGTGGGGAGCATCTCATTTAATTCATATAAGTAGTCATATAAGTTCTCGTTCCCGTTACCGACTGTCTGTCTGTCTGTCTGTCTGTCTGTCTGTCTGTCTGTCTGTCTGTCTGTCTGTCTGACCCGGCCCGGCATTGCCCAGCTCCTGGTGTGGAGCGTCTCATTTAATTCATATAAGTAGTCATATAAGTTCCCGTTCCCGACTATCTGTCTGTCTGTCTGTCTGTCTGTCTGTCTGTCTGTCTGTCTGTCTATCTGTCTGCCTGACCCTGTCCGGCTTCGCCCAGTCCCTGGTGGGGAGCATCTAATTTAATTCATATAAGTAGTCATATAAGTTCTCATTAAATTCATACAACAAAAAAAGTAACTTAAAAGAATGTCCTTCCACACACCATCCATTATTTTTAATGAAAACTCTTTCTAATCACCTGCATGACTACAGTAACTTCTTAAGCAAATAAAGATGAGTTACAATGTTATGCATTGTGCATTATTTTTATGAAAACTTTGAAAATGCCTTACAGATTGTATCATTATTTATTATAACTCATATGCCGGTACATAACTATGGACACAGAGTTTATAAATCTTTGAAAACGATGCCACAATATGACTATAAGTTATACAGAAAAGTTATGCCCCTTGAAATAACTTTTACGGAGTTAGGTCCCCTGAAATATATGAAATTATAATGAAAAATGAAAAATGAAATAATACTGAGTAAGCAGGCGATTTCACACTAACAAAATATCACAGTTGACAGCTCTGGAATGAAAGGAAGGCGTGTAGAAAATTTCATCTCAATCGGGTGGGCCGTTCGCGAACACATAAAGGACATAAATACAGACAGACAGACGATCCTTATTTATATATAAGATATCATGTTATGTATTAGGATAAATGCTTTGATGCAACTAATATCATGATTGAAGTTGTGTGTGTGAAAATTATGAGAATCGCTTTCATTGAAAGGTTGGTTTACGTCACGCAGCCTGGACATCGCCATTTTGTCCAGTCAGCCTTCATAAAGCTTACAATATAATCTTGCTATGAGTCACCCTTCTGAGATGATTTTGTGAACTTACTTTATTCGTAAATGCTTATTTTTCACAACTGGTCTCTGTGTTATAAAGTGTTTTTTTTTCTGAGTGCTTAGTTTTTATTTCTGCTCTTATGATGGAGAAATATTACTATCTCACATTTGTGTACAACTTTAATAGGTTGTTAGATAGAGAGAGAGATATGTATATTTTCGCTTGTCTTTTAATGTACTTAGCAGTTATTTTTTTGTTTACATTGTTGTAAATACACATGATGATGATGATGATGATGATGATGATGATGATGATGATGATGATGATGATGATGATGATGATGATGATGATGATGATAGTAATGGTGAGGATGATGCAAGAGGAGATGACTAATCTGGTAGCTAGCCTTTTTGCCATGTGTCAGTGGTAGTCACATAATGCTGTTTGTAACTATGGAAAGGAGATTTATGAATTGTTTACATGAGGCTATTGTCTCAGGAACTTTTTCCATGATGTGACAGCGGTACTATTAAAAGATGTTTGGATATTTAGGAGGTGAAGAAAACCTCCCAGGAAGCTCCAGTATCAGTCCAGAAGAGATGCACCTATTGAGTAGATACATTACTCACTTTTGGAGTGGGTCAAAACTCTACAGTAGGCGACAAGTGCTAGGAAACTAGAAACACCTTTTTTTCTACTTCTCTTTTGTTCCCTCTATTTTTATTATTATACACTGTTATCAGAATGTTTATTTTATTATTTACACTGATATCAGAATATATGTTTTACTATGATACACAGTTATCGGAATATATATTTTATTATGATACACTGTTATCGGAATGTATGTTTTATTATGATACATTGTTATCACAAGTTTGGGTTGTATTACTAATGTATATCGACCCTGTTGTTTTCTTCACTACATAGGCGCTAGAGATGGCGGTGGAGTATTGGCACTAGTCACCATGCTTGGCACTGGAATTATAGTCAACTGATTTGGATTTAGAGCAGGAAACTGGGTTATCAGCCTACCCCTAATATTCTACAGAGAGTGCTGGTTGCTGCTACACACCCTGAACCTGAATGTCAATGCCTGGATAATTAATGGACTGTGTCTATGCTGAAGTAGATTTCCTACCTCTGGGAACTTACAGATGGTGTTAATCTTTTCAATGTCTGCAAAGACATGAGGCATGGCTGGCCTAGATGGTTTTCAGCGTATACCCTCTTCTAAAAGTCACCGCCTGATTCCACGTTCAATTGTCATATTCCAGAGGCTTATGGATAGTCTGGAATTCATCATCATTTACCAGTATGGATTTACCAACTGATTTTGTGGACTCCCAGCTTCCTTTGAATCTTCTCATCCATCATATCCAAGACAGGGACAATCAAGCACTATACCAACTCCCGGTCAATCAAGTCGTATATTCAGCTGAAGAAAGAATAACCTACATCTTAACCCAGAAAAGGGCTGGAATATTCATGCCCAATTCAAGTTAGTTCTGTCAGGAAATTCTAATGGATTATGTGATGTCACTCCTCATCCAAAGATATACTGAAAGTGTTTGTGCCTGATCCTGATCGAATCAATCACATGGACTCCTGTGTGTCACGCCACGCCAGAACGTTTCCGACTCATATCTGTCTGTTATACCACACCGGAATACTCCTAGCCCAGTGACTTAGCAACTGTGACTTGAGAGATTACAGTATATCCACTTTGGATTCATATGGATTACTCCGACATGTTATTCGTTTTGGATATATGATCCGGCGGTGAAAGCTCCGTGTGTGTGTGTGTGTGTGTGCAATCCCCAAATTTCTAAATAGGAGGATATATGCAAAGCAGCTGTTTCCCTGGATTATAGAGAGTGTGATTATGGCCAGACTATTTTTTCTAGTGGATATTGAAGGAGAGGGAGTCATCATCAGACCCATAGGATATTTCTAGAGACAGATTAGATAGATTTTCTTTATCTATTTCTTTGTATGCATTATTTACTTTGTTTTGTGTTTGACACAGGTATTTGATGTGAACCGTTTTTGGGGGGATTTTTGGGGACTTCTGCGTGGTTGTATACTTTGTGTGCATTGCCTGAATATGAATAATTTCTTTCATATATATGTCAACATATTGTAGCCAACAGGGTTTGTCCAAGACCCAAATGTTTTCACAATACAGGTGTTTGTTTGTTTGGTTTAACCAAGCCTTGAAGTTACTTCATTGTTAACTTGTTGTTCCAAAATTGATGTTTATAGTCCAGTTATTGTTACTGTTATGTGATACAGTGAGTCATTGTACTGTTTTTGTCAAAAAGTGGCTGTTTTCCTCTGTCATGTAATCCAGTTCTTGCGTCTAACATTGGTTGTTGTCCCTCTGTTGTATAATAATGTGGATGTGAATGACAGTGGATACTTGTCATTGTTTATATATATATATATGGGAGATTAAATGTGGGGCGGGGCACTTACACATAGACACACCTTCTGGGTAGAGTGATTAGTTACTCGGGTGTCTGTGGTAGAACTTCCCGGATCTCCCAGCCTTCTATGGGAAACATTTCTTCTATGTTAGTGTTGAACTTGCACCATTTTCTGCCTTGTTCAATGCTTGGGGGTTTTACGAGCCAGTATCCTTTTTCCTATAGAGGGCGTGTTTATGATTTAGACCCCATGCATACTGAATACCCCTAACAAAACTTGTCCTTATTCTAATTTATTATATTTACCACCCCACAGCCACCGAGGTGAAAACACAGCTGATCGAAAAAGGCAAAGACTTTGTTGCAATCTCCCTTGCTTTCGATGAAAGTAATGACACGACTGACACTGCACAGCTCGCCGTCTTCATCCTTGGAGTGGACTGCAGTTTGAATATTACAGAAGAAATATTGGACATGAAATCCATGCATGGGACAACGACAGGAAAAGACATTTTGACAAAGTATGTCAAAGTTTAACCAACATGAACCTGCCTTGGGACAAACTCGTTGGACTGACAACAGATGGAGCACCGACGATGTGTGGCGAAAAAACGTGGATGCAAGGGAACTGTACTGGTGAAATGATAGCGTATTACTGCATCATACACCAAGGAACGCTATGTGGTAAAGTCCTCAACGTAGAAAATCAAATCAAATCAAATCAACTTTATTTTAAAAGGGTAACAAATTGGGCACCCAGCCCCGTTTTACATTCGGCTCTTCCAATCACTCGTCTTTCGTTCATCAAGAGCATTATACATTTACATTGGAAGAAAAATAAACATTGTGAAATGAATGTTGTAAACATAAACAAGGCAAATTACCATGTTATGAGGCCCATCTCCCACCTAACCATACATCACCCCACCCAAACATGGAAAGGTGTAATGAGCATTGTAACACAAACCGCCAACTTTATCAGATATCATATTATGTTTAAAAAAGTTTAATTTTCGGCTTATTGAAAGTTTATCCTGTCCGGCCCGAAACCTAACGTGTGATTTGAGAATTGGTCACTAGGAAGATATTGGAGATTAAATGGCAAGACAAGATCCCAGACACTGAAGTGCTAGAAAGAGCGTCCATGCCCAGTATCCACACTCAACTAATGAAGAATCAGATTCGCTGGGCTGGTCACTTAACTCGTATGCCAAATCACAGGCTCACTGAACAATTTTTTTTACGGCGAGCTGCATTGTGGTAAACGCTCCCAAGGCGGCCAAAAGAAACGCTTTAAAGACTCTAAAAATCTCAATTAAAGCTTTTGGAATGCATCTTGACACCTGGGAGACTGCTGCTAAAGACCTCATTCGTGGCGTACATCATTACAAAGGGTGCAGTCACTTGTGAAGCAACCAGGACAGCAAGATCTGTGAAGTAAAGGCTGGACAGAAAAACCACAGCAGGAGATCCTCCTCCTGGAACGTCAAGCATCCTTTGCCCAAATTGTAAAAGAATATTTCGAGCCAAAATAGGTCTTATCAGCCGTCTTAGAACTCACGGCTCCATACTCTCAACCCCACTTGATGAAATGAATGGTCATCATCATTCTTGATGGACAAACAACATAACATTAGACAGAGTATATTCAACAGTGCTTCACCAACAGTGTATATTCAACAATATATTACCAACTGTGTATATTCAACAGTGTATATTACCAACTGTGTATATTTATCAGTGTATATTCAACTGTGTATATTTATCAGTGTATATAGCAGTCCTAAGTGGCATTTTGAGAGATTTCTTACAGAAACTCTGCTTCCTCATCTCTTCCTGGTCATTCTCAGACAGTCAACAGTTAGTGCCAGATCCACATATCCACGTCCCGTGTTGTTATACAAGGAAGTGTATTACAAGGCAGTGTATTAATGGTGTGTATGTTTACGCTCATTACTGTTAGACAGAGCAGAAACATGAAAGGTGATGGCGGTCAGGGGGTATTTCTGCTGTCATAACCTACATAAACAGAGAACCGATTGACTAATTTTGGTAAGATTTGTACTGGGACTTTTCGTTGGCTGTTGAATAAGATAACGGAGCCCGCATGATAATACTCCAGTGTAATGATGTCAGTGATTTACTCATCTCATATTAGATAGTGTGTCAGGTCTTAGTCAGATATGACTGAGCTACGTATGACAGTAGACGTACTACCTGCTTTCTTTTAGCGCCGGATGTAGGGCGGCGCTTACCAAACCTGACACCTTGCATTGTGCCAACGGCTTCCGGTTCTAAGAGCCCAATTGGGAGGGTACAAGCCTTATCCTGATGCGAGGAAATGCAACCTTAAGACAAAATTTCATGGCAGGGCAGACCAGGCCCTAAGCTTTGGTTGGCAGATGGTCTATGGTCGAAGCTTGGACAAGCGGACAGTTAGAGCATTGCTTTGCTGATCAGGCAGCTTCTGCAGCTTGTCTTGTTCCAGTTGTATTACATTATATACCATTCCTCTGGAGTGAACTAGGCAGGCCAAGAGAGGGATCATGCTGCATGGACAACACATGGTCTCTATATTTTAACCCAGGCTTTGTGCTATGGAGAGGTATAACTCCATCTCTGGTCTTAACAGTCTCAGAATCAAAACGAGCGATAGCTGTTACGGGTTATAAGTTCTTGTCAACTGGCGTAGACATGGGGCGACAGAAGTTGCCTCTGACGGTGGGAGACACCTACAAGAGTCACTGATCAGCATGGACAACACTTGGTCTCTATATTTTAACCCAGGCTTTGTGCTATGGAGAGGTATAACTCCATCTCTGGTCTTAACAGTCTCAGAATCAAAACGAGCGATAGCTGTTACGGGTTATAAGTTCTTGTCAACTGGCGTAGACATGGGGCGACAGAAGTTGCCTCTGACGGTGGGAGACACCTACAAGAGTCACTGATCAGCTACCGCACCCCTCAAGCTGGCAGTCCCCGGCCAATTGGGTGCTGATCAGCCACAGCCTGCCTGCTCCAATGGGTGCTTGGGGCTAAGACAAAATCTGGCTCGCAGGCTGTAAAACCAATTCACCAGGTAATACTAAAAAGAAAAATATAAACGTCAAGCTGTGGACGAACATTTATAGCGCGAACTGGCCTTACCAGTCAGATTCGCTACCGCCATGGGTTGTAGTTATTATGTCTTTTTGAAGTACAATGTAACAAACTATCGCCTGCCAAGACAGCAAGATGCCAATGAATGATAAGATAGTACTTTAATTTGTTGTGGTTTGTTCATAATCTTCAAATGATGACCTGTTATTGTCTTGAAATATAATGACGAGCATCATTTTACGTGGAATTAGAATGTGGCCATTGTGTCTTTAAAGAAACGGGTACAACTTATGTTTTTTTTCCTTAATTGTTGCTTGTTGTTGCTTTATTTTGTTATAGACATCTTTGTAGTGGCTCCATAGAAAAATAATGAGAACACCTTGGAAGGATAGAGAGAGCAATGAAGTTATTTTGAAAGACGTTAACTAACGAAGAGAACAGGTCACTCGCAAAAGAAGAAATCATTATTTGAGCATGTCACGAAACAGTTCACATTTTTTGGACATGCCCATGAGATAGTCCACATTGTTTGGGCACGTCATGAGTAGGGTAAAGCTGGAATATGTGGCTACAACCTGGACAGCTGAGGTAATGAGAAGCAGGGAGAGACCATGAGGGAAGATGCTGGGCAGTTTGAAATCTTGGCATGGAGGACTTTCTGTATATGAAATGATTGGCAGCACACGAAACACTGGGGTGTGGACAGACAATATCGAAAATGTTAACGGCATTGACTATAAGAAAAGGAACCTTGTAATTTAAATATGGAATATTCACAAGGACAGTAAACTCACTGGAGGCAACAATCTGGTTACCTGTGTTGTTGAGATCTGCAGTCAGTCCTTGCAGGAAATCATTAGCAAGATTCTGCTTACGTGAGCCCAGGTTCTTGGCCTGCGTCTGGCGCAAATTGTGCATGCTTGACTGCATATGCTGATTAAACTGCTCCGTGGATTTGTTAAACTGCTTCATGGATTTGTTAAACAGCTTCATGGATTTTTCAAACAGTTCTCTTTCCGCTTCCGTCATGGGCCTGTAAAATAACTTACAGCGTGAGTGAAACTTAGAAAACTTCGGATACAAGCAATGCATCAGAATGTATATGTATTTACTCACATTCGGAGACAAAGACTTGACTGAAGACATTGTCCGCCTGTCTCACACAGGAAGACAGATGCTGCAAAAACTTATCACATTAGATGGGATGTCACAACAATTAGGTTTAAGAAATAAAATGGAAAGACAAAGATAAAGAGGAAAAAAAATAAAAGTTAGTTGCTTATCCTTTACAGGACGTTGCAGTCAACTCCGTCATTATTGGTTGTTTGTGATTCCTGGGAAAGTTTAAATTCAGTACTTTGCCATTGAATTCTGAATGACTGTCACTCATACCATTGTATGGAAATACCAACGCAAGGCGGTCTTCTGCCAAATCGCCCACAGCTGTGTTTCGGTATGCATCTGTAACCCCTTCGACACAGAGAATAAAAAAGACAACGTAATACCGCACTTCGAGAGATTAATTCATATGCCTTTTTAGGTAGCAATACAGACAACGATATTTTTAAAAATACAAAAGGCAAGCTGTTTTAGCACTAAGAAATGTATGTACTTCAAAATGAATTAACTGGTGTCTTACAGAATTACGAATGTGGACATTATGGAGAAATATATGCAATTATCAATGAATCAAGAGGGGAAGGAAAGACCACAGCGCTAGATAGGCCATACATTGAGAAATCCTGATAACAGTATAACTAGGAAAGCCTTTGTCTGGAATACACACGGGACAAAATATAGAGGTACACTCGGAGAAGAAAAGCGGGGAGACACATGAATAATGTGTCGGGGAAATGGATGGATCTGTATGTGATTGCAAATTATAGGAAGACTTGGAGTGAATTGGTTGAGGACCTATGCGTCAATGAGGGTTAACGGCGAAAGAAGAAAAAATTAAGCTGAAGATCTAGTTTATAACAGTGACAGTTGAAGAAATGCATAGTTGTTCGTATTCTTTAGTTGCTTTCTCTTGGTCTTTACATTATAGTCGATCATTGCGACAGCTAAAGATAATGGCCTCCTATTCCACTTCATCCTGGCATGCTGAATAAATGGCAGTAGACACACAACTTCCTGAACAAACAAGGGTCCATGGATTATTTGATCACTATCATTTCGGTGGCCTTACTTCCCACAATATTTCCATTTACCCATTTTATTAGGCTGAATCGACCCCAGGAGCCACATTATCAACAATATCACCCCCAAGATGTATGTAGATAGCTACTAGGCCACGACGCTTCCCGAGTTTGACTGGTGATGTCAGCCATCCGGTCACTTGCATTGTGTCAGACAATCCACTGCTTTCAATGTAAACTTACATTTATAAAGTACAGTGCTCATGCTCCTCCCCCTGCTCCAGCTCCTGTTCATGCTTCTTCTTCTTCTTCTTCTTCTTCTTCTTCTTCTTCTTCTTCTTCTTCTTCTTCTTCTTCTTCTTCTTCTTCTTCGTCTAGCAGAATATGTCCAATAAGCTTAAGGCATGTAAAGGAGTCGTTCACTTACTTTTACTTGTAATTTTAATTTATTTACTGAAACCCTAATTATACTACACCACCCTAATTGTTCCCATGCACTGCAATCATGAAATATTACTTAGGGGAAAAATACATTATGTACTATATGTATAATGTATGCTGGTCTCACCTACGCTGGGCAAACGTAAGCTGGTAGAATTATGCTGTACTAACGTATGCTGGAATAATGTATGATGTTCTAAAGTATACTGGTCTAACGTATTCTAGTCTAATGCAAGCTGATATAATGTATGCTTGTCTAATGTACACTGGTCTAACGTATTCTAGTCTAACGTAAGCTGGTCTAACACATACTTGTCTAACGTAAACTGGAATAACGATGCTGTTCTAACGTATACTGGAATAATGTATGCTGATCTAAGGTATACTTGACAAACGTATACTTGTCTAGCGTACACTGTTTAACGTATGGTGATCTAATGTATGTTGTTGTAACGTATGCTGAAATAATATATGGAGGAATAATGTTTACTAGTTTAGTTTAGTTTAGTCGATGGATCAACATCACGGCACACGGTGGCAATCCATAAGTGCTCCGTTTTCCTCCTAACTCAAATCTGAGTCTGGAGAAACTCAGCTCAGTGCACGAACTCCGTAGCACCGGCGAGGATCCTGAAAATACTTTGGGTAGATGTTTAAGTCGAAATTTTGCCCGGGTGGCGCTGTTAGGATACTCTTTTTCGTTTTACAACTGCCAATGGATTTATTACGTGCGCAACAATACACACGGGCGTCCGATCTCACAACCCAGAGACCAGGGGAAATTTATTACTAGAAGTTTACGTAAAAAGATCCCGGCATCACCGGGGCTTGAACACGGGACCTCCAGCACTCGAGGCGGACACCATACCTCCAGACCACGCAGCTCCCCCTATTTACTAGTCTAACGTATACTGATCTAACGTATACTGGTCTAACGTAGACTGACATAACGTATGCTGGTCTAACACAAGCGGCCTAATGTTTCTTCTTCTTCTTCAGCTTTTCGAGCCATTGAGGTTCTTTGCTGCAAATACAATCCGTCTAATGTATGCTGGAATAATATATGCTGGTCTAACATAAGCTGATATAATGTATGCTGGCCTAAAGTAAGCTGGTATAATGTATGCTGGCCTAAAATAAGCTGGTCTAATGTATACTGGTCTAACGTAATCTTGTCTAACGTAAGCTGGTCAAACGTATCTTTGTTTAACGTATCTGGGTCTAACGTATACTGGTAACGTGAAGTGACAGCTCTGTGTTAACATTCCATACAACTCTCCAAAAGTGTGACCTTCTTATATTTGATGTCGCATAGCGTTTGTGATCATATTAGTCCACCGCCTTATGTTTAGTGTTTTGCTCAAATTCAAGATGCTACACTATCTAATATACGCCTTCTTGGTCTCAATATATATATATATATATATATATATATATATATATATATATATATATATATATATATATATATATATATATATATATATATATATATATATATATATATATTGTAATATCAATATCAATTACTTCTGTTTTTGTGTTTTCTTTCTGTTTTTAATTTAAGTACTTTACTTTGACCATATTTTTGTAGTTGTATCTATCATTTCTTGTAACTGCGTTTCATTTCAGCGACCAGACTCATATCAATCGCATAACGAAGATTCAAGGTTCGATAAGAAGAAGCAAACTTTACCTGCAGAAACTACCGTTGCCGTTGTTGTACTCCATCCTGACTCCGTTGATGAAAGAGTTGCTGATGCTGTTCATGCGGTAGCCATTCTTACAACATTTGATCGCGTTGCTATCTAATATATAGTTAGATGCATTTTTTCATTCCTCTGGTCCTTCTAGGCAATCAATGTCTGGAGGAATACAAATCTTAAAATAATGAAAACGTGCGTCTTTTTTTACAAGACATTTGAGACATTTGGAGAACGAAACAACGGATAAACTTTATTTTAAAATGTAATGAATTGAGCACGCAGGCCCGTCTGACATTCTGCCCTTCTTATATTACTGCTTTCATACATTATTTAATCTCAGACTACAACAACAACAACAACAACAACAACAACAACAACGACAACAGAAAGGCCAAACATTAGACACATTAAGACAACATTAAACGAGTACAAGGGCGAGAATTATTACATTAGTAACGGAATGAATGCAAATCACTAAACATTTGTTTAGGTTAGTTTAGCCGGCGCGTCAACATCGCGGCACGCGGGTGTGACTCATAAGTGCTCCGTTCTTCTCCTAACTCAAGGCTTAGTCTGGAGATAGTTAGTTAGTTAGTAGACAGATCATTCTCATTGCACATCGAACCATTCAGTCCATAATTGCTCTCATCTCCTCCTCAGCAAACCTCACAGCCTCTAGCGGCTAACGGCATCAGTCCTGTGTTGGTTTATCAATCTTCTTTTGTTTCCTGCCTAGTGTTATTTTTTGGCCACACCTCTTTTAATTTGCTGTTCTCACAGTCTGGCCATTGTTGTAGATTCACAGTCATCTCTTGGTCGCGCAAGTCTTACTTCTCGTAGAACATTCAGAATGTCAGCCTGGTCAGTGACGCGTCCGCTCTCCACAGTAGCATTACCTGCGAGCTTGTCAGCCCGCTCATTTGCTTGTAATCCCGCATGACTTAGACGAAGATTAAACTAATCTTTGCCAGCTGAGACCGCTGCAGAGACATCAACCATTCTTTTAGGATCCACCCCATCTCTATCCTCTTGAGCATGCTCATTGAGTCACTAAGGAAACATGCCCTAATGAATGTCTGTGTCTCGAGCCATGTTATTGCTTTACTCACTGCCTTGACTTCCATAGTCAGGCTACTTGTGGTCTCAACACAATTCTCCCTCCGGTCTGAGCCGTAAAGGCTAATGAGCTTCTCACATGTCGGACGACCGACCCATCTGTGTAAATGACAGCATCACCGTCTAACGAATTCTCGAAAATCAACGCTTGTACTTCCCCCTCCACAGCAGCCTTCTTGTCTGCATTTCTGTCTAGTTGGATGCAAACTGAAAATGACGTACAGAAATCTGTTGGCACGTGTACCCACTCCTCGCCAGATACTGAGTCATCAAGTGCACATAGCTGTTGAAGAGTGTCTTCGGCTTGACTCATCCCCGACCTTCCTCTTTTTAACATGCTGTCCTTCACCTTCCTAATTTCACTATGCAGTGGATGTTGTGTGTTAGAGTTAACTGTAAGGTAAGCACGTGCTCTGCAAATTTGTACTCTGTCTGCAATGGTTAGAAAATCAAGAAGGTAGCGCATCGCTCTGCATGCTGTATCTCTTGTACATCCAAGAATAATGCGCATAGCTTCATTCTGTATCCTTTTAATCCTTTCTATCTGCTTACGTCTGAAAGTAAGGATCGCCATCTCATACTCAGAAACAGACATGATCAGCCCCTCATATGGGATGCACAGATGGCACTGTTCACAGTTTGCTGCCGCCATTACCCGCATCGCAGCGAAACCACGCTTGGCCTTTGTTAGCACCTGGTCTATGTGCTCATTATAAGCAAAGCTTCGATCAAAACGTATCCCTAGGTAATTCATTGCCTGCGCTCTTTCCACAGTCTTTGAACACAGATTTACAGTTAGTGTCGGAGTGTTGACAATATGGTTATTCAAAGAGAACCATTTCACTGTTGCATTTGTTGGTCTGACCATTGCCCCAGCTTCAACACGACAAGTACTTATGCGATTGAGTTCGGTTTGTAGTTCCACAGCAACCTGATCTCTATCCTTACCCTGTCGATACACTAAAACATCGTCGGCATATGACAGTGTCCTACCCGGTACAGTTGAGTCCGGAGAATCTCAGCTCAATGTATGAACTCCGTAGTACCGGCGAGGATCCTGAAATACTTTGGGTAGATTTTTAACTCCAAATTGTGCCGGGGCAGCACCGTTAGGCTACTCTTTTTCGATGCCTAACTGCCAAGGGATGTTTTACGTGCGCAACAATATACACGGGCCAGGGGACATTTTGTTAAGTCCACGTGAAAAAAAATTCCGGCCGTCATCGGGGCTTGAACCCGGGATCTCCAGCACCCGAGGCGGACACCATTTGTTTTACCCAGTGAGTTCACGGCTATCGTATCATGCATGCTTTTTAGTTGAGAGCGACGAGATTAAGTCAGATATGAGACTGGAGATCTGTCACATCTTTTGTATAGTCTTAGTAGCAGCCATGAGCAGGACGTGGCGATTCCCTAGGTGAGCCCAGCACCAGAGCGCTATGTGTCGGCTCTGCAACTATGGAAACCTCCCTGGATGGTGGATATTGCCCATGGACTGTCCCTGCCTTCCCTTGAGGGCTAATCGTGAAGTATTCGACCGTTCTAACTTGACCAGCTTGAATGTGGACGGCACCACAAAAGTGAGAGTCCCCCAGGAATCCTAACCTGGTCAAAAACGTACGCAAAATTCGGATGTGTTGGCCTAAGGGTCTAGGCCCAATGGTGCATAATAATACACCGCAATTACATCTGGGGAAAAAACACTCCGGATGAACGCAGAATAATAATAATAATAATAATAATAATAATAATAATAATAATAAGAAGAAGAAGAAGAAGAAGAAGAAGAAGAAGAAGAAGAAGAAGAAGAAGAAGAAGAAGAAGAAGAAGAAGAAGAAGAAGAAGAAGAAGAAGAAGAAGAAGAAGAAGAAGAAGAGGAAGAAGAAGAAGAAGAAGAAGAAGAAGAAGAAGAAGAAGAAGAAGAAGAAGAAGAAGAAGAAGAAGAAGAAGAAGAAGAAGAAGAAGAAGAAGAAGAAGAAGAAGAAGAAGAAGAAGAATAGTCTTAGAATGACGATGTCAGTTTTGGTAGGTTATCTTAGACTATTGTAACAGATAAGAGACATAATGGCTGCAGCAGGATAATTGAAAACAGTGGGCACATGTGATACTTGCGATAAAGACAGAGATAATAAACACAGCCACAGTGTACAGTTAATTAAATTACTCAAGTATTTACTTCCTGAAAAGCTAGAATTATACTGGAAGAAAAAGCAGCAATATATAATCTACGCATTAGGAAACAGCACAAAAGGTTCGACATATTGAGGCACACCTTCAGGCCTAGAGTAACAATAGTGGAAGATAAACTATAGGCCTTTGAGTGAATTAAAAATGACTTTGAAGTTCATACAAAAGACAACATTGTAGACAGACAAGTTTCAAACGAACGAAAGAAGAAGAAGTAAAACAGCAGACACTTATTCGCATAAATCAATATGTTGAAGTTAGAGGTGCAATTTTAATGTCACAACCAACGTAACCTATCCCTTATCTGCAGACGTCTGTGGCTAAGGAATGATGAACACTTTTCACATCCCGGCTGTTTGCTAGCGGATCCTCTTGCGCTGATTTTTAACAATGATATGAGATCCGATCTTCAGTAAACAATGGCAAACTACTGAAGCTAAACTTGCCTAGAAAATCACTAACGTAAAAAAATGTTGTTGATTGCGACGTCCAATAAAGGAAAAGCAAGTAATATTTTGCATACGTTATCTCAAAAACAATATCATCATCATGCAGAATACCGCTGTCATCATAACCTGCCGGAATGACTCGAGATCATTCTTCAGTTCTCCGGGCTCGTGCGTGTCCATGTTCAGGATGTCGTTAGTGCCATGTGTCCACTGTCGTATGTGTTGTCCTTGCCTCTTCTACCAATGCGTTCCATTACAATTCTATCTACACAACTATGACGCTTAATCTGGCAATGAATTTCAGTTTCCCAGATCAGATGCCATTTATGAATCAGTTTTCTTCGATATTCATAACTTGTAGTATGTCAATCTAATTTCCGTTATATGGTATACCAAGCGTTTCTTTCTGTAGTATTTAAGATGCAAGCTAGCTAAACGTTCTTTACAGGACATCGAAATCAATGCCAGCATTATTTTGTTTAATTGTTTAATAACAAAAAAATTTACTAGGGAATGTTCATGTTCATTAGTTTAGCATTGCTGTCTGAACGATCGACGCCTCATACCATGGAAATGAACGCGCAGCTATCTGCTTTCAAATCGCCCGCTGGAAATTTGGAACACCCGACTCGGTGTGACGGTGAATTGTGAAACATATTCACTTCACCTAAGCCATAGCGTCGGTGTCATTAGATCAATTCAGTTAATGAAAGCACGATCACCTTAGTACCATGGGCGAACTGACAAAACAACCAAAACCGTTTCAGGTACTGCTTCTTCTCCCTCATCCCCATTAATTTGTCGATGGGACAATATAAAATAACACAAAGTAATGCAGCCGTAAAAAACACAAGAAGGGGAGTCGGCCACAAAGAAGCTAGTACAAAAATGAAAGTGTTTCCGAAATCAACATGGATGTATGTAATGTTTGCTTTTTCTAGACAGATTCCGTTCAAGGTAACTGGCTCTATCGACCCGTGGGTAGTTTTTCTGTCCAGTTTTGCCAGAACAGCAGAATGTAATTTTGGGCTTTGCGATGTCCGACAGTCGAGGGATTTTTAACATGCACAATTTGAACACCAGATCTCCAGTTTTTCGTCATTATCCGCGCGGGCTAGGCATACACAATCGCTACCCAGGAAACATGTGGGACGCGTATATCATTAAGACCCAATATTTCTTGAAAATGTGCCAGCCTTAGGCTGAGATCCGAACCTGAAGCGGATATTGCAACCTCTCGGTCTCGATCAAATGAGATTAGCAGAGAATAAATGTAATAGGAATAAAGTTAAAGGTGAAGGACGAGTGCGTGACACCGTGGACAGCAACATTTCAAAGTAATATGATTTTGTTTACGTGGACTGGTGCCCTGGTGATGTGTTTATATGTATATCTTTGTTAATATTGTTTGTCCTCAGGATCTAATAATACATGTGTGTTTCATTATAAACTAATTTATCATGCTTATCCGTTATGAAAACAATTATTCAATGTACATAATTATGGTTGGTTTGCACATATAGTCTGTCTGACATCAAGACCTTAAACAGGTTTTACGTATTTCATTGTCAACATACTCCAACCCAATGTCTATGGAGAAGGCATATATATGCGTAAATGCCTTCTCCTTGGGCATTGTGTTGAAGTATACCATGCACAGTTCTTGATTCGGGAATTGCGTTGTATATTTAAGCACATTACAAACGCACTACATGTATAATCCAGTAACAGAGTGTGAAATATGATATAACTGTTCACAAGTTTACATATTTGGAATCTGTATTAATTTTCCTATTAACCCATGCTGGTCATTAATGTGTACATTTGATTGGTATGAAATTCATTGGATTATATTCTGGCAAAGCAGAGAACCAAAAATGCAACCAATAAAATTATTCATTCACACTATCCTTAGTATCTGGTAAGTCCACTGTGTGCTTGCAAACAAGTTTGGCAGCGGCTCCGCATGGAACGCACTAGTCTCTGAAGGAAATTTAGGGGAATCAAGTCCCATTAAACTGTAAGAGCAGCTTAAAACTGTTGCAGATTAGCTGTAGAACCTTACCTGTAGACGCTGTGCCCAAGCTCGTCCCACAGATGTTCTGTAGGGGTCGTGTCCGTTGATAGGGCAGGCCAAAGATTCGTCACAAAGTTCTGCTGCTGTAGATAGTGCAGCGTAGTGCATGCGCTGTGCGCACGTGCGTTATTATGCTGGATAATTTGTGAACGCTGGCGCAAACAATACATCTTCTTCTTCTTCTTTCGTTCGCCTAAATTATGTTTATAACTGCAATGTTGTCTCTTGTATTCTTCTTCTTTCGTTCGCTTCTTCTTCTTCTTCTTCTTTCGTTCGCCTAAATTATGTTTGTAACTGCAATGTTGTCTCTTGTATGAATCTAACAGTCTTTTTTAGTTCATTCAGCGGTCCATAGAGTTTATCTTCCACTGTTGTCTCTCTAGGCCAGAAGGTTCGCCTGGATATGTTGTAGTTTGGGCAATCCTGGAGTATGTGCTCTGCTGTCTGCGACGCCAAACCACATGTGCACATGGCTGAGTCACCAATCTTGAATTTTGTATACATGTGGTTGCGTAATCTATTGTGTCCTGTTCTGAGGCGCAGAAGAATTACCTGTTCTGGTCTGTCCATAACTTGGTAGTCATCTTGAGTAAGGTTTGGTGGCCTTCTAACTGATTTGATCATTCTTTTCTTTTGGTGGTATGTAATAGGCACATCTGGTTGTTCTTCTTGTGCTCCTTCCTTAGCCAATCGATCAGCTCTGTCGTTTCCGGGGATTCCACAGTGGGATGGTATCCACTGTATGGTGATCTAACGATGACTGCTAAGTTCAGAAAGTAGTGTCCTCAGAACTGGCAATTTCCCAGACAGGAGAGCCTCTATTACGGATTTTGCATCTGTCAATATCACCACAGGTTGTGTACCATGGCTTTTATTTTGTAATTTCTCTGTGGCTATCTTGATTGCCTCAATTTCAGCATCATAATTATGGCAGTACTTTCCTGTTGAAAATCTGGCCGTGTCTCTAGTATTATTTGTGTATTCTATATACACTCCCGCTCCTCCATTTCGAACAGCATTTTGTGCTGACCCATCTGTGTAGATTCGGATCCAGAGGTCCTGTGGGTATTCGTCATCAAGGAAGCTGAGAGTGGCTGTTCAATACATCTAAAACCTCATCTCCATATGCCACAGCCTAAACCTTTCTACGGAAGACCTTAAGAGGCAAGTGTTAGTGAAAACTGAATCCTCCCCAAATGTGAATACTGCCATCTCCGAATCGGCTGTACTAACGCACACAACAATCTACAATGAGCTCTCCACACCGTCGCCAAATCCGCATGCATCCATCCGCAAAGGATAGGTTGAATCTGGTCTCGTCTGTGAATAGGACAGCATTCCGATGCAGTATAATCCATGTGACATGTTGCTGTACCAATTGCAGGTGCTGTTGACGATGTATGTGAATCAAGTTAAGGTCATCTTGAGTAAGACCTGAATCTCTGAGTCGTCGTATGACTGTCATTCGAGAGACTTGCCCGTGTGTACCCACTATTGCTGCTTCTCTTTGACTTGCCAGGGGAAAACGATTCCTTAGGTCACTCGGCATCATATGACGAACTTGTGCAGGGGTAGTAACTTGTGGTTGGCCACTCCGAAGTGTATCGCGAGCACTGCCAGTGGTTCTGTAACGTTCATTGAGTCTTACAATAGTGCTGCGGTGGCAATTCATCCTTCTGGCAATGGCCCGCGAGCTAATTCCACTCCACAACATACCAATGATTCGTTGGCGGTCGTTTTCAGATAGTCGTGGCATTTCAAGCACATGTACTGGGTGTTTTGTCTTAACGGCCTTTAATACCGTGTATACTGCAACAATGCGTACACATTTTGAGGATCATAGCTGTTGGCAATCGTATTGATAACTAACTAACTAACTAACTAACTAACTAACTCACTCACTCACTCACTCACTCACTCACTCACTCACTCACTCACTTACTCACTCACTCACCCACTCACTCGCTCACTCACTCCCTCACTCATTCACACACACACACACACACTCTCACTCACTCACTAATCAACTAACCAACGAACCAACTAAATAATTAACTATATGTGGTTCAATGTGCTTGGCCAGTAACACTACCCATGAAGTATATCCCAGTTCTTAAGATCAAACCCACTGAGTCTAATGAGGCACCTACATTCTCCCTAGATTGAACTAAAAAATAGATACTTACTTTGTTTTGATGTAACTAGAACAGAGATGACGGCCAGTGGTAGCACTGTAGGCAACATCTTGTACAACACATTTCGTTTGCAGTCTATAATAAACAACAAACAAGCATCCGTTAACAATCAACACATTTTAGCATTTGATTATCGTCCAACTAGCATTTGAGTACAGCTTCTTCCATTTGTATCACCCGATCAAAAGTACTGCTGCCAGTTTCAGTACGTCTGACTGACTAAGTGGACAGGGCACTGACTTCAACACGCCAAAAGACACTGTGCTCAAAACCACGAAGATTCTTCCGCACTTCCGAGATCGAAATTTTAAACATTTTAAAAAAAACGTGAAGGGCCCCTTTTCATGCATTGCAGCTCTTTTGGGTACATGGTGAAAATCCCATATTTTTATAAACCAATTGGCATTCGACTGCCGATGTGGTCAATATCAAACCGATCGCCTTTTATTCCTCAATATATTTTCCTGTTTACATTTTAGGGTGAGGCGATTTATTAGCCTTGTTCACTTGTAAAAATTCCATCTCCGTGAAGATTTGATGACATAGTCACCGGGTCGAGGGGCAAGCGTGCGGGCCATTGCGGCTCATGAAACTTGGACAATAATTATATTCATAGATAATTATTATCACTCTTATGATTCATCACCGTCATTACCATTATCAAATGGCATCTGCACATGAAAAGCAGACTATAATGAGTAACAATCTTCCTCTTTTCTGTGTTTTCAATTTAGGTAAAAATATCATACATTTAAAGTACAGAGGATGCAGCAGAACATGTTCTTTTACAATAGTCATCATTAACCTTTGCCGTCAAGCGTCGTGGGGTGGAATAGTTGATGTTCCAGCGCACAATGAGTGACACTGGAAAGTATCACTCTACGTGATTGTACAATGTTGTTAATCCATTTTCTTCTCGGGCGTCCTCTTGTACTCATACCAGGTATTCCTCGGTGTAGTGCAAGTACCTATAGTTGATGGTGTTGCATTCTACTGGGGTGGTCGAACCATTTGATCGTCTGTCTTTCAATAAATGTTGTATAAGGTGTTGATAATACTATCCACCTAATATTATAATTACTTACTCGGTCTTGAATAGTTCAATTGGAAAATCATCTCTTGCATCTTATCTCACCGGTGTTGATGCATAAGTGTGGTTTGGATAATATGCAAGTATGTAATTGATAGCATAATGTTGGTGTGAATATGCTATTTATTATCAGTCATGTTGCAAACATAGGTCTGTTTGGATGTTTCAGTATTGGTGATAGTTATATAGGCGCATTTGGTTTTTGGCATCAGATTTAGATGTCTATGTCTATTCGGCCATCTTCTGTGATCATACTCAGGTAGATGTTAAAATTCTTTAAACTTGTTTCAAAGGTGTGCTATTTATTAGTATAGTTAGTGGACTAACAATATTCGTCAAAATAAAACCTGTGTTTTATCTGTACAGACAATTTCGTATCACCATTTATCGTGATTCATCATTACCTCAAATTAAGGGATATACTTTACTATCAAACATAAACAAACATGTTCTATTGACAAGTTCATATAGTAAACATTACCATAAACGAACATTAAGACAATAAAATCCCAGGTGGTTTGGCAGAAAACAACAGCCCAACTCTCAAATTACGACTGCTATTTCAATATTTTCGTTAAGTAAAAATCCCTCAAGCATCTATAATATAATAAAACCTTTAGCGTGAGTGTGGTAATAACAAGATCAGGGACATGTACGACTGAAGAGACAGTCAGCTGTCGTGAAGATTTACAACATTCGTTGTAGTTTCAGTTAGAATGAGAATGATGAGGCGAGTTGGTTAGATTGATTTCTCAGACGACCCATGACTTGGCTGTGTTGAGAGGCATGTGGGGAGGTTGGGGGTGGGGGTGGGGGGGGTGGGGTGGGGGGATGGGGTGGGGGGGGGGGAGAGTCGGGGTTTTCTTCGATCAATTTACAATCTGGTGTTTAAATCAGTGGCTGTTATCAATTATTCTAGCTGATTACGAAAACTGTGGGTGTTCAGTCAAATCTGGTGTCTTGTTTGTCTTGTCATGTCTTACTTTATCTTGTTTGTTTTCTTTTTCTTGTCCTGTCATGCCTAAGGCTCACCTTGCTTTAACTGTGCCCTTTCTTGTCTTATTTTGTCTTGCTTTGTTTTGTCTTGTCATGTGTTGCCTTGTCTAATCGTTTCTATCTCTATCTTGCCTTGACTTCCCATGTCCAATATCACACTATCTCGCTTTTCCTTGACTTAACTTGTCAAGTATTGCCTTATCTTGTCCTAGCTTTGTCTTTCCCGTTCTTGTCTTGACTTGCCTTAGCTTGTTTTGTCTAGACCGTTCATACCGTGTCTTTCATTTTGTTTTGCCTTAACTTGTCTTTTGTTGTCATGTAACGTCGTGCCTTGACATATGTTACAATGTATGGTCTTAGCATTGGGGAGAGGGGCCGAAGAGGAATCTTGACTCTAATTGCCTTGTATTTAGTTGGTTTGCATCAGTTTGTCTTATCTATCTACCGTAAACTGACGCCAACTTTTAAAATAAATACATTTCTAATATTAGGTTATATAATTATTGAGTTGCAGAGATAAATAATCACAACACAAATTTAGCTTATTCCGCTCAGCGGTTCTTAAACATTGACCTTACACAAATAAGATGAAAAGAATGTAGACGCATGTTAATATGCAATGGCAGCGCAGTAAACAAAGTGTAAACCGCAGAGAAGAGCGAACTGATGAAAGAATACTTAAAGACATTGGAGTAAATAAACAATTGTTGAACATCAACAACATAAAAGTTATCATGACTCGATTACATTATGGTTATGGAGATTACTGAAAATACAGAAGGGCGAGGTCCAAAGAAAGAGCAAAAGATAACATTCGAAAAGCAAAAAACAACCACTCATATATGCTAGAACACAGGGGCTCAAACATATGCATACCAGAAGAGAATTACTAAGAACAGGTGACAGTAGAGGGACACGACTTCAGTGCCATTTTAAGAGTGAATTACCTGTAGACGAAGATATTTTGAAGTGTTTTGTCACACAAGTGAGCGTGTTAACATCATTCAAGCTAGTCGGTGAAACAGCAGAAATTTGAAATGCGCAAGACCTTTTAAAAACAGTGTTTTATGGCTTCTATAATTTACCTAGCATTCATGTATGACGTGTGGCATATGAGTAGTATGTCAGGTCCTAACTAATCCAAAAATGAGGTGACAAACTCCGACTTTTTACTTTATTAAAATTCTACCACCGCAAGCGAATCGTCACAAAAGCGGACCTCATTTTCAAGGGATGCAACCCATGAATAAATACTTGAACATATTTTTGCACTGTTACTTCCCTTTTGTTGTTGTTGCGAATTTAATTTTTTTTTCTAAAGTTAATAACTACTGATAGTAGTAGTTGTAGTAGGTTATGCTTAAACACTATCATCCAACGATTGATGCTGTTAAGGTATAATGTTCTTCCTCCTTGGTTTCTTATTGTTTTTATTTCGTTTTCTTTCTTTATCTGTATTGGGTATAACATTATCATCATTCAAGTGGTGTTTTGTAAGGGATAGGGCCTACATTGCATTTCCTCGGGGTGTTCTAGGGGCGGGCCGGCGTGGGGATGGGGCTCAGGGGTGGGGCGCGGGTGTCGGCGTGTGGGGTAGGGAAAGGTGGTTAGAAACTCGAGCCATGACAGGTGTCATATGAGAAACGTAATAGGTAAGCATGTATATATGACAGCTATATGATCTATAGAGGGCCTTAGTGGTGTAAACACTATCATCATACGGGTTACAAATGAAAACCTTAAAAAGTGAAGATGGTCGGTAATATTGATTGTGGCTGGTATAGCTTAGTGAAATTCGTTGGTAAGAGGTGGGTAGCAGTTGTTAGAGATCTGTAGAGTGTCACAGTGGCTTGTTTACTATCATCATACAGGTTACAAATGCAAAACTTAAACAGTAAAAATGGCGGTTATTATTGATTTTAGTGGGTATATCTTAGTGAAATTCGTTTGTAAGTTGTGAATAGATGTTATTACAGATCTGTAGAGGGTCGTAGTGGTGTAAACACTATTATCATACATGTTACAAGTGAAAACCTGAAAAAGTAAAAATGGCAGATATTATTGATTGTAGCGGGTATAGCTTAGTGAAATTTGTTGGTAAGGGGTTTGTGGGTAAGGGGTGGGTAGCTGTTATTAGTGTTCTGTAGTGTGTTGTAGTGACCTATAAACTATCATCATACAGGTGACAAATGAAAATATTAAAAAGTAAAAATGACCAATATTATTGATTGCAGCGGGTATAGCTTAGTGAAATTCGTTGATAAGGGGTGGGAAGCGGATATTAGTGGTCCGTAGAATGTCGTAGTGGTGTAAACACTATCATCATACAGGTTACAAATGAAAACCTTAAAAAGTAAAAATGACCGATAATATTATTTGCAACGGGTATAGCTTAGTTAGTTAGTTAGTTAGTTAGTCGACAGATCATCCTAGTTGCACATCGGACCATTCAGTCCATAAGTGCTCGGATCCCCTCCTCAGCAAATCCCGCAGCGTGTAGCGGCTAACGACGCCAGTTCTGTGTTGGTTTATCAATCTTCTTTGGCTTCCTGCGTAGTGTTCTTGTTTGGCCACCCCTCTTTTAATTTGCTGCTCTCGCAGTCTGGCCATTGTTGTAGATTCACAGTCATCACTTGGTTCTTGCAAAAGTCTCACTTCTCGTAGAGCATTCAGAATGTCAGCCTGGTCCATGGTGCGTCCGCCCTCAACAGTAGCCTCACCTGCGAGCTTGTCAGCCCGCTCATTTCCTTGTACTCCCGCATGCCCTGGCACGAAGATGAAACTAATCTTTGCCAGCCGAGACCGCTTCAGAGGCAGCAACCATTCTCTTCGGATCGACCCCTCCTCTATCCTCTTGATCATGTTCATTGAGTCGCTAAGGAAACAAGCCCTAGTGAATGTCTGTGTCTCGAGCCACGTTATTGCTTTACTTACTGCCATGACTTCCATGGTCAGGCTACTTGTGGTTTCAGTGAAAGCACCAGAGTCCTCCTTCACAATATAGTATAGCTTAGTGAAATAGAGTATAGCTTAGTGAAATTCGTTGGTAAGGGGTGGGTAGCGGGTATTAGTGGTATGTAGAGTGTCGTGGTGACCTATACACTATCATCATACAGGTAACAATGAAAACATTAAAAAGGTAAAAATCGCCGGCATTATAGACTATACATGGTATGGCTTAGTGAAAGTCGTCGGTACATGGTTAGTGAGTAACGGTATGCTAGATAAGTGCTTCCAAACACTATCATAACACGATTTATAGGGCTTCAAATGAAAACCTTAAAAAATTACAAGTGACCGATATTTAATGTACCGAGTATGGCTTAGTGAAACTCGATGATAAGGGGTGGTGAATGATGAAAAGGCTAGATAGGTGCTTCTGATCATAATTAAAGGGTGGTCGATAAGTGAGGTAGTTAGATAAATATGTCCGACCCTTGTTAATAGCAGGAGGTTCTAGATAAAGACTCTCAATCAATGGTAAAGAGTGGACCATTAGAGGAATGGCTAGATGGGTGCTTCAGATCAATGTTAAGGGGTGGTATAGTGACAGGTTGGCTAGATAAATACATTCGTTCCTTGAAACGAGCCGAAGGGTACGTCTCGTATTAAAGTCTGGGGAATGAACTCATAGTTGGCTGAGTTGAGGGTGACTGCCTGGGTGACTCATCACAGGGCTATGTCGGTGGGAGTGAACGTACGTGAACGTGTTCAGACATGCCTTTGGGGAAAAACCGAGGATGACTCAGTGTGTACTGACAGGGGTAAACCTGCTTGAACATGTTTAGACATAGTTTCTATATTGCATCAGCCGCAAAGTCTATTTACAAAGGATCGCAAAGCTGGACTTAAGAAACTGCACTTGCGACAAGACCTATCGAAAACATCTCACCGAATAGACCACAGTGGTAATTAGCACTGTGTGTATGCTATATTGTCTCATTATACATCGTCAAGTAGGTATAGTGCTGTCACTAGTGTATATCTCAGAAGCTAACTGAGGTAACTAACAAGAATACACCGCAAGGTATAGCCGCCCATTATAGGAATACTAATACAGATACTAATGACGGTCGTAATCATCATCAGCTTCACTTTTGCCGTCAAGTGACGTGGAGAGAAATGACGCCTCACGGCTCGATGGGTGGCACTGAATAGTGTAATGCTGGGTGATTGTCTGTATTCTGAGGCGTCATCTGCTGTAATCCGTTAGGGTAGCTGCTGTGGTGCATTACAACTGTGTACATATGAAACATTAAAGCATGCTTCTCCGTTAACTAAAAAGTATTATACTTTTGTCCATCTACAGATTTAAACCAAGACGACCAGTCCCTCATTGACACGTGGACCACATTGATTTCGGAACGCACAAACGTATATATACATATCAGGTCTCCACTAAGTGTAGTGAAACATATATGCGTCTACGGCTATGTCCTCTTTATATGCAGTGTATGGAAACATGCTGTATTCAATCATTCAGTATTGATCATTATCCAACTCACTCTACAGAGTGATAAATAATGTGTTGACACAGGAGAATCTATAGTCATGATCTGTGGTCACTAATGTATTAAATGAATGTATATCACTAATGTACACGATCTCAAAATACTCTTTCTCTTCAAAATGTGTCAAAGCTATATAAAAGTCAATTATGTGGTGTCAAACTCAGTATGTGAAATTTTTACTGTCTCTTGTTATATCATCTTTATCCTTTCTCCAGACTGAAAATTTGCAGACACAGAAAAATATTGAGACTATTGAATGGCTTACAAGAAGTGAAATCTCGAGGCTATTGCTTACAAGAAATGAAAGCTCAAAGGTATTTAGCTGTGTATAAGAAAGGAAGGCAACGAACTGTCTAGCACAAAATATTGGTATGTATGCTTTCATCATTTCTCACTAACAGTTGGTCATCACTAAATATTTTCACCCCTAAGTGGTGGGCACCTTAAATGTAGTCAGAATTTCTCACTAATATAGTACAACTCAGTATCATACAATATAAAATAGCACAAAGAACAGAATTACCAACCAGGACGTTACTAACCATCACCAGAAAAATATAGTCACGGAGAAGACCCTCTGTAAGAATAAAAAGAAAATGAAATAATTTACTATGTGTGACATCATTAGCCTCAAATCCTTTTTTCTTTTGACATGTCCTAGCAATTATGTAATATGAAATATTTTTTTGTAGATATAATATCATCATGACTGTCACATGTTGTGAAGTACAAAATGTAAAAATGTCGGACTATAATGATGTTGCCTTTTCTTCACAGGTGTTTGACGGTCAGTATTTACAATGATTGTGAAAATGTTGAACTAGTGGAAGACTACACAGTTTTATTGTGGTCACTATACCTTATCCATTGGAGCTACACACACGAGACATTATATAATACCCGAAGCTACAAGCGTGTTGGAAATATTACTATCCTTTTCACCACTAAGTTTTTCTATCATTATGGCCACTAAGCAGAAAATATCTATGTCTTCTCTATCTGTGTTAAGTATTTACAGAAAACCGCAGGCTTACACGTCACATTAACACCGTACACAGAACCTAAACTCACACATGCCACATTTGCGGCAATCTATACAAAAGGAAAGACATCCTACAACGACACATAAAAACTGATCACCAGACATCAACACCAACACCTGTTACCACTACAACATCAAACGTGGACACTAAACCATCAAATACTGCACCTGCATCAAGAAAAAGGAAAGTAACAGTAGACACACATATTTAAAAAACAGACACTTGATCAAGTGGAAGCAGAGGAAGCCGACGTAGAGATAGACGAGGAAGTAAAGATAGATGAGGTATTAAAGACCACAGACAAAATCCCAGACGTTGCAGTCCAACAGAAATATAGAGACCTCTGGTCCTACCTTAGGACACATCACAACATCCACAAACATGTATCGACGTACAATACATTTCATTGACCAGACTCAACACAATCAATTGACTGTACCGAGACTTTAAAGCCAATATTTGTTAGTCAGACATGCAGGTTTAAGGTAAATTATTCCCATCATTTGATTTTACGACATACAGAGACAAAAGAACTTAGATTTTTCCACTCATCCTCAAATAATGCATGTGAACACGACGTCCCCCTGTTAGTTACAAGCGAACATAACTTTGACGACTTTATAGATATAGTTCAGGAAAGTGACATGTTTAATTACGCCCTACACAACAGACCTGACACTAAGTACATGGTAGAGACAATTCTTGCCACTAGTTTCTATATATACCACATCACTGAACACCCGCTAGGTTGATTGCTGGCTATAATATGCTCTATTAAAATGTAAAGTGGTCATATATGTGATATCCTTGTATGTGTGGTACAGTGAATTGTCTATATAATTGAAAATAAAAGACTCAATGTTGTGTGTCACTGTCTGTCACATTTTTCACCGATCATTAAAATGCTATTTGTATTGACAATAAAAAATATTGAATGTTGTGCACATGAAAATACTGATTTTGATGGGAAGAAATAAAAGTTATGAAACGAAAACAATTTGTTTTGTTGGTTTATTCAGTGGTATGCTTGACATGTTTTGATCTTTCTTGTGTTTTCTTGTTTTCGTCTTTCTAGTCTTTACTTGTTTTCATGTTGAATGCTGCGCGAGCTTGTTTTTCATGTTGAATGTGGCGCAAAGCTGTAGAAAAATTTACACACACACACACACACACACACACACACACACACACACATACACACACACACACAATGGAACAGTGAAACAAGACCAAAGTCACACAAGAACAAAGACATAATTGAACAGAGAGACACGTACAATATCACACAAGAATATTAAACAAAACTTATAATTATCTCAACGAAACTTATAAAATGTATGACACTTTGTTAACTAAAGTGAAAAATCTTAGCCAAATTACTAACAAACTTATAAATATCTCAACCAAAGGTATGAAAAGTAGGAAAATTTTTTAAACAAAGGTGAAAATGTTGACCAAATTTCAACCAAATTTATAAAAAGTAGAAAACCTTCAAGCACTTGGAATTAATGACTGGCAAGAGCAGGTCCACCGGAGAGACGGATAGAGACGGATTGTATCTGCAGCAAAGAACCTCAATGGCTCAGAACGATGAAGAAGAAGAATAAGAAGAAGAAAACTTTGTTAACCAAATGTGAAAAGTTTGGTCAATTTTCACCCAAACTTATAAAAAATGTAGGAAACTTTGTTAACCAAATGCGAAAAGTTTCAACGAAACTTATCAAAATTAGGAAAATATGTTAATCAAATGTGAAAATATATCGTCCAAAAAGGGAAATCATCATCATCATCATCAAGTGCCGTGCCGGCTGGCGTAGGCGTTCATGGCTCTCCATAGATCTCGGTCTCTGGTCTTCTGGATCAACTCTGCTGCTGACACTCCTCCATGCAACCGTCTCAATCCATCCAGCATCATTTCTCTTGGATTGCCTCTGCCTCTCTTCCCCTCGATCTTTCCAGTTGTTACGATGTTCTCCAATGCCTCTCTTCTCATCACTTGACCGAAGAAAGATGTTTGTCTCTGTCTTATTGTTGAAAATAATGTTCTAGTTTCATTAGCCTGTTTCAGGCAGTCGTCGTTAGTTACTCTGGCAGTCCAAGGAATTCGCAACATTCGTCTCGGGAACCACATCTCTGTTGCTTCTAATGTCTTCTTAATTTGTTCATTTACATTCCAAGATTCACTGCCATACAGTAAAACTGGTTCTACATAGCATTTCAGCACTCTCTTTCTTACATTCAGTGATAGCGACTTGTTGCATAAGATACTCTTCATTTTCTGAAATGCGGCTTTTGCCTGCCCTATTCTGCTCCTAATCTCTGTTGTACATCTTCCATCTGATGTTATAAATGCCCCTAGGTATCTAAAATTATCCACTTGGTTAAGAATTTTCCCTTCTATTTCTATGTCACATTTTGGTGTCACCATTTTCTTTGATAATACCATTGTTACTGTTTTTTTATATTCAAGGAGAGTCCTTTCCTTGCACTCTCTGTTACTACAACATCTAATAATTGTTGTAGGTCTGTTGAATTGTCCGCCACCAATACTGTGTCATCTGCATAGCGTATATTATTTATATTATAACCTCCAACTAGTATTCCTGGCATCTCTTTGATTTCTCTCATTATTACTTCACTATACTGGGAGAAAATATCTGGTGACCAGACACACCCTTGTCGTACTCCTAGCTTTATCTGTTCGTAACTACCCTCTTTATTTCCCATTTTAATTGCTGCTAATTGGTTCCAGTAAACATTCTTTATTATTCTTAAATCTTTTCCATCAATGTTGATATCTTCCAACATTTTAATCAGTTCATCATGTTTTGCTTTATAAAATGCCTTAGTATAATCTATGAAGCACAAATATATGTATCTCTGTTTCTCTATTGACCTTTCTATTAGTGTCCGTAATGTATAAATTGCATTGTTTGTGCCCTTTCCTTCCACAAATCCATACTGTTCTTCACTAATTTCCATTTTTATTTTCTTTTTGGTTCTTCTCATTATGATTCTGAGTAGAAGCCTAGTGATATGGTTTATAAGGTTAATTGTACGAAAATCTTCACAATCAATTGCTCCTGGTCTTTTCGGTATAGCTATAAATACAGATCTCAGCATATCACTGGGTAAATATCCACTGCTGTAAATATCATTCAACATTTTGGTTAATATATCTACTCCAAATTCTCCCAATACTTCTAATTCTTCTATTGTGATTTCATCTGGCCCAGCTGTTTTTCCTTTCTTCGTACGTTTCATAGCGTCAGCTACTTCTTCTTTCAGAATAGGTGGACCTTCTAAGTTACTATCCTATGTTAATTCTTCCCTTTCTCCATCATATAATTCTCTTATATACTCATTCCACCTCTTCCTTATAGCACTTTCCTCTAATAATATCTTTCCTGTTTTTGATTTCAAACACCCTGTATTTATTCTTATTTTTCTTCCTGTAAGCTCACTGATTTGTCTATGCATATTTTTTGTATCTGTAATGGAATTTAATTCAATTCTTTTGCATTGCTCGTTTAACCTCCCCACATTTATCTTTTATTTCTTTATTTATCTTAGCGTATTCTTGGTTGTCATTTTTACTCTGTTTTCTTTTGTCCATCCATTTTTCTTAGCTATTTTGCCTTTCTCATGTAATACTTTTTGCTAGTTTGATGAATGGAGTCCCTTAACATTTCCCATTGTTCATTTATACTCTGTATTTTAGCTATTGTATTGTACCTATTTTTCACAGTCATTCTGTATTGTTCTTGCATTTCTTTATCTATTTTCAGAACCTCTTTATTAAGTCTCATGTTCTTAACCATTTTTTCCCTCTCTTTAATCTTACTTTTATTTGTCCACATAGTGGTACATGATCACTATTACAGTCAGCACCAGGCATTGTCTTTACATTTATTAAAGCATTTCTAAATCTTTTATTAATTAGTATGTAGTCAATTTGGTTGCTTTTTTCTTATCAGGGCTTATCCATGTGTACAGTCGTCTTTTATGGTGTTTAAACCATGTGTTTCCAATTATCATATTATTGATATTTGCCCATTCTATTAGCTTTTCCCCTCGTTCATTTCTTGTACTTAAACCATAATTCCCCACTACATCCTCCATTTTTCCCTTTTCTACTTTAGCATTAAAATCACCAAGTATTATTTTTATTTCTTGTGTCCAATTTGAGCCATCACCATTTCTATTTCGTCATAAAATTATTGTATTTCTTCATCACTACTGCTTGTTGTTGGTGCATATACTTGTATAATATGTATATCTATTGGTTTGCCTTTGATTATTACCATAATAACTCTATCTGAAATACACCAGTATCCATTAATTGACTTGGCTGTTTTTTCATCTAATATTATTCCTACACCTTTGTCATGTGTATCCCCTCCAGAATAAATTATTGTGTGATTGTCAGCTATAATTTTGCCAGATCCCTTCCATCTCATTTCACTAACGCCTAGTATATTCATTTTCATGCTATCCATCTCTCTTAGAACATTGGTCAACTTTCCTAGCTCATTTAATGTCCTAACATTCCATGTTCCTACTCTAAATTTATTTATTTTAGTTATGATTTTGCCATCAGTAGCTGGATGACGGTCTGGCGTCACCTGTGGCTCATGACTGTCCCTACCGGACGAGGATGTCATAAGACAGCCATTAACGTCGTTCACTAACTCTGATATATGCTTTGCCATGAAGTCTTGGGAAGATAATGTGGTGGTTTCCCCTTGCCTTCCACATTCACATGGTGGTCTTTTACCTCAGCCTTTGACAGCCATTTCCGACTATCAGGACAATTGAGTGCCCTGCTCTGCTTAGCTGCAGAGTTGTCCACTTATTCCGGTGAATACTCGGTCCCCAGAGCTGTGTTAGCCACACCGTGGTGTGTTTCCATCCTCTACCACGGGGAGGTGCAGTTGGGATTTTCCCTTCATAAAGTTATGGTCTATGACCAAAACTCTCCAGTACTTTTAGAGGACAAAAAGGGAAATATTTCAACTAAACTTATAAATAGACCAGCCTAACGTATGAAAAGAAGGAAAATTGTCGGGAAAATGGGAAAAAGTTAGGCAAAATACAGAAATATCTCAGCCAAAGTGATGAAAAGTAGGAAACTTTGTTAGCCAAAGTGGAAAAATCCTATGTCAAGTAGGAAAATCTGTTAGCCAAATGTGAAAAAAAAATGTTACCAGATATAGAAATATCTCGTCCACACTTATGAAAACTAGGAAAATTTGTTAGCCAAATAGGTAAAATATTGGCCAAGTAGGAAGATTCGTTAGCCAAAGAGAGAAATATCTCGTCCGTTATCAGACTTTTCCCGTTAACATAAGTTTCCTACTTTCGTGTTCTCCATAACTCTCTCTCTCTCTCTCTCTCTCTCTCTCTCTCTCTCTCTCTCTCTCTCTCTCTCTCTCTCTCTCTCTCTCTCTCTCTCTCTCTCTCTCTCTCTCTCTCTCTCTCCCTTCGTGTCTTGCTTTCTGTCTCACGGCAGCTGGAAGTCGTAAGGTGTAGGTTTTAAGGCTGAAATCCTTGTAAAATTGCTAGGAAAGAAAACAAATCTGCGAGTAACAACAGCCGTTTTTACCGTGAATACAAAATTTCTAGAGCAGTGGTTCTGAATATTTATTGGTCGAATGCACCCCTTCACCATATGTTTAGAATATCATTCTCCCCCCCCCCCCCCACACACACACATTTCATATTTCCTCCCTATAAATTTCCCTCACACCCCTCCCCTTCCAATACAGTTTACGTAAAATAGTCAGCTAAATTTAATAACGCATATTAGAACAAGTCGTGATGTCTACATATAACGTGATTTGCAGGTCTACTTACGTTATAAAACGAATTTCAGAAGGGCGAGAAGTAAAGAACCGAAAAGTATGGAGGTAAAAACATATCAAGTATTCGGTTCTTGTATTAACGCGATCTTGAAATAAGCTACAGAATGTAGAAGAATTGAAGAGGCATCTAACATTACAGCAGATGTTTTTCACCAAAGCAAAATCACAAACTAATGTTGCAGTCAAAGCAAGTTTTATTGTGTCAGAGGATATTGCAAAATCAGGCCGACCATTTACAGAAGGAGAGTTTCTGAAGCACTGCATGATGAAAGTGTGTGACGTCTTGTGTTCAGGAAAAAAAGCAGATGTTTGTAAAGGTAAGCCTTAGCAGAAATACGTTGTGTATCTGGTTTGTGAGATGGCCACTGATGTGAACATACAGTTGATCGAATAAGGCAAAGACCTTGTTGCATTCTCACTTGCTGTCGATGAAATTAATGACACGACTTACATTGTATAGCTCGCCATCTTCATCCGTGGAGTGGACTCCAGTTTGAATGTTACAGAAGACATATTGGACATGAAATCCATACATGGGACAACGACAGGAAAAGACATTTTGACAACGTATGTCAACGTTTAACCAACATGAACCTGCCTTGGGACAAACTCGTTGGACTGACAACAGATGGAGCACCGGCGATGTGTGGCGAAAAAAGTGGACTAGTTGGAAGGATGCGTTTAAAGATGCAGGAGAACTGTACTGGTGAAATTGATAGCATATCACTGCATCATACACAACGGAACATGGAAGATGTAATGAGCATTGTAACACAAACCGTCAACTTTATCAGATGTCATATTAATGTTTAAAAAAGGTCTAATTTTCGGCTTATTGAATGTTTATTCTGTCCGGCCCACAACCTTACGTGTGATTTGAGATTTGGCCCGCTGAGAGATTGAGTTTGACACCCTTACACGAATGTATGTAGAAGTCGGACACGCTGATCTGTGGGAGCACAACAAACTTTGACGCACATCCCCCGAAAGAGGAATGATGAAGATGAGACTTGGTCTCCCAAAGAATTAAACAACCAACATACCTACACAATTGTTATTTAACGAATGTCTGTCTGCCTGTCTGCCTGTGTGCCTGCGTGCCTGCGTGCCTGCCTGCCTGCCTGCCTGCTTGCCTGCCTGCCTGCCTGCCTGCCTGTCTGTCTGTCTGTCTGTCTGTTTGGGGATGTGTGTGTGGGTTGTGCGTGCGTGGATGGGAGGTGTGTGTTTGTGAATGGGGGATGTGTTGGTGGGTGGGGATGTGTGTGAGGGATGTGTGTATGGGCGGGGAGATTGTGCGTGGGTGGGGATGTGTGTGTATATGGGTAGGGGTGTGTAGTTAAGGGATGTGTGGCTGGGGGATGGTTGGGTAGAGGATGTGTGGGTGGGTGATTGTATATGAGTAAGGGTGTGTGGTTAAGGGATGTTTGGTTGGGGGATGGGTGGGTAGAGAATGTGTGGGTGGGTAGAGGATATGTGGGTGGGTGCGTGTGTGTAGGTTAGGAGATGGTGGGGGATGATTGTAGGGGTGGGCTCGGGATCTGTGAGTGGGCTGGGGGAGATGGGAGATTATGTGGCTGGGTGCGGAATTTGTGTGTGGGTAGGTGCGGAATATGTGAGTTGACCGGGAGATGTGTGTGTGCGTGGGGAATTTGTGGCTGAAGAATGTGTGTTTGGCTGGGTGTGAGGTTGAAGGAGGATATTGGGTGAGTGATTGTTGGTGGGTAATGGGACGGGTAGAGGATATGTGAGTGGGTGGGGAGATGTGTGTAGGTGGGTAGATGTGTGTGGGTGCGGGATGTGTGGGTTGGGGAATGTATGTGTGCTTGGGGTGTGGGTGGATGGGGTGTGTGGTGGGTGAGAGGTGTGTGTGGGTGGGGAGATGTGTAGGTGTAGGGATGTGGTGGATGGGTAGGGGCATGTATGTGTTTGTGGGTTATGTGTGTGGTTGGGTGGTGGAGTTGTAGTGAATGGGAGATGTGTGGGTGGGTGGTTGATGTGTCTCATAACATAGTAATATGCATTGTTTATATTTACAAAATTCATGTGACAATGTTTTCTTCCTATGCACTGTTGATGAAAGAAAGATGAATGATTGGAAGGGCCGAATGTAAGACGGGCCTGCGTGCCCAATTTGTTACCCTTTGAAAATAAAGTCTGTTCGTTCGTTCTTTTCGTTCTGTCTGTCTGTCTGTCTGTCTGTCTGTCTATCTGTCTGTGTGATTGCATGCGTGTATGTGTGTGTGTGTGAGTGTGCGTGTGTGTGTGTGTGTGTGTGTGTGTGTCTGTGTGTGTGTGTGTGTGTGTGGTTAGATGTGCCCTTCAGCAGGCGATGTATTAGAGAGTATTAATTGCTAACTGCTAACACAATACAATAGTCCCAGCACTTATCTTCTCACCACCACCACCACCACCACCACCAACAACAACAACAACAACAACAAAAGCGGCAACAACAACCACCACCACCACCACCACCACCACAACCAACAACATCAACAACAGCAGCAGCAACAACAACAACAACAACAACAACAACAACAACAAAATGTCCGAAAGCGAGAATTTGCTGTGGTCTTTGACATGTCAGGGCCGTCATATCTTCTAGGCCTGAGAGCAGGGAGGTATAATACGTGACCTGTCTGTTCCTCTCGTAGCGAATGGCAAGCCCAGGAATCGAACCCCTGTAGGCAAGCTCATACCATTATCAGCGAAACATCCTAACCGTTCTGTCAACTTGGCCGCTCGTCTATAGTCTCATCATAGTCAAGTCTTCATTAATTCTTCTTCTTCTTCTTCTTCTTCTTCTTCTTCTTCTTCTTCTTCTTCTTCTTCTTCTTCTTCTTCTTCTTCTTCTTCTTCTTCTTCTTCTTCTTCTTCTTCTTCTTCTTCCTGCATCATCAATGTCTAGTTTGACAAAAAAATTTTACATTTCGCATGTATGTACAGCATTCCCTTAATCTGAACAATATTCGGAATGTGGTTTAAGAATTCTTCATCATCTTCATTAAAGTAATGCGAGTGATTTTTTAAATGGGCATTGAAACGTTTTTAATACGATCGCATGAGCGCATTTATTAATTTATCCGGTGTCCTACCATGAGATAAAGAATTGATACAAGTATATAAATAAAAAAGGAAGGATAAAAGGCTTTAAAAAGGTTGTTTTATTTTTTAAAGTTGCTATGACATGGCTACTGTCCCATGTGTAGCATGGGAAAAGAAAATGTTTGCTGTCCCGTCCCATCTCATCCCATGGGACGTTTCCCATGGGATTCCCATGGAAAAGCCTGTTAACTGGCATGGAAAAGCCTGTTAACTGGTGAGTGCATAGAAAAAAAAAATGTGTGACGTCAATCTACATCTTCTTGTTGCTATATACTGTTGTCTATCGTCTAGGAAAGCAGTGGAAGCACAGCAGCTAGCATGTTTGACTACCGGCCAAATGGTCAGTTTTCCGAATCCCCTATTAGTAACGGGTTTTCATTTGCCATTTTCCTGTGCTTTTCGGTCGACCAAGCTTACAATGAGTCCTAGGAAATGCTCTATGTGTGATAATTACCACACACACATATTGTTTCTATTTGTCTAAAAACTATGAAGCATGCATCATGCACCAAAGATGATCCGTGGCGTAAAATTTGATATTTTGCTTCTTTTTAGATAGTTTAGAACTTGGTGGATGGTGGCTCTTTTCCTCGTTGTCTTGGTTGCACCGTATCCATGTTTGTTTAGAAAAGCCTCGATGTTGTCTGTACATCGTTTTCTTAATCTAATACTAGCTTTGTACACATATCTGTATTGTTTATGAAGTAATCTCCATTGATGTTGACGGTACTACCTGCTAAGTTTTAGCGCCGATGTTGGGCGGTGCTCACTTAACCCCACATTGTGCCAGCGGCTTCGGGCAGAGGAGCGCATTTTGGAGGGCACAAGCCTTACCCTAGTACGAGGAAATGCAACCTAATGACTAAATGTCATGGCTGGGCAGACCCGACCTTAATCCTTTGTCGGCAACTGATCCGACAAGCGGACAGTCAGAGCATGACTTTGCTGATCCGGTAGCTTCTGCAGTTTGTCCTGTTCCAGACGTATTTGTGTTACCATTCCTCTCGAGAAAACAAGGCAGGCCGAGAGAGGCATCATGCTGCATGGACAACACATGGTCTCTAAATCCAGCCCAGGCCTTTTCCTATGGAAAGATATAACTCCATTTTACAAACTATCGCCTGTCAAGATGGTAAGGTGCCAGTCATTTCCAAGCTTTGCTAAACATCTTTATTCCAGGTCTTGAATTCTTAACTCGGCTTTTGATTCTCGCCCACTAAATTTCTCGGATCTGGCACCTTGTCACACTTTAATGCTAATAATATAGCATATGACGATAGTCTACAGTTTGAATTCCTTCTAATTTATATATAGCGTACCAATTATAATTGTATATATAGTTACCCAACCGGACAACAGGAGAATCTAGCCAACACTCAGAGTTCAAACGGACACATAATCATAAGGCTACTGGTACAATTAGTATTCGGACTCTTCATTGACTGTTGAAGATCAGGACGGAGCACGCATGGGAATGCCCCGAGTGCTGTGATGTTGGTTCTTGACTAAATTTATCTCATCTCAACCCGCCCGGGCATTTGGCTGGAGCTTGTTGATAATGAAATGCCCAGGCCTAACCTCCGACCCTCCATGTGTGCTGTGCTGAATTATGACCTGGTTCTATCCTAACAGGCCTGTTCGCAGATATGAAACTCCAGGACCGATACCCACAACTCGTTGTTTTCTGAGCTTGGAGAGGGGAAGAGCACCCTTCAACACAATCCTCTCGGAGATGATACTTTGAGTCTGGGTCTCTTCAACAACCCTCACTGGGATACATGCAAGATCTTTTCAGATCTTTCCTTTGCTCAGACGACTTGAATGCCTATACGTCGGACTAAAGAGTTGACACTCAATCTTCCAGACGGTTCCAACCAGCTATATTTATTTAGCAGTTTAATGAAAGAAGCACACCATTTTGTGGCAAATACAACACTTTGTACAGTGTATCCGCCGTAATATATGGACAACTGTGCATTAGCAGGACAGGAAACCCCATTTGTGCTAACAGTCGAAAATTACTGTCCACGACGGAGGCGCAAAGCACCAAGGTTTATATGTAATGCAAGGAGAACCCGTTAAAATACTATTTAGTCAAGTCATGTACTGGGAAATGTGTGTTTGAATACACAATGATAACGCAGGACACTGATTGTTGGAAAATGTCCTTCTTAGCTGAGATGAGACCTTATGCTGTCTTACTTTACAGCATCAGCTACATCACACACGCATGTGTGTATATTTATGAGCTGTCTTAGTGGCCTCAAACGGTTCCCCAAATGATATTTATGTGTAAACAATAATAATAGCAAGGCTATAACTATAAATAGAACAGAGTATTACTATCAATAACGACAGTAGAAAGTCAGTTCTACAATTACAGTAAAAGGAAAGCAACTTGAATTAGTAATTAGTTTTCTTACCTAGGAAAGTGCTATCAGTTTATTTGTCTGTTTTTATGTTGCGTTCGCTCGAGTTGAGCTGGAGCGTATTCCACACAGATGCTACTACTTCTAGTGCACATGGGTTGTTATCAGCTGTTTTACTCCAACAGGCTGGTGTAGTGGTTAAACCCGCTACCTAGGCTTCGTCGCACCGAGAGTTTAGAGCGAGCGTTCTTATCCATTCGGCCATGCTGACACTATCAGATAATGCCAAGTTAAGTAGACAATGCCAGTCTAAGAAGAGAGGTGTGCGAAAGAGATGTATGTTGTCTCCAGAATATGTTACCATAAATAGTGAAAATAAGAGGCATTTAGAGGACACCAGAGGATATTACACCACCGATATTAGATGCAGATGATATAGAGTTGATTGCAGATAATGAACAGCATCTGCAACATGTAACTTTTGTTATTACTGTGCACAGTGATCGGAGGCAGGTGTGGCAGAGAGGTTTAATACGTTTAAACTTTCTCTTCTGAACGCGGTGTAGTGGGTTCATTTCACACGTCCGACAGTAGGCTCACCATAGGGGGATGAATCAGATGTTTGTCCTACACTTGCGACTGGCGTAGTAAGCCGGCAGGGGATTTTCATGCTGCTCGTAGAAAAAACAAGAAGTATAAACGGTCTGACTAAAGTGGGGGGAGGGGGGGGGGGGTTGTTATAGTTGCGCTAGATTTTATTAGAAGGCAGCAAGTGAAATGGTTTGGCCATGCATGTAGGTTACCAACTAACAGTATACCACAAAACAGCAATGATGTACAGACCAGATGGAAGCAGAGGATGAGGCCGTCCAGGTAAACGATGGATGCAGGGAATAACAAGAGTCCATGGGAATATCGATACATGAAGCCCATAAGCGGGCACTCTCCCGCTGTTTATACTTCACCTCGACACTGCAAGGTACGAGAAGAACATGATGAGGTGAGATAATATGAGGTGAGATGAGATGAGATGAGGTGAGATGAGGTGAGATTAGATGAGGTGAGATGAGATGAAATGAGGTGAGATGAGGTGAGATGACATGACATGAGATGAGGTGAGATGAGATGAGATGAGGTGAGATGAGGTGAGATGAGGTGAGGTGAGATGAGGTGAGATTAGGTGAGATGAGATGAGATGAGGTGAGATGAGATGAGATGAGGTGAGATGAGATGAGGTGAGGTGAGGTGAGGTGAGATGAGATGAGGTGAGATGAGATGAGATGAGATGAGGTGAGATGAAATGAGATGAGATGAGATTAGATGAGATGAGTCAGTAGGACTTCCATGTTGACCTCTCGTTCTTGGCATGGAGACGTAAATTACAAGTACCCCAAAAGTCGGCGAAGGAACGCCTGTTGGTGAGGGACACTACTAACAGGGAAAACTGACGCTCACACAGAATCAGTTTAGTGTACTCACTACCTGCATCACGTTAGCTAATATGCGAGCAAACGAAAACAAAAGTACAGAGTAAGCTACTATGGTTGGAATTAAATTATGAGAAAACAGAGAGTATTTACTCTCCAAGCAGAAAGAAACACCACCATGTACGCCCCATGTAAATAGGACAATTCTTAAACAGGTGAATCGGTGCAACAATCTCCGGAAAGGCAATGCATCACATGGAAGAGACCTAGTTGAGATTAGAACCAGAATAGAAATAGCTAAGGTAGCCTTTCGCAAGATGTCAAGCTTGGTCACCAATAAATTGCTTTCGACTGCGGTGAGAAAACGAGAATTGAAGTGGAATATAGAATCTGTGTTGTTATATGACAGTGAAACATTGACAGTAAGTGACAATCTTAGCAACAATTAATGGCAATAGAATCGATTGCACTAACAACGAGTGCCTGAAAGAGGATAATGAAACCTAGAACATTATATACTACAATAAGAAAGAGTCAAACAGCTGTCTTTGGTCATGTGATGAGAAAAATTCATTGGAGAACATCATGACAGCTGGAAAGATCAAGGGGAAGAGAGGCGAGACAGACCAGGAGAAATGATGCTGGGTGGACTGAGACGGTGATGTGGAAGAATATCATCAGAAGAGTTTATCCAGAGCACCAAAGACAGAGATCTCTGGAGAGATGTGAACTCTTATGTTAGCTGGCAGGGCTCTTGATGATGATGAATTATGTTATAAATCTTGTTGTCATCTAGTCTCGACCTACGACATTCCCATAATAAATACAAGTCGATCCAGTTCATGGAATATCCTTTAAGTTTGCTTTTATTTTATATTGAAAGCACAGATATATACAATATATCAGGTGGATTTAAAATCTTGAACAATAATGGATTTGTGCAAGACGTTCAAAAAACAATATAATAGTTGATTTAAACAATGTTCATTGATTTCTAGATACAACTGCCTTCGTTCTTTACTTGACTCTTGTAATTGATGTTACTGTTCAGGCGGTAGATCTGAATATAAGACATTTAAAATAGTATATTATTACTAAAAATAGAAATGTTATATAATAGAAACTATTTAATTTTTATATAATATAATATTATAATTATATAATAGAAACTTTTATAATATAAATATATATATATATATATATTACTGCCTGTAGTACCTACGGTGTATGAAAGAGGGGTCTTAAGCCTAAGTAATTAAAATCACCTGGTTTTGGCAGTCGCCGCGAACTGTGCAGGTTAGGGTTTTCTTTTTCCCCCAGACATAAGAAAATCCATCACTTTACCGAGGATTCGAACAGGACTCCTGAATGGGAAACCGACATTCTAGCCACTCGGTGAGACGTTCCCCACAACTGTGAATAAAGTTACTTGCGTATCCTTTGCAGGACGTCGCAGTCAACAACATTTTTTGGGCTGTTGTGTTTTCTTGACAAGTTTACGATCAGTAATTTGTCATTGCTTTCTAAACGACCAGCACTCACACAAATTGCATGGAAAATAACAAAGCAAAGCGATCCGCTGCCAAATCGCCCGCAACTGTGTTTGGAGCGCGGTATGTGGGTTTACGAATTGCGTCTGTAACCCATTGGCCACAGAGCGGGCCCGACTATGTATACGTCTGCAAATATGTAAAGACCACTTTTCCATCCACGAGGCTTGGTGGGTCTGTGATAGAATTGTAACTGTACAGGACCGTATTTTTGTATAGACCACCGTATGACACTCGAAGTGTAATGTTTTCAATATCAGGACGGCCCCCTTGTTATGGTAAACGTGTTAGGCTGGGTCGAGCTCGGAGCCCAGGAAATTATTTGTCATTTCCCTCATCGAAGGGGAGCCATGCCGGCCAGCTAGTGTGCTAGCTTCAGCGCTACCGTGATTATATCGGGTATATGGTAGTATATCCATATTTAAGAGATCGATCCTGACTGGATTGGGGAGTTAGTCAATATCACGCCAGTCGCCTTTACTTATCATAACATTGTCTGGTACTAGTTTAGACTAGGCCAGCCTGGCATCCAGGTAACCTCAAAGAATCACCCACCTGGAACACGATTCAAACACATGAACAAAGGGCCGGCAGGTACATGTGAAAACAATATCCTTGAAAAAACTTTGTTTCAAAGACAGCGCAGTGGTGGAATTGGCTCCACCGATGAAACGGTTGATCCGACAGCAGACCTGGCTGACTACCCCTAATGATGTACAATGTCCTTGTCACATTTAACCAAAGTAAATGGAAAAGATTCCCCCAGGATGCTCCGAAAGGGGGGGGGGGGGGAAGTATCTATTGGCGACCACACGGTGACGACCTTATCCGTCCAATCGACCATGATTTTAGCCGAGAGACCGGGCTGGCCATTCATCTGTTTTAATAGCTTCGTCACCTTCCGGGGAAATGAGAATTCACGCTGGACGAAAGAAGTGCGTGGGTGCGTCATAGGAGGCACGCAAGTGCTCATGGGAACAGAATAAGACACAAGAGGATCTCAGCCAGAGAGAACCCCACTGTGCTGAGAAGACTCAAGTCGATCTCACCCGTGACGCATCCGAGCAAACATCCAAGAGTCTCAGGGCGAAGATCAAGTTCCCCAATGCCAAAAAGACGACAGTCTGGGTTCAGTTCGGCGAATCCTTGTCCCGTGTTTTAGAAGAAGAACAAAAATACAGATCCTTTGAAGAGTATGGGAAAGAGGGCTTGCGCTAGGTGTAGCAACATCTGAAAACCAGGCACACAATCCTATCCCGAGCAGAATGTTTCTGCAGGAACAGGAACAAAACCCGGAAGGAACGTGAGAGATTCTTCTGGGAACCATACAAGTTTGCACGAGACTTGTTCGAACAGCCGCGATCCGGCATCCTCAACGTCAACAAAGAGGAGCTTTAGAACCACCTCGTGACGACATACTCCGATGCCTAACGGGACGTCCCACTTGGAGAGATTGAAGGGCTCAAATGACCGAAAAACCAACTGTGGATTTCAATGCCTTTGATGTGGAGCGAGGTGGTTGTGGTATTTAAGAAAGCAAGAGGAAAGTCGGCACCGGGGCCCAAAGGTGTGCCTTACACAGTCTATAAGAGGTGCCCGAATGTCCACAAGAAACTACACAGGATACTGAGATCCGCGTGAACACACAATCGGTTGAGCACGGAGTGGAACAAAGCCAACAGAATCTACATTCCGAAAGAGCAAAACTCAGTTGGTATTGCCCAATTCAGGCCGATTTCTCTCTCTCTCTCTCTCTTGAACGTCGAGGGGAAGATATTCTTCTCCGTCATGTCCAGCCGAATTACGAAGTACTTGATGAAGAACAAGTACGTAGAGACAGCGGTTAAAAAAGGGGGATGGCCTGGTGTCCCCGGTTGTCTCGAACACGGCACCATGATCTGGGAAGCTATTCAGAGAGCGAAGACGAAAAAGGAGGAACTCCACGTGATATGGTTGGATCTGGCCAACGTGTATGGGTCAGTGCCACACCAAATGTTGTGGCATGCACTCAAGGCGTATCAGGTGCCCGAGAACATTACGGAAATGCTTATGCGGTACTTCTGGGGCTTCTCTCTTCGTTTCTAGACCAAAACGTTCACGACCAGATGGTTAGACCTATTGGTGGGTATTGCCATGGGATGTATGATTTCGCCGATATTATTTGTCATGGCCATGCAGATCATCCTAGATGCGGCATCCAGCTACGCACACGGTCCGAAACTCGGCGATGGAAAGAACATTCCGCCGCTTAAGGCCTTCATGCACGATACGACAATCCTGACACCGAAGGAGAGTGATGCCCACAGCATCCCCCACAGACTGGACGATCTGATTCGCTGGTGCAAGATGAGCTTGAAGCCCAAGAATTTTAGAAGCCTGTCGACCTTGAAGGGTAAAGCGGCGGAAACGTTGTATATGGTTGCCGGACAAGCGATTCCCACGGTGCTAGAGGAACCGGTAAAGAGTCTCGGTCGTGTGTACTTGACAGACAGGAACGCGGTGGTACAGATGCAAGAATTGATGGCGAACGGCCTGCGCACCTTCGATACAACCAGGCTGATTGGCAAATTCAAAATCTGGTGTCTCCAATTCACGCTTATTCCGAAGCTCATGTGGCCGCTGCTTATATATGATGTAGGCACGACCACAGTGCAAGCAATGGAGGGGAAGATAAACAGGTACATACAGAGATGGCTTGGAGCACCAACATGCCTCGCGACTGTCGCACTATATTGCAAGCAGTGCAAGTTCGTCCTCCCGTTACGGTCCCTCATGGAGGAATTCAAAGTCGGAAAAGCCAGACTCGGGATGATGTTGCGCGAGTCTCCTGATGAATCGGTCACCACCTCAGCTCCCGCCCTGAGAACGGAAATGAAAGTGGAAGGTCGTCAGCGCCGTCGAGGATGCCCAGGCAGCACTCCTGGTGAAAGATGTCATGGGACACACCCAGTCAGACAGAAGGGGGTTCAGCTACCATGAGAGAGACCCGATGTGGTCCAAGGCGACGACTAAAGAACGCAGAGACCTAGTGGTTAAGGAGGTCCGAAAGGGAGAGGATGACGAAAAAGTCCGTGTGGCTTCCCAACAGGCGAAGCAGGCTCAGTGGATGTCATGGGAAGAGGTACTGCAGAGATCTCTTAACTGGAATGATATATGTCGGATGACATCACTGCGCTTAAGTTTCGTCGTCCGATCCCTCTACGATGTCTTGCCATCAACTGCCAACTTGGTCAAGTGGTGAAAAACCATCGATTCGTCCTGTCCCCTCTGTAAAAAGGTTCAAAGAGGGGAACGATAGTGCGAGGGACTGGGAACTGACCGTTGATCTAAAGGGCCGTGGATAATACCCTGAGGTGATCCGAAAATTTGGCTTGCGACCTGACATCGTACTTAGCTTCTCGTCAGCCAAGGAGCTAACGCTGATTGAGCTGACCGTCCCTTAAGAGTCAAATGTTGAAGAGCAGCATACGTACAAAATGAAGAAGTATGAAGACATGGTCGCGAGTCTTAAGCTTTAAGAGTACGCCGTCAGGCTATTCGCCGTTGAGGTAGGCTCGAGAGGCAAATGGGAATTAAAGGACAATCGAGAACTCGGGCTCAAATACAGCTGTGTGTATATTAAACAGTGTATTTTAAACATAGTATGTTTAACAGTGTATATTCAACAGTGTATACTCAACAATGCATAACCAACAGTGCATAGACAACAGTGTATATTCAACAGTGCATAACCAACAGTGTATACTCAACAGTGCATAAACAACAGTGTATATTCAACAATGGATAACCAACAGTGTATATTAAACAGTGTATATTCAACTGTGTATATTATGTACATATTACATATACACCCAAATATGTGTATTATCCATATTACATGTACACCCAAAGTATTTCAGGATCCTCGCCGGTGCTACGGAGTTCGTGCACTGAGTTGAGTTTCTCCAGACTTAGATTTGAGTTAGGAGGTGAACGGAGCACTTATGGGTTGCACCCGTGTACCGTGATGTTGATCCATCGACTAAACTAAACTAAACAGTGTACATTTAATACTATATATGTAGCAGTGATTATGCAATAGTTTATATTAAACAGAGTATGTTGAACAGTGCATAAGCAACAGTGTATATTCAACAATGTATAACCAACAGTGTATATTCAACAGTGTATATTCAACAATGTATAACCAACAGTGTATATTCAACAGTGCATATTCAACTGTGTATATTTAACAATGTATATAGCCGTCCTAAGTGGCATTTTGAGAGATTGTTTACTGAAACTCTGCTTCCTCATCTTCTTCCTGGTCGTTCTCAGACAGTAAATAGTTAGTGCCAAATCCATATGTCCACGTCCCGTGTTGTTATACAAGGACGCGTATTACAAGGAAGTTTATTAATGGCGTGTATTTTTACGCTCATTACTGTTAGAGGAGAAATATGAAAGGTGATGGCAGTCAGGGGGTATTGCTGCTGTCATACCCACATAAACAGAGAACCGATGAACTAATTTTGAATTTTTGTAACTGTTACCATTTGTACTGGGACTTTTCGTTGGCTGTTGAATAAGATAACGGAGCTCGCATGATAATACTCCAGTGTAATGATGTCAGTGATTTACACATCTCATATTAGATAGTGTGTCAGGTCTTAGTCAGATATGACTGAGCTACCGTATGACAGTAGACGGTACTACCTGATTTTTGTTAGCGCCGAATGATGGGCGGCGCTTAACAAGCCCGACACCCCACATTGTGCCAACGGCTTCGGGGGAAGAGCGCAATTGGGAGGGTACTAGCCTTATCCTGGTGCGAGGAAATGCAACCTATAGACAAAATGTCATGGCAGGGCAGATCCGACTCTAAGGTTTGGTTGGCAGCTGGTCTAGGATCTAAGCTTCGACAGGCGGACAGTTAGAGCATTACTTTGCTGATCCGGCAGCTTCTGCAGCTTGTCTTGTTCCAGTTGTATTACATTATATACCATTCCTCTGGAGTGAACTAGGCAGGCCGAGAGAGGGATCATGCTGCATGGGCAACACATGGTCTCTATATTTTAACCCGGGCTTTGTGCTATGGAGAGGTATAACTCCATCTCTGGTCTTAACCGGTCTCGGAATCAAAACGAGAAATAGCAGTTACGGGTTTAATTCCTTATCAATTGGCGTAGACATGGGGCGCCACAAGTTGTCTCTGATCAGCTACCCCCCGCCTCAGGCTGAGCTGCCCTCGACCAATTGGGTGCTGATCCGCCACAGCCTGCCTGTTTCAATGGGTGCTTGGGGCTAGAACAAATCTGACTAGAAGGCTGTAAAACCAATGCACCATGTAATACTAAAAAGAGAAATAGAATCTTCAAGCTACGGTTTGCAACCTGGAACGTAAGAATCATGTGTCCAGGATTATCCACTGACCTGACGAATTTTGACGTTGTGAGAAAAACGGCTGTGATTGATGCCGAATTCAATCGTCTTAACGTTGATATTGCTGGCCTGCAGGAGACTCGCTTCGCTGAGGAATGGTAACTCAGTGAAAAATATTACACCTTATTTCAAGGGTAGAAGGCTGGCAGAAAAAAAAGGCAACATGGTGTGAGCTTTTCAGTGAAGAATTCGCTACTGGGAATGATTGAAATTCCAGCTGGCTTGGCAACCTTTTGTTGTTTTACCTCCATTATCACTGCATATGCACAGACACTCGATTCCTCTGATGATGTGAAGAATTCATTTTATGAGGAGTTAGACTCTGTGATCAAGGCAGTTCCAAAATCTGACTACATTTATATGCTCGGTAATTTCAATGCTCGTGTGGGCAAGGACTCGAGTTCATGGCCAGTGTGCCTTGGAAAATACAACATCGGTCGCATGAATGAAAATGGGCAAAGCTGTTGAAGCATTGCACCAGAAATGACCCATGTATTACAAATGCCTGTCAAGGTCTCACGTGAATACAGAAGGGACGTAATATAGATAGAGAAGAAACATAGGAACAGGGGATGAATAAGGGAGAGAATAGAGACTCGAACAATCGAGATAGATGAGTCAGACGTCCAACTACGCAATACACCCAGACAGAACCCTCCAGAAGCGTGAAAGGGTGAAACCCCACGAGGTGTACGAAGGGGCAAGCACACAGTGTCCACCCGACGAGAGTCGAGAGGGCAGACGGCCACTGGACATTGACGGGAGAGGGTGTAGCTTCTAGAGAGAGACACATATACCATATTACTTAGATTCCTTAAGTTATTAACGATAGACAGATGATGTTGTGTATAGATATTTTGAATGCTTTATATAATGTGTATGTAATATTATAACCATTGTGAGAGACGATTATTCGCCAGATGACAGATATCGTAATAAAATATATCGACGATAATCGAATTTAGAGTTCTGTCTTATCTGTGCTCGCACTACTCTGCCTGTCTGAACCCGAGTTTCTCTATCTATATTTGTGACACGCTGACAATGCCATTTTTCAAAAACAAAAGAGCTGCATAAGGTCACATGGAAATATCCAAAATCCGGCCATTGTCATCCGCTGGATGTCATCATCACACGGAGACAACATATGAACCAAACACCATTAACTCGAAGTTACCACATTGCTGTTCCGGGCACGTAAGACATTTCACTTGGACGTTTTTGCGTTGTGCCGGTTTTTATTTGCCACCTTTGGGCCGGCACATCCGACTTCGGCGGGCATTTTTTAATGAGGCTAGCCTTCCTCGGGTTTCGAGGGACGTTAGACTCTTAGTGTTGTTGTGTCGCCCATATCTCAGCTGGTCAAGGCAGCGGACTCTACAATGCTCAGAGATTGAAGGAGACGATCAACATTAGGAGGGTACGGATTAGAGATTTGCTATGTGCAGATGCTGCTGCAATTACGACCCACTCTGAGGGAGAATTACGTCTACCATCTGCATTCTCCAACGTTTGTTCTGAATTTGGTTTAACAATTAGCAAAAGAAGACACATATTATGTTACAATGTGCACATGGGGTACCATACATCTTTATTGACGACGGCGAACTGGAGATAGTAGACGGAGATGATTGATACAGGCATTGATAATGCTCATTATGAGCAAGTCGTCGCTGAACGTTTTGCATGGAGAGCATATATCAGAGATGGAATGCAGACAAAGGAGAAAATGATTGCAGATCGGTCAGAACTGAACGTATGAGACATAAGATGGTACGTGATGGTGAAAATGACCATGTGTTAACATGCATCCACTGTGGACGAACAGTTTCAGCGCGAATTGGCCATATCAGTCACATTCGCTACCGCCATGGGTTGTAGTTATTATGCCTTTTTGAAGCACAATGTAACAAAGTATCGTCTGTCAAGACGGCAAGATGCCAATGAATGATTAGATAGTACTTTAATATGTTGTGGTTTGTTCGTAATCTACAAATGATGACCTGTTTTTGTCTTGAAAATTAATGAGGGGCATCATTTTACGTGTAGTTAGAATGCGGCCATTGTGCCTTTAGAAAAACTGGTACAACTGATGTTGTTGTTTCTTAATTGTTGCTTGTTGTTGTTTTACTTTGTTATAGACATCTATGTAGTGGCTCTGAAGAAAAATGATGAGAACACATTGGAAGGATAGAGAGAGCAATTAAGTTATTTTGAAAGAAGTTAACTAACGAAGAGAACTGGTTCCTCGCATGAGAAGAAAGCAGCTTTCATTATTTGAGCATGTCACGAAAAGATCACATTTTTTGGACATGTCATGAGATAGTCCACATATTTTGGGCACGTCATGAGTAGGGTAAAGCTGGAATATGTCGCTACAACTTTACAGCTGAGGGAATGAGAAGCAGAGGGAGACCATGAGAGAAGATGTTGGGCAGTTTGAAATCTTGGCGTGGAGGACCTTCTGTATATGAAATGATTGGCAGCACACGAAACACAGGAGTGTGGGCAGACAATATCGCCAATGTTAACGGCATTGACTATAAGAAAAGGAACCTTGTAATTTAAATATGGAATATTCACAAGGACAGTAAACTCACTGGAGGCAACAATCTGGTTGCCTATGTTGTTGAGATCTGCAGTCTGTCCTTGCAGGAAACCATTAGCAAGATTCTGCTTAAGTGAGCCCAGGTTCTTGGCCAGCGTCTGGCGCATATTGTGCATGCTCGACTGCATTTGGTGATTAAACTGCTTCATGGATTTATCAAACTGTTCTCTTTCCGCTTCCGTCATGGGCCTGTAAAATAACTTACAACGTGAATGAAACTTAGAAAACGTCGGATACAAGCAGTGTATCAGAGTGTATATGTATTTACTCACTTTCGTAGAGACAAAGACTTGACTGAAGACATTGCCAACTTGTCTCACACAGGAAGACTGTTGCGGGAAAAACTTAACACGCTAGATGGGAGGTCACAACAATTAGGTTTAAAAATTAAATACGGGAAAGACAACGATAAAGAGGAAAAAAAACTAAAAGTTAGTTGCATATCCTTTACAGGACGTAGCAGTCAACTCCAGCATTATTGGTTGTTTGTGATTCCTGGGAAAGTTTAAATTCAGTACTTTGCCATTGAATTCTGAACGACTAGCACTCATAGCATTCTATGGAAATACCAACGCAAGGCGGTCTTATGCCAAATCGCCAGCAGCTGTGTTTCGAAAGCGGTATACGGGATTAAGAATTGCATTTGTAACCCCTTCGACACAGAGAATAATAAAGCCAATGTAAAACCGCACTTCGAGAGATGAATTTATACGACTATTTATGTAGCAATATAGACACAGATAGGGAATAGATAACGATATTTTTAAAAATACAAAAGGCAAGAGAAGCTGTTTTAGCACTAACAAATGTGTGTACTTCAAAATGAATTAATCTTCGCACCAAATTTAGAATATTCAATTCTAAGTTTAAAAAAATACTGCTTATGGATCAGAAACATTTGGCGAAGGACTAAACCAATTACAAACTACAAACATTCATTAATTGGTGCCTTACAGAATTACTAATGTGGGCATTATGGAGACATATATGCAATTACCAATGAATCAAGAGGGGAAGGAAAGACCACAGCGCTGGATAGGCCATACATTGAGAAATCCTGATAACAGTATAACTAGGAAAGCCTTTGTCTGGAATACACACGGGACAAAATATAGTAGTACGCACGGAGATAGGCCATATTTTGAGAAATTCTGATAACAGTATAACTAGGAAAGCCTTTGTCTGGAATACACACGGGACAAAATATACAGGTATACACGGAGAAGAAAAATGGAGACACCCATGAATAATGTGTGGGGGAATTGGACGGATCTGTATGTGATTGCAAATTATAGGAAGACTTGGGGTGAGTTGGCTGAGGACCTATTCGTCAATGAGGGTTAACGGCGAAAGAAGAACAAATTAAGCAGAAGATCTAGTAAATAACAGTGACGATTGAAGAAATGCATAGTTGTACGTATTCTTTAGTTGCCTTCTCTTGGTCTTTACATTATAGTCGATCATTGCGACAGCTAAAGATAATGGACTCCTATTCCACTTCATCCTGGCATGCTGAATAAATGGCAGTAGACACACATCTTCCTGAACAAACCAGGGTCCATGAATTTTTTGATCACTATCATTTCGGTGGCCTTACTTCCCACAATATTTCCATTTACACATTTTATTAGGCTGAATCGACCCCAGGAGCCACATTATCAACAATACCACCCCCAAGATGTATGTAGATAGCTGTTAGGCCACGATGCTTCCCGAGTTTGACTGGTGATGTCAGCCATCCGGTCACTTGCATTGTGTCAGACAATCCACTGCTTTCAATGTAAACTTACATTTATAAAGTACAGTGCTCATGCTCCTCCCCCTGCTCCAGCTTCTGCTCATGCATCTTCTTCTTCTTCTTCTTCTTCTTCTTCTTCTTCTTCTTCTTCTTCTTCTTCTTCTTCTTCTTCTAAACCTCCCTCTCCCCTCTGCTCATCCATCTCCACCTCCACCTCCTCCTCCTCCTCCTTCTTCTTGTTCTTGTTCTTGTTCTTGTTCTTCTTCTTCTTCTTCTTCTTCTTCTTCTTCTTCTTCTTCTTCTTCTTCGTCTAGAACAATATGTCCAATACGCTTAAGGCATGTAAAGGAGTCCTTCACTAACTTTTACTTGTAATTTTAATTTATTTACTGAAACCCTAATTATACTACACCACCCTAATTGTTCCCTTGCACTGCAATCATGAAATATTACTTAGGGGAAAAATACATTATGTACTGTATGTATAATGTATGCTGGTCTCACATACGCTGGGCTAACGTAAACTGGTCTATTGTAAGCTGTTAGAATTATGCTGTACTAACGTATGCTGGAATAATGTATGCTGTTCTAAAGTATACTGGTCTAACGTATTCTAGTCTAATGCAAGCTGATATGTATGCTTGTCTAATGTATACTGGTCTAACGTAAGCTTGTCTAACGCATACTTGTCTAACGTATATTGGAATAATGGTGCTAATGTATGCTGTTGTAACGTATGCTGAGATAATGTATGGAGGAATAATTTTTACTAGTTTAGTGTAGTTTAGTTTAGTCGATGGATCAACATCACGGCACACGGGTGCAATCCATAAGTGCTCCGTTTTCCTCCTAACTCAAATCTGAGTCTGAAGAAACTCAGCTCAGTGCACGAACTCTGTAGCACCGGCGAGGATCCTGAAACTACTTTGGGTAGATTTTTAACTCGAAATTTTGCACTCGCAGCTCCGTTAGGCTACTGTTTTTCGATTTCTAACTGCCACGGGATTTTTTACGTGCGCAACACTACACACGGGCGACCAATGTCACAACCCAGAGACCAGGGGAAATTTATAACTAGAAGTCCACGTGAAAAATCCCGGCATCACCGGGGCTTGAACCCGGGACCTCCAGCACTAGAGGCGGACACTATCCCTCGAGACCACGCAGCTCCCCCTATTTACTAGTCTACCGTATACTGATCTAACATATACTGGTCTAACGTAGTCTGACATAACGTATGCTGGTCTAACATAAGCAGGCCTAATGTATGCTGGAATAATTTATGCTGGTCTAACATAAGCTGTTATAACGTATGCTGGTCTAACACAAGCTTGTATAATGTATGCTGGCCTAAAGTAAGCTGGTATAATGTGCTGATCTAACGTAAGCTGGTCTAATGTATACTGGTCTAACGTAATCTTGTCTAACGTAAGCTGGTCAAACGTATCTTGGTTTAACGTATCTGGATCTAAAGTATGCTGGTAACGTGAAGTAACAGCTCTGTGTTAATATTCCATACAACTCTCCAAAAGTGTGATCTTCTTCTTATATTTGATGTGGCATAGCGTTTGTGATCATGTTTGTCCACAGCCTTATGTCTCGTGCTTTGTTCAAATTCAAGATGCTACACTATCTAGTATCCTCCTTCTTGGTCTCCCTATACATATACAGCTAGGCCTATATCGTTTTCCAGCTGTGACGACATACAGTTCTTTCCAGTTCTTATGACATACCCACAGATTATGGACTGTCTTCTTCTGATGCCTGTAAACTGCTCTCTTTTTCGAGATTACTTCTTTCGATAAATCTTCATTACTCGTTCTATCCGTCGACAGTGTTCTCACTATTCTTCTGAACAACCACATCATATATATATATATATATATATATATATATATATATATATATATATATATATATATATATATATATATATATATATATGTGTGTGTGTGTGTGTGTATTGTAATAACAATTACTTCTGTTTTTGTTTTTTCTTTCTGTTTTTAATTTAAGTACTTTACTTTGACCATATTTTTGTAGTTGTATCTATCATTTCTTGTAACTGCGTTTCATTTCATCGACTAGACTCATATCATCCGCATAACGAAGATTCAAAGTTCGATAAAAAGAAGCAAACGTTACCTGCTGAAACCACCGTTGCCGTTGTAGCGGGTACACTTACAGTACTCCACCCTCACTCCGTTGATGAAAGAGTTGCTGATGCTGTTCATGCTGTAGCCATTCTTACAATATTTGATCGCGTTGCCATCTAATATATATTTAGACGCATTTTTGCATTCCTCTTGTCCTTCTAGGCAATCAATGTCTGGAGGAATACAAATCTTAAAATAATGAAAATGTGGGTCTTTTCTTAAAAGACGTAGGAGACATTTGGAGAACGAAACAAAGGACGAACTTTATTTTAAAGTGTAATGAATTGAGCACACAGGCCCGTCTGACATTCTGCCCTTCTTATATTACTGCTTTCATACATTATTTAATCTCAGACAACAACAATAACAACAACACCAACAACACCAACAACAACAACAACAACAACAACAACAGAATGGCCAAACATTAGACACATTAAGACAATAATAAACGCAGTACAAGGGCGGGAATTATTACATTAGTAACGGAATGAATGCAAAACACTAAACATTTGTTTAGGTTAGTTTAGTCGGCCAATCTACATCACGGCACACGGGCGTAACTTGTAAGTACTCCGTTCTACTCCTAACTGAAGGCTGAGTCTGGAGACAGTTTGTTAGCTAGTTAGTCGACAGATCATTCTTATTGCACATCAAACCATTCAGTCCATAATAGCTCTCATCTCCTCCTCGGCAAATCCCACAGCCTGTAGTGGCTAACGGCATCAGTCCTGTGTTGGTTTATCAATCTTCTGTGGCTTCCTGCGTAGTGTTCTTGTTAAGCCACACCTCTTTTAATGTTGTGTTCTCGCAGTCTGGCCATGTTTGTAGATTCACAGTCATCTCTTGGTCGCACAAGTTTTAGTTCTCGTAGAACATTCAGAATGTCAGCCTGGTCAGTGGCGCGTCCTCCCTCCGAAAATTTGTTACCCTTTGAAAATAAAGTCTGTTCGTTCGTTCGTTCGTTCGTTCCACAGTAGCCTTACCTGCGAGCTTGTCAGCCCGCTCATTTCCTTGTACTCCCGCATGACCTGGCACGAAGGTAAAACTAATCTTTGCCAGTCGAGACCGCTCCAGAGACATCAACCATTCTCTTCGGATCCACCCCATCTCTATCCTCTTGAGCATGCTCATTGAGTCACTAAGGAAACATGCCCTAGTGAATGTCTGTGTCTCGAGCCATGTTATTGCTTTACTTACTGCCTTGACTTCCATAGGCAGGCTACTTGTGGTCTCAACAAAAGCACCAGAGTCCTCCATCACAATTTTCCCTCTGGTCTGAGCCGCAAAGGCCAATGAGCTTCTCACATATCGGACGAGCTATCGGACGACCGACCCATCTGTGTAAATGACAGCATCACTGTCTAACGAATTCTCGAAAATCAACGCTTGTACTTCCCCCTCCACAGCAGCCTTCTTGTCTGCGTTTTCTGTCTAGTTGGATGCAAACTGAAAAGGACGTACAGACATCTGTTGGCACTTGTACCAACCCCTCGCCAGATACTGAGTCATTAAGTGCACATACCTGTTGAAGAATGTCTTCGGCTTGCATATAGCATTGACTCGAAGTTACCACACTGCTGACTGTGATACGGATCACTCTTTGGTTGTTGCAAGGGTTAGACTGAGACCAAAGAGAATCTACACAGCTAAACACAAATCTAGCCCCAGGAGTAATATTATTAACACTCACGATCCTGACAAGTGCTTTCAGTTTCAACAGCAACTTGAAGACGCGTTCACTGATAAACCAGAAAATTGTACAGTAAATGAAAAGTGGGGTCAACTTAAGGATACACTTTACAAAACTGTCATAGGGGTTTACGGCACAGTGGATCATAAGAGGCAGGACTGGTTTGCGGCAAACAGCGAGACTCTGCAGCCCTTGATTGATAAGAAGAAGATAGCTCTCTTAAGAAACAAGGAAAGACCAACGCATAACACTCTAAGTGAGCTAAGGCAAGCTAGGAAGGATGTGCAAAAGGCTGCCAGACAGTGTGCAAATGTTTATAGGATCAAGTTATGTGAGTCCATTCAAATCGCAAGTGATAAGGGAAACATAAGAAGCATGTATGAAGAATAAAGAAAGCCTGTGGTCCAGTGATCAAAAGAAGTGCACCATTGAAAATTTTGACTGGAGAAATCACCACTGATAAGAAACAGCAGATGGACAGATGGATAGAGCACTATTTGGAGCTTTACTCAAGTGAGACCAAACTAGCGGAATATGCCCTCAACGCCATAGAGGCTCTACCAACTCTTGACCACCTGGACACACTTCCTACCATAACAGAAGTTAAGTGTGCTATAAATGAACTTGCATCTGGCAAGGCTCCAGGTAAGGATGGGATTCCAATAGAGGTTATCAGGAGTGGGCACGACACACTCACTCTACAGATCCACCAGGTAATAGAGCTATGCTGGCGAGAAGGACAAGTCCCACAGGATTTCAAAGATTCAAACATCATAGCACTGTACAAGAACAAAGGCGATCTGAGCGAGTGTAACAACTATAGGGGTATCTCACTTCTGTGTATTGTTGGAAAAGTATGTGCCAGAATTGTTCTGCGCAGACTTCAAGTCTTAGGAGATCAAGTCTACCCCAAATCACAGTGTGGCTTTCGACAGAACCGGTCTACCATTCATATGATATTCTCATTGCGACAAATGCAAGAAAAATGCCGTGAACAGAATCAACCACTGTTTATTTCCTTCATCGACCTCACAAAGGCATTTGATTTGGTCAGTCGTGAGAGTCTGTTCAAGGCACTAAAGAAGATTGGCTGCCCATCAACTCTTCTGTCCATTGTGGAATCGTTCCACACAGGCATGAAGGGTATAATCATGTTTGATGGTGCAACTTCTGAAGAGTTTGAAATCAAGAGTGGAGTTAAGCAAGGTTGTGTACTAGCTCCCACCCTCATTGGAATATACTTTTCAATTCTACTGAAATATACCTTTCGTGATCAGGATGGTGGTATATACATTCACTCATGCTAACAGAGAACAGCATAAATATAAAAGATATGCATTATAAATGAATGGGCAAAATGGGAACATCAATACGACATGACTCAGTAATATTAGATAATGGTGTGACACTTGGGAGCTAAGCAAGCTAGGAAGGATGTGCAAAAGGCTGCCAGGCAGTGTGAAAATGACTGTTGGATAAGGTTATGTGAGTCTATTCACAATGCAAGTGATAAGGGAAACATCAGAAGCATGCATGAAGGGATAAAGAAAGCATGTGGTCTTATAATCAAAAGAAGTGCACCACTGAAAACCCTGACTAGAGAAATCATCACTAATAAGAAACGGCAGTGTGATAGATGGGTAGAGCATTATTTGGCGCTTTACTCAAGTGAGACAAAACTAGCGGATGATGCACTCAACGCCATAGAGGTCCTGCCGACTCTTGACCACCTGGACACACTTCCTACCATAACAGAAGTTAAGTGTGCTATAAATGAACTTGCATCTGACAAGGCTCCAGGTAAGGATGGGATTCCAATAGAGGTAATCAGGAGTGGGCAAGATTCACTCACTCTACAGATCCACCAGCTAATAGAGTTAAGCTGGCGAGAAGGACAAGTCCCACAGGATTTCAAAGACTCAAGCATCATAACACTGTACAAGAACAAGGGCGATTGGAGCGAGTGTAACATCTATAGGGGTATCTCACTTCTTTGTATCGTTGGGAAAGTATTTGCCATAATTGTTCTGAGCAGACTTCAAGTCCTAGGAGATCAAGTCTACCCCGAATCACGGTGTGGCTTCCGACAGAACCGGTCTACCAATGATATGATATTCTCATTGCGACATATGCAAGAAAAATGCCGTGAACAGAATCAGCCACTGTTTATTGCCTTTATCGACCTCACAAAGGCATTTGGTTTGGTCAGTCGTGAGGGTCTGTTCATGGCACTAAAGAAGACTGGCTGCCCACCAACTCTTCTGTCCATTGTGGAATCGTTCCACACAGGCTTGAAGGGTATAATCAAATTTGATGGTGCAACTTCAGAAGAGTTTGAAATCAAGAGTGGAGTTAAACAACATTGTGTACTAGCTCCCACCGTCTATGAAATATACTTTTCACTTTTACTGAAATATGCCTTTCGTGATCAGAATGGTGGTATTGTTATGCACCTTTGACCTAGACCCTTAGGCCACCACATCCGGCTTTTGCGTGCGTTTATGACCAGGTTAACCTTCCTGGTGGACTCACTTTTGTGGGGACGTTCCATTCCAGCTTGTCAAGCTAGAACGGTCGAATACTTCACGATCAGCCTTCAATGGAAGGCGGGGACAGTCCATGTGCATTATCCGGCATCCAAGGGAGTCTTCCATAGTTGCAGAGCAGACACATATTGCTCTGGCGATGGGCTCACTGAGGAAATCGTCCCGTACCGCTCATGGCTGCTTTATTTCCTCACTTCAATATACTGGGCATTTTGTTCGCTACGGGCCGCTCCCCGCACAGATCAGGCCGGTCTGCAGACAGTATCCACTCAGCGAGCTTTCGATTCGGACATGTGCTGTTCATTGTGCTCGGAAGACATATATAGTCAGGGCTGTTGCGGTCACGACGGACATGCGGAAATTAGCTAGTTAGAGCTGTTCCGGACACAAGGGCATTCAGAAAACTAGATAGTCAGAGTTGTTACGGGCACGACGGAAATTCGGAAAAATAGCTACTCAGAGCTGTTCTGTCACAAGGAATATTAGATAGTCAGAGCTGTTCCGGGCACGTAAGACATTTCACTCGGACGTTTTTGCGCTGTGCCGGTTTTTATTTGCCACCTTTAGGCCAGCACATCCGACTTCGGCGGGCGTTCTTTAATGAGGCTAGCCTTCCTCGGGTTTCGAGGGACGTAAGACTCTTAGTGTTGTGTTGTCGCCCATATCTCAGCTGGTCAAGGCAGCGGACTCTACAATGCTCAGAGATTGAAGGAGACGACCAAAATTAGGAGGGTACGGATCAGAGAGTTGCTATTTGCAGATGATGCTGCAATTACGACCCACTATGAGGAAGAATTACAACATCTACTATTTGCATTCTCCAATGCTTGTTCTGAATTTGGTTTAACAAAAAGAAGACACATATTATGTCATAATGTGCACATGGGGTACCATAAATCTTTATTGACGACGCCGAACTGGAGATAGTAGACCATTTCACATATCTAGGATCAGAGGTGAATAGCAAAATATCTTTAGATCAGGAAATCAACATCCGGATTGGTAAGGCAGCAACGACAATGAACAGGTTTATAAAAGAGTCTAGGAGAACAGGAAGCTTACTGCCAAAACACCTTCTCTATCAAGCCTGTGTCCTTAGTACTCTTCTTTATGGCAGTGAAACCTGGTCAACTTACTCACACCAAGAGAAACATTTAAACAGCTTTCTTATGCGGTGTCTGCGAAGAATACTTGGTATTAACTGGCAAGACAAAATCACAAATACTGAAGTATTGGAAAGATCAGGTTGTTTGACGGTTTGTTCCATGCTCAGTCTTCGTAGACTTAGATGGATAGGACACGTTAGGAGGATGGATGATGGTAGAATACCAAAGGACATATTTTTTTTTTTTTTTTTTTTTGGTTTTCGGTGAATTACAGATGGGTAAGAGATCTCAGGGTCAGCCTCTACTACGATACAAAGATGTGTGTAAGCCGGACTTGATTGATTCAAGCATTGATAATGCACATTAGGAGCAAATCGCCGCTAAACCTTTTGCATGGAGAGCACATATCAGAGATGGAATACAGACAAAGGAGAAAATGATTGCAGATAGGTCAGAACTGAACGTATGAGACGTAAGATGGTACATGATGGTAAAAATGACCATGTGTTAACATGCAACCACTGTCGACGAACATTTACAGCGCGAATTGGCCTTATCAGTCACATTCGCTACCGCCATGGGTTGTAGATATGCATTTTTGAAGCACAGTGTAACAAGCTATCGTCTGTCAAAACGGCAAGATACCAATGTATAATTAGATAGTACTTTAATATGTTGTGGTTTGTTCATAATCTACAAATGATGACCTGTTATTAACTTGAAAATTAATGACGGGCATCATTTTACGTGGAGTTAGAATGCGGCCATTGTGCCTTTAGAACACTGGTACGACTGATGTTGTTTCTTAATTGTTGCTTGTTGTTTTTTTTTAAATTTTGTTATAGACATCCTTGTAGTGGCTGTAAAGAAAAATGATGAGAACACCTTGGAAGGATAGAAAGAGCAATGAAGTTATTTTGAAAGAAGTTAAATAACGAAGAGAACTAGATCCTCGCATGAGAAGAAAGCAGCTTTCATTATATGAGCATGTCACGAAACAGTTCACATTTTCTGGACATGTCATGAGATAGTCCACATATTTTGGGCACGTCATGAGTAGGGTAAAGCTGGAATATGTCGCTACAACCGGACAGCTGAGGGAATGAGAAGCAGGGGGAGACCATGAGAGAAGATGTTGGGCAGTTTGAAATCTTGGCGTGGAGAACCTTTTGTATATGAAATGATTGGCAGCACACGAAACACAGGAGTGTGGACAGACACTATCGCCAATGTTAACGGCATTGACTATAAGAAAAGGAACCTTGTAATTTAAATATGGAATATTCACAAGGACAGTAAACTCGCTGGAGGCAACAATCTGGTTACCTATGTTGTTGAGATCTGCAGTCAGTCCTTGCAGGAAACCATTAGCAAGATTCTGCTTAAGTGACCCCAGATTCTTGGCCAGCGTCTGGCGCATATTGTGCATGCTCGACTGCATTTGGTGATTAAACTGCTTCATGGATTTATCAAACAGTTCTCTTTCCGCTTCCGACATGGGCCTGTAAAATAACTTACAGCGTGAATGAAACTTAGAAAACGTCGGATACAAGCAGTGCATCAGAATGTATATATATTTACTAACATTCGTAGTGACAAAGACTTGGCTGAAGACATTGCCCACCTGTCTCACACAGGAAGACAGTTGCGGGAAAAAACTTAACACACTAGATGGGAGGTCACAACAATTAGGTTTAACAAATAACTACGGGAAAGACAACGATAAAGAGAAAAAAAAAATAAAAGTTAGTTGCATATCCTTTACAGGACGTAGCGGTCAACTCCAGCATTATTGGTTGTTTGTGATTCCTGGGAAAGTTTAAATTCAGTACTTTGCCATTGAATTCTGAACGACTGGCACTCATACCATTGTATGGAGATACCAACGCAAGGCGGTCTTATGCCAAATCTCCCGCAGCTGTGTTTCGGTATGCGGGATTACGAATTGCATTTGTAAATCCTTCGACACAGAGAATAATAAAGCCAACGTAACACCGCACTTCGAGAGATTAATTCATATGCCTTTTTAGGTAGCAATATAGACAAAGATAGGGAATAGATAACGATATTTTTAAAAATACAAAAGGCAAGAGAAGCTGTTTTAGCACTAAGAAATGTATGTACTTCAAAATGAATTAATCTTCGCACCAAATTTAGAATATTAAACTCTAAGGTTAAAAAAAAAAATACTGCTTATGGATCAGAAACATTTGGCGAAGGTCTAAACCAATTACAAACTACAAACATTCATTAATTGGTGCCTTACAGAATTACTAATGTGGACATTATGGAGAAATATATGCAATTACCAATAAATCAAGAGGGGAAGAAAAGACCACAGCGCTGGATAGGCCATACATTGAGAAATCCTGATAACAGTATAACTAGGAAAGCCTTTGTCTGGAATACACACGGGACAAAATATAGAGGTACACACGGAGATAGGCCATACTTTGAGAAATCCTGATAACAGTATAACTAGGAAAGCCTTTGTCTGGAATACACACGGGACAAAATATAGAGGTACACACGGAGATAGGCCATACTTTGAGAAATTCTGATAACAGAATAACTAGGAAAGCCTTTGTCTGGAATACACACGGGTCAAAATATACAGGTATACACGGAGAAGAAAAGTGGAGACACCCATGAATAGTGTATGGGGGAAATGGACAGATCTGTATGTGATTTCAAATTATAGGAAGACTTGGAGTGAGTTGGCTGAGGACCTATGCGTCAATGAGGGTTAACGGCGAAAGAAGAACAAATTAAGCAGAAGATCTAGTAGATAACAGTGACGGTTGAAGAAATGCATAGTTGTACGTATTCTTTAGTTGCCTTCTCTTGGTCTTTACATTATAGTCGATCATTGCGACAGCTAAAGATAATGGCCTCCTATTCCACTTCATCCTGGCATGCTAAATAAATGGCAGTAGACACAGATCTTCCTGAACATACCAGGGTCCATGGATTATTTGATCACAATCATTTCGGTGGCCTTACTTCCAACAATATTTCCATTTACCCATTTTATTAGGCTGAATCGACCCCAGGAACCACATTATCAACAATACCACCCCCAAGATGTATGTAGATAGCTGTTAGGCCACGACGCTTTCTCTGTGGCGAAGTGGTCAAGTCGTTTGACTCGTGCTCCGAAGGTTGTGGGTTCGATTCCGGGCCGCACCCTTCGATTTACGAGTTAAATGTTTCGGAGACTCCTGTGGGTCGTCGCTAAAAGCTACGGAGTTCGTGCTTTGTGCGACGCTTTCCGCGATGCGGAAAGGGACCGAGCCATATGGGATAAAACCCGGTGCGATGAAGTCGACCCTGTCGACTTTTAAGCAACTTTTTTTTTTAAGCTTCCCGAGTTTGACTGATGATGTCAGCCATCCGGTCACTTGCATTGTGTCAGACAATCCACTGCTTTCAATGTAAACTTACATTTATAAAGTACAGTGCTCATGCTCTTCCCCCTGCTCCAGCTCCTGATCATGCATCTTCGTCTTCTTCTTCTTCTTCTTCTTCTTCTTCTTCTTCTTCTTCTTCTTCTTCTTCTTCTTCTTCTTCTTCTTCTTCTTCTTCTTCTTCTAGCACAATATGTCCAATACGCTTAAGGCATGTAAAGGAGTCGATCACTATCTTTTACTTGTAATTTAAATTTATTTACTGAAACCCTAATTGTACTTACACCACCCTAATTGTTCCATTGCATTGCAATCATGAAATATTACTTAGGGGAAAAATACATTATGTACTGTATGTATAATGTATGCTGGTCTCACATACGCTGGGCTAACGTAAACTGGTCTAGTGTAAGCTGGTAGAATTATGCTGTCCTAACGTATGCTGGAATAATGTATGCTGTTCTAAAGTATACTGGTCTAACGTATTCTAGTCTAATGCAAGCTGAAATAATGTATGCTTGTCTAATGTATACTGGTCTAACGTAAGCTGGTCTAACGCATACTTGTCTAACGTATACTGGAATAATGATGCTGTTCTAACGTATACTGGAATAATGTATACTGGAATAATGTATGCTGGAATAATGTATGCTGGTCTAAGGTATACTTGACAAACGTATGCTTGTCTAGCGTACATTGTTTAACGTATGGTGATCTAATGTATGCTGTTGTAACGTATGCTGAAATAACGTATGGAGAAATAATGTTTACTAGTTTAGTTTAGTTTTGTTTAGTCGATGGATCAACATCACGGCATACGGGTGCAATCCATAAGTGCTCCGTTTTCCTCCTAACTCATATCTGATTCTGGAGAAACTCAGCTCAGTGCACGAACACCGTAGCACCGGCGAGGATCCTGATAATACTTTGGGTAGATTTTTAACTCGAAATTTTGCCCGGGCAGCGCCGATAGGCTACTCTTTTTCGATTTCCAACTGCCAAGGGATTTTTTACGTGCGCAACAATACACATGGGCGACCGATCTCACAACCCAGAGACCAGGGGAGATTTATTACTAGAAGTCCACGTGAAAAATTACCGGCATCACCGGGGCTTGAACCCGGGACCTCCAACACTCGAGGCGGACACTATCCCTCGAGACCACGCAGCTCCCCCTATTCACTAGTCTAACGTATACTGATCTAACGTATACTGGTCTAACGTAGACTGACATAACGTATGCTGGTCTAACATAAGCCGGCCTAATGTATGCTGGAATAATATATGCTGGTCTAACATAAGCTGGTATAATGTATGCTGGCCTAAAGTAAGCTGGTCTAATGTATGCTGGTCTAACGTAATATTGTCTAAAGTAAGCTGATCAAACGTATCTTGGTTTAACGTATCTTGGTCTAACGTATGCTGGTGTCGTGAAGTACCAGCTCTGTGTTAACACTCCATACAACTCTCCAAAAGTGTGATCTTCTTCTTATATTTGATGTCGCATAGCGTTTGTGATCATGTTTGTTCACAGCCTTATGTCTCGTGTAAAAGCTTTTGATATGGTAGATCACGATATTTTAATTAGAAAACTAAAGCAAATGAAGACAAGCACCAACATGGTGAACATAATTACGTCATTTCTGTCCGACAGGCAACAAATCGTGTCCTTCAACAACTGTCTATCAAGACCCACACAGCTTAATATTGGTGTGCCTCAGGGCTCAATACTAGGTCCGCTGCTTTTTGCAGTTTATATTAATGATCTTCCTTTATATATCAATACAACTTGTGATCTATTTGCAGACGACTGTACTATATATACTAGTCAAGAAAACCGTAGTGAATTAGAGAATTCTTTACAAAAGGAACTTGATAATCTTACTAGATGGAGCAATGAAAACCGCATGCAAATTAACATCGACAAAACCAAATCCATGCTAATAACGACCAGACAAAAACTACAGACACTAGACATAACTGGACCACCACTCGAACTCCGCATGGGCTCGTTACCTATAGTTAATGTGGCTGAACATAAAGCACTAGGGCTTTTATTAGACAGCCATTTGAACTGGAGCTCTCATGTTCACGCTCTTACCAAGAAAATAGCACAAAAAGTTTACCAACTTGCTAAAATTCAGCACTTCCTGGACGAAAGCACACGAAAAATATTCTACACATGCTATATCCAATCACATCTCGATTACTGTTCCACAGTTTGGAATGGTTGCCCTAAATCTAATTTAAAACGACTATGTTCTCTACAAAACCGCGCTATTCGTCTGGTTTCTGGCATAAAGCACGTTGAAAGTAATAATTTGTACAGTCATCTAAGACTTCTACCACTACAAACGCGCTTCCTTTTCAACAAAGCCAAATTAGTGAATAAAATTATATCTCAAAATACCCCAGAGTATCTTCTGCCGCTGATTCAATCTAATGCAATGAACAGCAAGCGCCTAAATTTGTTACATGTCTCAAAGCCTAGATTGGACCTATACAAAACATGTTTCGCCTATTCTGGTGCTCACTTATGGAATGATCTGCCTCCAGATCTGAAAACTCCAATGAGTCCCTACACATTTAACCGAAAACTCTTTCAATACTTAATCCATACCGACTATATGCCACCATAATTCATTTACTGGTATAATTGTTCAGTATAATTGTTCATTATAATTGTTTAACTATAATTGTTCACTATATATGTGTGTGCGTGTGGGCGCGAGAAAGAGAGAGAGAGAGAGAGAGAGAGAGAGAGAGAGGGTGGGGGGGAGAGAGTGAATGCGTGTGTGTGCACGTGCATGCGTGTGTGTGGAGAGAGTGATTGAGCGAGAAATGGTGGGGGAATGTGTCAGTGCATGCATTCGTACGTGTATGTGTGAGAGTGAGTGAGGGAGTGTGTGCGTGCGTGCATGCGTTCATGTGCATGTGTATGTATATGTGTGAGAGAGTGTGGTTGAGAGAGTGAGTGTGTGTGTGTGAAGGATTGTGTGTTAGAGAGTGAGACAGTGGGAGAGTTGATGTGTTAGTGTGTGTGTGTGTGAGCGCGCGCATGCGTGTTGAGTGTGTGTATATGAAAGAATACAGAGAGAGAGAGAGAGAGAGAGATGAGCAGATGCATGTCGTGAAACACGCATGTTATGTAACACGCGAATCCATATGTTTGTGTATTCTCATCTGTCATATTATCAGTTAAATACCATTTGATTTTATCATGCATAATATAAACTCATGTTCATTACTGTAGTTTGAGTGAGAGAGTCAGTGAGTGTGAATGAGAGACAGAACGAGTGAGCGTGAGAGTAAATGCGTGAGCGAGAGAGTGAATGAGTGAGCGGGAGAGTGAATGAGTGAGCGGGAGAGTGAATGAGTGAGTGGGAGAGTGAATGAGTGAGCGTGAGAGTGAATGAGTGAGCGGGAGAGTGAATGCATGAGAGTGAATGAATGAGCGGAAGAGTGAATGTGTGAGCGTGAGAGTGAATGTGTGTGTGTGTGTGTGTGTGTGAGAGAGAGAGAGAGAGAGAGAGAGAGAGAGAGAGAGAGAGAGAGAGAGAGAGAGAGAGAGAGAGAGAGAGAGAGAGAGAGAGAGAGCATCACTATTTTTACGTCACATACATTTTATGTACACATTTTTCTCCATGTTTAACATTTTTATACAAGTGTCAGTGTATGTGTGTGAGTAAAGTGTGGGAGTTTGTTCATACTAGTTTCAATACTAACGTGAGACATTTTGTATGTGTCTAGATGTAAGGAAGTGTGAGTGTATGTGGAGGATGTGTGTGAGTGTGGGGATATGTGTGGGTGGGGGTGTGTGTGGGTGGGGGTATGCGTTTGGATGGGTTGGGGTGTGTGGGTTTTGGTGGGTAGTGGTATTTGTGGGTGTTGGTGGGATGTGTGGATGGATGTGTGGGGGTGAAAGTAGGGGTGTTGGAATGGGTGTGGGGGATGTGTGTATGGGTGGAGGATATGTGTATGGGACGGATGCGGGGGATGTGTGTTTATGTGGGTGGAGATGTGTGGATGGTTTGAGGAAGTATGTGTGGGAGGCGGGGTTGTGTGGGTAGGGGATTGTGTTGGGTGGATTGGGGATGCAAGGGCGGGTGGGTAGAAGTGTATGGTGTGTGGGTTTGAGATATGTGTGCGGTGTGTTGGTGGGGATGTGTGAATGATGTGTGGGTGGAGGGTATGTTTGTGGTGGTATGGGTGGAGGATAGTGTGTGGTGTGGGGGATGTGTGTGATGGGTGCGGGGAATGTGCGTATGGGTGGGGTATATGTGTGGGTGAGTAGGGGATTGTGGTGGTTGAGGGAAGTATGTGGGGTGTGTGGGTGGGAGATGTGTGTGTGTGGATGGGGAATGTGTGGGTGGGGGTGTGTGTGAGTGGCTTAGGGATGTGTAGGTGGGTGAGGGAGTTGTATGTGTCGGGGTGGGATGTGTGAGTGGGTGGATGATGTGTGTGGGTAGGGGTATTGTGATCGAGAGATGTTTGGTTGGGGTGGGTGGGTGGGGGTGTGTGGGTGCGTAGTGGAGGATGTATGCGTGAGTGAGTGTGTGTTGGTGGACGGGTAGGGAATGCGTGTGTGGGTGGGGAGAGGTGTGTGGTGTGTTGGTTGGGGATATTGTGTGGGTGAGGTATGTGTGTGTGGGTGGGGGATTTTTGTGGTGTGTGAGTGGGGGTATGTGGGGTGGATGGGTAAGGGTATCTGTGTGGGTGTGGGTGGGAATATTGTGTGGTATATGGGTGGGGGACATGTGTGTGGTGTGTAAGTGGGGATGTGTTGGTGAGGGATATGTGTGTGTGTGTGGTGCATGGGTTGGGAATAGTGCGTCGTAGGGGGTGTATGTGATGTGCGGGTGGGGGATTGTGAGGTGGGGGATTAGGTTATGGCATGTGTGGGTGGGTGGAAGTTGTATGTGTGGGTGGTGGGGTGTGTGTGAGTGGATTGGGGATGTATGGGTGGTTAGGGAGATGTGTGTGTGTGTGGGGGGGGGGGGTGTAGGGACATGTCAGTTGGTGGGGATGTGTGTGTATGGTTTGGGGATGTGTGAGTGGATGTGCGATGTGTGGGTTGGTGGGGGATTGTGTGCATGGATGGGGAATATGTTGTCGATGGAGATGTGGCTGGGGGATGGGTGGTTTGAGGTGTGGGTGGGGAGAGGATGTGTGGGTTAGGATGTGTATGTGGATGGGCGTGGAATGTGTGGGTTGGTGGGGGAATGTTTGTGGGTGGCGAGTGTGTTTTGGTTGGGGGATCAGGTGAGGGCAGTGTGTGTGTGGGTGGGGGATGTGCGGGAGGGGGATGGGTCGGTTGGTGGGGTATGTATGTGTCCCTTGGTGTGCGTGTGTGTGGGTAGGTGGGGGTGTGTATGTGTTCCTTGGTGCGCGTGTGTGTGGGTAGGTGGGGGTGTTGTGTGGGTGGGGTGATGTATGGATAGGTGGGAGATGGGCCTCATAATATGGTAATTAGCCTTGTTTATGTTTACAACATTCATTTCACAATGTTTATTTTTCTTCCTATGTAAATGCATAATGCTCATGATGAACGAAAGACGAGTGATTGGAAGGGCCGAATGTAAGACGGGCCTGCGCGCCCAATTTGTGACCCTAATAAAGTTGATTTGAAGTTGATTTGATTTGTTTTGCTCAAATTCAAGATGCTACACTATCTAGATCTTCCTTCTTGGTCTCCCTCTACATATACTGCTATATCGTTTTCCAGCTGTGACGACATACGCCATCTTTCCAGTTCTTATAACATACCCAAAGATTATGGACTGTCGTCTTCTGATGCCTGTAAACTGCTCTTTTTTTTTTTTTTTTACTTACTTCTTTCGATAAATCGTCATTACTCGTTCCATCCGTAGACAGTGTTATCACTATTCTTCTATAAAACATCATATATATATATATATATATATATATATATATATATATATATATATATATATATATATATATATATATATATATATATATATATATATATATATATATATATATATATATATATATATATATATATATTGTAATAACAATTACTTCTGTTTTTGTTTTTTCTTTCTGTTTTTAATTTAAGTACTTTACTTTGACCGTATTTTTGTAGTTGTATCTATCATTTCTTGTAACTGCTTTTCATTTTAGCGACCAGACCCACATGATCAACATAACCAAGATTCAAGGTGCGATAACAAGAAGCAAGCAATACCTGCTGAAACCACCGTTGCCGTTGTAGCGGGTACACTTACAGTACTCCACCCTGACTCCGTTGATGAAAGAGTTGCTGGTGCTGTTCATGCGGTAGCCATTCTTACAACATTTGATCGCGTTGCCATCTAATATATAGGTAGACGCATTTTTGCATTCCTCTTGTCCTTCTAGGCAATCAATGTCTGGAGGAATACACATCTTAAAATAATGAATATGTGGGTCTTTTCTTACAAGTCATAGGAGACATTTGGAGAACGAAACAACGGACGAACTTTATTTTAAAGTGTAATGAATTGAGCACACAGGCCCGCCTGACATTCTGCCCTTCTTATATTACTGCTTTCATACATTATTTAATCTCAGACAATAACAATAACAACAACACAAACAACAACAACAACAACAACAACAGAAAGGCCAAACATTAGACGCATTAAGACAATAATAAACGCAGTACAAGGACGAGAATTATTACATTAGTAACGGAATGAATGCAAAACACTAACCATTAGTTTAGGTTAGTTTAGTCGGCCAATCTACATCACGGCAAACGGGTGTAACTCATAAGTACTCCGTTCTACTCCTAACTGAAGGCTGAGTCTGGAGATAGTTTGTTAGCTAGTTAGTCGACAGATCATTCTTATTGCACATCAAACCATTCAGTCCATTATAGCTCTCATCTCCTCCTCAGCAGATCCCACAGCCTGTAGCGGCTAACCGCATCAGTCCTATGTTGGTTTATCATTGTTCTTTCGCTTCCTGCGTAGTGTTCTTGTTTGGCCACACCTCTTTTAATTTGCTGTTCTCTCAGTCTGGCCATGTTTGTAGATTCACAGTCATCCCGCTCATTTCCTTGTACTCCTGCATGACCTGGCATGAAGATGAAACTAAACTTTGCCAGCCGAGACCGCTCCAGAGACATCAACCATTCTCTTCGGATCCACCCCATCTCTATCCTCTTGAGCATGCTCATTGAGTCACTAAGGAAACATGCCCTAGTGAATGTCTGTGTCTCGAGCCATGTTATTGCTTTACTTACTGCCTTGACTTCCATAGTCAGACTACTTGTGGTCTCACCAAAGCACCAGAGTCCTCCTTCACAATTCTCCCTCCGGTCTGAGCCGTAAAGGCCAATGAGCTTCTCACATGTCGGACGACCGACCCATCTGTGTAAATGACAGCATCACCGTCTAACGAATTCTCGAAAATCAACGCTTGTACTTCCCCCTCCACAGCAGCCTTCTTGTCTGCATTTTCTGTCTAGTTGGATGCAAACTGAAAAGGACGTACAGACATCTGTTGGCACTTGTACCCACTCCTCGCCAGATACTGAGTCATCAAGTGCACATACCTGTTGAAGAATGTCTTCGGCTTGCATATATCATTGACTCGAAGCTACCACAGTGCTGACTGTGATACGGATCACGCTTTGGTTCTTGCAAGGGTTAGACTGAGACCAAAGAGAATCTACACAGCTAAACACAAATCTAGCCCCAGGATTAATATTATTAACACTCAGGATCCTGACAAGTGCTTTCAGTTTCAACAGCAAATTTAAGACGCGTTCACTGATACACCAGCAAATTGTACAGTAAATGAAAAGTGGGGACGACTTAAGGAAATTCTTTATAAAACTGCCATAGGGGTTTACGGCACTGTGGATCATAAGAGACAGGACTGGTTTGCGGCAAATAGCGAGACTCTGCAGCACTTGATTGATAAGAAGAAGATAGCTCTCTTAAGAAACAAGGAAAGACCATCGCGTAACACTCTGAGTGAGCTAAGGCAAGCTAGGAAGGATGTGCAAAAGGCTGACAGGCAGTGTGCAAATGTTTATTGGATCAAGTTATATGAGTCCATTCAAATCGCAAGTGATAAGGGAAACATAAGAAGCATGTATGAAGGAATAAAGAAAGCCTGTGGTCCAGTGATCAAAGGAAGTGCACCATTGAAAATTTTGACTGGAGAAATCATCACTGATAAGAAACAGCAAATGGACAGAGCATTATTTGGAGCTTTACTCAAGTGAGACCATACGAGCGGATGATGCCCTCAACGCCATAGAGGCTCTACCAACTCTTGACCACCTGGACACACTTCCTACTATAACAGAAGTTAAGTGTGCTATAAATGAACTTGCATCTGGCAAGGATCCAGGTAAGGATGGGATTCCAATAGAGGTTATCAGGAGTGAACAAGACACACTCACTCTACAGATTCACCAGCTAATAGAGCTATGCTGGCGAGAAGGACAAGTCCCACAGGATTTCAAAGATTCAAGCATCATTACACTGTACAAGAACAAGGGCGATCTGAGCGACTGCAACAACTATAGGGGTATCTCACTTCTGTGTATCGTTGGAAAAGTATTTGCCAGAATTTTTCTGCGCAGACTTCAAGTCCTAGGAGATCAAGTCTACCCCGAATCACAATGTGGCTTTCGACAGAACCGGTCTACCATTCATATGATATTCTCATTGCGACAAATGCAAGAAAAATGCCGTGAACAGAATCAACCACTGTTTATTGCCTTTATCGACCTCACAAAGGCATTTGATTTGATCAGTCGTGAGGGTCTGTTCAAGGCACTAAAGAAGATTGGCTGCCCACCAACTCTTCTTCTGTCCATTGTGGAATCGTTCCACACAGGCATGAAGGGTATAATCAAGTTTGATGGTGCAACTTCTGAAGAGTTTGAAATCAAGAGTGGAGATAAGGAAGGTTGTGTACTAGCTCCCACCCTCTTTGGAATATACGTTTCACTTCTACTGAAATATGCCTTTCGTGATCAGGATGGTGGTATATACATTCACTCACGCTCAGATGGCGGCCTCTACAATGCTCAGAGATTGAAGGCCAAGACCAAAATTAGGAGGGTACTGATCAGAGAGTTGCTTTTCGCAGATGATGCTGCAGTTACGACCCACTCTGAGGAAGAATCGCAATGTCTACTATCTGCATTCTCCAATGCTTGTTCTGAGTTTGGTTTAACAATTAGCAAAAAGAAGACACAGATTATATCACTAGGTGCACATGGGGTACCATCAATCTTTATTGACGACGCCGAACTAGAGATGGTAGACCATTTTACATATCTAGAATCAGTGGTAAATAACAAATTATCCCTAGATCAGGAAATCAACACCCGGATTGGTAGGGCAGCAACAACAATGAACAGGTTAAGAAACAAAGTGTGGGAGAACAGGAAGCTTACTGCCAAAACGAAAGTCCTTATCTATCAAGCCTGTTTTCCTTAGTACTCTTTTTTATGGCAGTGAAACCTGGACAACTTACTCACACCAAAAGAAACGTTTAAACAACTTTCTATTGCGGTGTCTGCGAAGAATTCTTGGTATTAAGTGGCAAAACAAAATCACAAATCCTGAAGTATTGGAAAGATCAGGTTGTGTGACGGTTTATTCCATGCTCAGTCTTCGTAGACTTAGATGGATAGGACATCTTAGGAGGATGGATGATGGTAGAATACCAAAAGGCATCCTTTTTGGTGAATTACAGACGGGTAGGAGATCTCAGGATCGGCCTCAACTACGATACAAAGATGTGTGTAAGCGGGACATGATTGATACAGGCATTGATAATGCACATTGGGAGCAAGTCGCCGCTGAACGTGTTGCATGGAGGGCAAACATCAGAAATGGAATAAAGACAAAGGAGAAAATTATTGCAGATATGTTACACACCGAGCGTATGAGACGTAAGATTGTGCATGATGGTGGAAATGACCACATATTCACATGCACCCACTGTGAACGGACATTTACAGCGCAAATTGGCCTCAACAGTCATGCGCTACCGCCATAGGTAAAAGTTATTACGCCTTTTTAAAGCAAAAACTATCGTCTGTCACGATGGCAAGGTGCCAATGCCAATGCAAATCCCTTTTGTCTGTATGCTTTGATACGAACACGAGACCAGCATTCTGTTGTAAGCCATTAAGCCTACTACCAGCATCGGCTGTGACCAAACGCTGGGCAAACATCGCTGTATCTTTCCACCCACTGATAGCCATTCCTTTTCACTTGTGTGGTGCGCATTGATCCACGTCTCATCCAAATACACTATGTCATAATTTCTTTGCGCATTTCCCTTATTTCATGTAGGTATCTTCTTCTCACGGCTCCTAAATGCGGTTGCTCGCAAAGGATATTTCTACCTCCCTTGTACTTCCTAAAATTGAAGCCTAATATCCTTATAATTTTCCACAAAGTTGGTATGGATAGCTCTATCTTATTGTTCTTTCTCAACTAAACCCTATGTTTTCTTACAGTCACTGTTTCTATCGCATCCAGTATTTTTATAATAGCTCGCTTTATAACATTCTTTGTAAAAGCTGTCTACAATTGCCTTTCTACCTACCGTGTGCTTATCACGTGTTGGTTTCATTCCAGATTCTTGCACCCATCGACGAAATGACCGTTTACTCAAACCCAATGCACGCACCGTTCTTCTTTTCGGGATTTGTAACAGTTGAAACAGTTTCCTTCTATCAGCTTCTTGTCAAAAATTTGTGTACAACTTTATAGCGATGCTTTGAAGTGTACACAATTTCACATTCAATCCCACTGAGCAATATTCACACATTCAGATATTAGCGATAAGTGGTAAGATTTAAAAAAAAAAAAAAATCAGGATTCATGAAAGTACCCACATATTGACGACACCTCTGATCTAGTCTGAACACTCCCATTTTAAACTGCGCGGGGTTCTTGTCATAAGGCCTTTCTCGTATACCACGAGAAAATTAACCATTCAACGATAAAGTTTCCGTGTCAAAATGTAATACTCCTAAAAATGTGCACTTCGTCTCTGACCCGTAAAGTATATACAGCATATCAACAAACTTTGAAATCTGCTGTACAATCTCCAGACAAAACTTTTTTTTTTGTTGGGTGGACATAATGATAACGTTATATGCTAAATCTCATAATTTTCCTTCAGTTGGTTACTAAGGTATGGATTTTTATATGAAGGCAAACAAATGTGAATGCACTATAGTTCCCTACTCGAGTTCCCGCTCCAAAACTTGGGATTCATGTTTATTTTCCCAGGACTCTTTTACCAAATGCATGAGGCTTGTTCGATCGCAGAATCGGAAAGAACGATTCCACAGTCTCAACTGAGTTAATGAAAGCACGATCACCTTGGTACCATTGTCAAAGAGCTACGTAAGAGCTAAGAGCTAAGAGCTAAGAACAATATAAATAGAGCTAGAGAAGAGGAAAGTAACATAGCGATCTAGGAAACCAGACAGAAGGGACACAAGCACGAGTAAGAACTATAAATAGTTCTCTAACTGGACACACTCGTGTCAACAAGGAGGTTAATAAGTAAACGTGAGCTGGGGTTACCCAAGAGACTGAGAAACCCGCATCACGGGAAGTGACCATGCAACACTGGTTACTCTAACCAGGTGACCAGCGTGCTGGAACTCCAAGCACGCAAAGCAGCTAATGCACGAAGAGTCAATTGCTCGTGGCTGAACACGCCACGGAGAGATTCGTCAGACAGTGACTCGACGGCGTAGGCGACGGACTGTATATCCGCTGTGAATACCTTGTTGCTAAGAAGGACAGTATCAATAGTTAGGACTTAAGCTTAGCTTCATTAGTTATTACCATCAACATCATCTTCTCATTACATCTTTATAACATGCTATGATGTTTAATACCGATGTGGTTATCCGCTCGCGGAGCTCATGTACTATCAGCTCCAAATAAAATGTATCCTTTTGTACAACGTACGATTGTCATTTTCGTGTGGTACAAAAGAAGGGAATCCTTGTATGCCTGTCACAAATGAGTTGTTGACAACCATGTGCGAACTAACAAAACAACCAAAACCGTTTCAGGTACTGCTTCTTCTCCTTCATCCCCATTAATTTGTCGATGGGACAATATAAAATAACACAAAGTAATGCAGCCGTAAAGAACACAAGGAGGGGAGTCCGCCACAAAGAAGCTTGTACACAAATATAAGTTTTCCGAAATCAACATGGATGTATGTAAGGTTTGCTTTTTCTAGACAGATTCCATTCAAGGTAACTGGCTCTATCGTCCCGTGGGTAGTTTTTCTGTCCAGTTTTGCCATAACAGCAGAATGTATGGTTGGTCTTTGCGATGTCCGACGGTCGTGGGATTTTTAACATACACAATTTGAACACCAGATCTCTTGTTTTTCGTCATTATCCTCGCGGGCTAGGCATACAGAATCACTGCCCAGGAAACATATGGGACGCGTATATCATTAAGACCCAATGTTTCTTGAAAATGTGCCAGCCATAGGCTGAGATCCGAGCCTGGCGCGGGTATTGCAACATCTCGGTCACGGTCAGATGAGATTAACAGAGAATAAATGTAATAGGAATAAAGTTGAAGGTGAAGGACGAGTGCATGACAGTAGTGAAGTAGGGCGCTTACCAACGTATTCTTTGGGAGGCTGGAGGCTGAAGTAGGGTAAAGTGAGAAAAAAAAAGTAGGGGAATATCGGGTGGGTTTTGACGGGAAATTTTTTTTTGTTGGTGGCGAGAAATGGTCTGTAAAAGTAATTAGTGGAAATAGTGTAAAATGTTCGTGTGAATGGTGCCTTTCAGATGTTTGAGGGGGGTATGTGATTAGTGTTAGACAAGTATGGGAGGGCGAGTTGTATAGTGAAAACGTGTTGTATAAACTTTGAAGGGCGGGGTGTGACGGAACGGGGTGTGTTCGTGTGAATGGTCGGTACCTGTCAAATGTTTTAGTGGAATGTTTATAAATGTGTGATGAGCGAGTGTGGGGTGGTAGTAGTGGGTTTAGTGAAATTAGGTGATAAGGGTGGTATGTTCATAGAAGTTTATTTACTACCATCATTACAAATGAAACCTTATAAAGTAAAGTAATTGTATATGGTGTAGTGTCATTCGGTGGTAAGGGGTGGGTACCAGGTATTAGTGGTCAAGTAGGAGTGGTCGATGGCGATATAGGGGTGGTCATAAACATAATGGGTATTGATAAGAGTTGTTATGTAGAAGGTCACTATCATCTGAACAAAAGTAAAGAGGGTTGATTATCATTAGTTGATAAGAGGTGTTATGTAGAGGGTCACTATCATCGGCCAAAGTAAAGATGGTCGTATGAGTCTGGGGCTCGAACCAGTGTTCGACTATTGATGAGGATCAAGAAGTGGTCGCGTTTTGTGAGTCTGGGAGTCGATCAGGTGTTAGACCAACAACTATTGATGATTTTCAAAGGGTGGTCCCACAATGGTCAAGCAATGGTCAAGTAGTGGTCATGTGGGTCAAATAAGGAAATTTTAAGTGAAAGTAGGTGTAGTGAAATGGTGATGATCACGAGATGGTAAATTAGTGGTCAAACAGTGGTCAAGCAGTGGTCAAGTGGTCAACGGAGGAAATTTTAGGGAAACGTGGTTGAAATGATATGGTGATAATTAAAGGGTGGTAAATTAGTGGTCAAGCAGTGGTCAAGCAGTGGTCAAGTGAGGAAAATTTTAGGTAAAAGTGGTTGTAATGATATGGTGATGATTAAAGGGTGGCAAATTAGTGGTCACGCAGTGGTCAAGCAGTGGTCATGTGAGGAAATTTTTAGGGGAAAGTGGTTGTAATGATATGTTGATGATTACTGGGTGGTAAATTAGTGGTCAAGCAGTGGTCAAGCAGTGGTCAAGTAGTGGTAAATTGAGGAAATTTTACGGTAAAGTAGTTGTAATGATATGGCGATGATTAAAGGGTGGTACATTAGTGGTAAAGCAATGGTCAAGTAGTTGTCAAGTAGTGGCCAAGTAGCGTTCAAGTAGTGGTTAAGTGGTCGAGTGACCACTTAAATTTTAAGGAAAAATACGGGTAGTTAACATGTGTTTGTTAAAGTGATCGATGACGTGGTCAAGTAGTGGTCAAGTAGTGGTAAATGGTCAAGTGACTACTTAAATTGTCTGTGAAAGTAGGTATAGTGACATGGTGATGATCAAGAGGTGGTCAAGTGGTGTTCAAGTAGTGGTCAACCAATGGTCAAATAGTGGTCAAGTGGTCGAGTGACCACTTAAATTGTAGAGGACGATGTCCCTAAGATTATGGTAGTGATTAAAGTGATCGACGACGTGGTCAAGTGGTCGAGTCAACACTTAAAAGATAGAGACAAGTACGTATATTAAGACGGTGATGGTAAAATTGTCGACGACGTGGTCAAGCAGTGGACAAGTAGTGCTCAAACAGTGGTCAAGCGCTCAAGAGAGAAAATTGTAGGGTATGGTACGTGTAGTGAAACAGAGATGGATAAATTAAGAAGTGACGTTGTCAAGTAGTGATCAACTAGCGGGCAAGTACTGGTCAAATGGTCGAGAGACCACTTAAATTGTAGTTTAAGGTACGTGTAGTGACATGGTGATGGTTAAAGTGATCGATGATGTGTTCAAGTAGTGGTCAAGTAGTAATGATATGGTGATGATTAAAGGGTGGTAGATTAGTGGTCAAGCAGTGGTCAAGCAATGGTCAAGTAGTGGTAAAGTGAGGAAATTTTAGGGAAAGTGGTTGTAATGATATGGTTATGATTAAAGGATGGTAAATTAGCGGTCAAGTAATGGTCAAGCAATGGTCAAGTGGTCGAGTGACCACTTAAATTGTAAAGGAAAGTACGGGTAGTGAACCTGTGTTTGTTAAAGTGATCGATGACGTGGTCAAGTAGTGGTCAAGTAGTGGTAAATGGTCAAGTGACTACTTAAATTGTCTCTGAAAGTAGGTATAGTGACATGGTGATGATCAAGAGGTGGACAAGTGGTGTTCAAATACTGGTCAAGTAATGGTCAAGTAGTGGTCAAGTAGTCGAATGACCACTTAAATTGTAGGGTATGTTTTGTGTAGTGAAACGGTGAAGGTAAAATAAGTAATGACATGGTCAAATAGTGGTCAAGTATTGGTCATCTAGTGGTCAAATGGTCGAGTGATCACTTAAAATGTAGAGGAAAGTACGTGTAGTGAAACGGTGTTGGTTAAAGTGATCGATGAGGTGGTCAATTAATGGTCAAGTAGTGGTCAAGTGGTCAAATGATCACTTAAATTGTAGGGGAAGGTACTGTAGTGACATGGTGGTGGTTAAAGTGAAAAAGTAAAATAAGAAAATATGTTAGACAAAATATTAAAATTATTGATCAAATACAGAATTATCTCATCCAAACTTATAAAAAGTAGGAACATTTGTTAACCTAGTGGGAAAAATATCAATCAAGTAGGAAAGTTTGTTAGTCAAATAGAAAAAAATATTGACCACGTAACCATATATCTTGTCCACACTTATGAAAAGTAGGGAAATTTGTTAGTCAAATGAGAAAAAAAGATTGACCAAGTAACGAAATATTCCCACCAAACTTATGAGAAGTACGAAACTTTTTTAGGCAAGTATGAAAATGTATCGACCAAACAGAGAAATATTTCACCCAAACATATAAAAAGTAGGAACATATGTTAACCAAATGGAAAATATCTTGGCCAAATAGGAAAATTTGTTAGCCAAATGGGGAAAATATTGTCCAAGTAATGAAATACATCGTTCAAACCTACGAAAAGTAGGAAACTTTGTTAATTAAATGTGAAAATTTAGCCAAATTTCAACCAAACCTATAAATATTTCAACTAAACTTATAAAAAAAACTAAGAACATTTGTCAGCCAAATGGGAAAAAGGTCGGCTAAATACAGAAATATCGCAACCAAACTTATAAAAAGAAGGAAAAGATTGACCAAGTAACGAATTATCTCGTCCAAACTTATAGAAAATGTAGGAAACTTTGTTAACCAAATGTGAAAAAACAAAACAAATATTGATCAAGTAAAGAAATATCTCCTCCAAATTTATGAAAAGTACGAAACTTTGGTACCCAAATGCGACAAATGTAGGTCAAATACTAAAATATTTCCTCCAAACTTATGAAAGGTAGAAAATTGTCTTAACCAACTGGGATAAATATTGCTCAAACTAAGAAACATGTCGACCGAAGTAGAAAATTACGTGAACCAAAGTAATAAAATTGTTGGCCAAATAGGAAAAAGTATCTGTCAAACTTATAGATGTCTCGTTTAAACTTATATCATGTATGAAAATTTGTTAGGCAAAAGTGAAAAAATATTGGCCAAGTAATGAAATATCGCATCCGAACTTATAATAAGTAAGAAAACATGATAGTAACATCAAGAAATATGTCGACCGAAGTAATGCAATAGGCAAAACGATGGACAAACTTATATATATGTCGACCGTTATAAGAAAATGTTTCCCATATTAGGAAAAATATTGGCCAACGTATGAAATATCTCGACCAAACTTACAAAGAGTAGGAAAACATGTCGACCAAAGTAAGAAAATTGGTTAGCCAAATATGAAAAAATATTGACCAAGTACAGACATATTTCAATCAAACTTATAAACTTGTCGTCCAAAGTGATAAAAACTAGGAAAATCTGTCAGCCAAACTAAGAAATAGCTATGGAAAAGTAAGAACTATGTCGACCAAACTAAGACAAATGTGTTACCAAAATTAGGAAACAATTTAACTTCTGTAGTTATGTCAAACGTGTCTTGAACTTTTATCTGAAAAGACATTTCACAATACATAACCATCAACGTCAGCACTTTCCCGATTTTACAGTACCGAAAGCTCTAACTTACCATTCCACTGTATCTGGTAAAGAAGCACTTATACAGACTAATCACTCACCTCTCCACACCCTTGGTTTTTCCTTTCTAACACAACGTATCTCTGTCTTTCATAGATAGCTTCAAAACTTTTCCATGTCACACCACTAAGAACGCCAAACCTTCGTTGTGCATGAGGTCTAATGAAACAGACATGAAACATTTATGGCAATGCAATCTGTGATCCACTGGGGATAGTTTCGCTATCATCTGAGTATTCGTCACCAAAGAACCATTTCCCAAGGCTGATGTCTTCAACTTTCTATACCACAATGTTTGCTACACTAACCTTCCAATTGTTCCAGCTTTCAACAATACAAAAGGTGTTCTCGAAGGCTAGCTTAACATTTCTTACTTTGTCCACCTATTTCACACGTCATTTCACAACTGCAATAGCGGCAAGTCTACATACACCCAAGTGGCTGTTATGAAGTCGACCTTTCTTAAAACCATATCTGCCTTATTGAGCCCTTGAATACCCTCTACCACATCTTCTAACAGACTTTCAACGTTCATAACAAATAACATTAATATTATCTTTGATTATAGAACAACCGATTTTCTGCTGACTAGGCAGATTTTCCACCATAATGGTGATAAATCATCTGTCCCCCTAACCTACTAGGCGATATTCTAGACAACGAATACGGTCGTCGACCAGCACCCCTGTATATTAAGTGAAGCGAGTAATAAAATTGCAATTTATAATTTTTAAACTTGAATTAAAGTGTAGTCACACAAATTTAACTTTTTCCTTTCTAACACTGGTTTGTATCTATGTCTCTTAAAAAACAGTTTTTTGTATAGTTAGTGTTAGGGTTATGGTTAGAGATTAGGTTAGGGTTAGTTTTAAATAATGTATAGTTAGGGTTAGTAAGAAAGATTTTGTTGTGTTTGATGTATATAATGGTCAATTTTCCTTAGGGTCTTTTTGGCGATCATCTTTAGTTACTGTGGTAGTCCAAGGAATGCAACTCATTCGTCTCAGGAACCCAATCTCTGTTTTGTTTTTTTTTTTGTTTTTTTAAGCTCTTCCTAGGGGTGCTGGTCGACGACCGTATTCGTTGTCTATAATAGCGCCTAGTAACTTAGGGGGACAGATGATTTATCTTCATTCTGGTGGAAAATCTGCCTAGTCAGCAGAAAATTGGTTGTTCTATAATCAATGATAATATTAATGTTATTTGTTATGGAACGTTGAAAGTCTGTTACAAGATGTGGTAGAGGGTATTCAAGGGCTCAATAAGGCAGATATGGTTTTAAGAAAGGTCGACTTCATAACAGCCACTTGGGTGTATGTAGACTTGCCGCTATTGCAATTGTGAAATGACGTGTGAAATAGGTGGACAAAGTAAGAAATGTTAGCTAGCCTTCGAGAACACCTATTGTATTGTTGAAAGCTGGAACAATTGGAAGGTTAATGTAGCAAACATTGTGGTATAGAAAGTTGAAGACATCAGCCTTGGGAAATGATTCTTTGGTGACGAATACTCAGATGATAGCGAAACTATCCCCGGTGGATCACAGATTGCATTGCCATAAATGTTGTCATGTCTGTTTCATTAGACCTCATGCACAACGTAGGTTTGGCGTTCTTAGTGGTGTGACATGGAAAAGTTTTGAAGCTATCTATGAAAGACAGAGATACGTTGTGTTAGAAATAAAAAACCAAGGGTGTGGAGAGGTGAGTGATTAGTCTGTATAAGTGCTTCTTTACCAGATACAGTGGAATGGTAAGTTAGAGCTTTCGGTACTGTAAAATCGGGAAAGTGCTGACGTTGATGGTTATGTATTGTGAAATGTCTTTTCAGATAAAAGTTCAGGACACGTTTGACATAACTACAGAAGTTAAATTTTTTCCTAATTTTGGTAACACATTTGTCTTAGTTTGGTCGACATAGTTCTTACTTTTCCATAGATATTTCTTAGTTTGGCTGACAGATTTTCCTAGTTTTTATCACTTTGGACGACAAGTTTATAAGTTTGATTGAAATATGTCTGTACTTGGTCAATATTTTTTTCATATTTGGCTAACCAATTTTCTTACTTTGGTCGACATGTTTTCCTACTCTTTGTAAGTTTGGTCGAGATATTTCATATGTTGGCCAATATTTTTCCTAATATGGGAAACATTTTCTTATAACAGTCGACATATTTATAAGTTTGTCCATCGTTTTGCCTATTGCATTATTTCGGTCGACATATTTCTTGATGTTACTAGCATGTTTTCTTACTTATTATAAGTTCGGATGCGATATTTCATTACTTGGCTAATATTTTTTCACCTTTGCCTAACAAATTTTCATACATGATATAAGTTTAAACGAGACATCTATAACTCCCCCGATGGTGTTTCCACCTTGTCGTGGTGGGGGAGCTTGAGTTTCTCAATGACCCTGAGAGCTATGCCGGCAGTAGCGTAGCTACCAGCAGGGCCTCCCAAGCCGGACAGGTCAAAGGGTAGAGAACAGACAAAGAGAAACACCCTGGTCCTCCAGGTTGGGGGTTGAAGCGTGGGGTTAACATCCCCACCTTTGTAAAAACCTTTCTTTGTTACGAAACAAATACATGAGCTTCGATATCGGACTGACTTATCTGGACAACGACCTTGGAACGTTAAAGGACTTTTGAGATTTGGAACATGGAATGTACGGACACTATATCGAGCTGGAGCGGCCGAAGAACTAACCCGGGAGCTGGTTGAATATCAAATGGATATCACAGCAATTCAAGAAATAAGGTGGCCAGGAGAGGGTACTTTAGAGCAAAATGGAATGATTATAATATATGGAGGAAACACCCAAAATAAACATGAATTAGGAACAGGATTTGTCATCAAAAAAGAGTTATGGGGGAACATTTTAAACTTTAAAGCTTTTAATGACAGGATTAGTAAATTACGAATAAAAGGTAAATGGAAAAATATAACGATGATTAATGTACATGCACCTACTGAAGAGAAAGAAGATGATATTAAAGAAGACTTTTATAATGATCTGGAAGATGTCATAGAAGAAACCCCCAAACAGGACATCCTGATTGTGCTGGGAGACTTCAATGCAAAAATAGGTAGAGAGCAAACTAATAAAAAAGTGGCCGGTATGGAAAGCCTACATACAACTTCAAATGATAATGGATGGAGAGTCATCAACCTGGCAGAAGCCAAAGGACTGCAGATTAGCAGTACCAGACTACAAAGAAAGGATATACACAAACAAACTTGGAAATCATGTGACAAGAGAACCTATAATCAAATAGATCACATTTTAATTAACAACAGAAATGCATCAAACATACAGCAAGTCAGAAGTTATAGAGGAGCTGAGTGCCACAGTGACCATTTCCTCGTTGGAGCAAAATTTAAAATAAAACTTAAGAGAGCTTTCTATACTAAACTACAAAGATTACACCCAACATATAACAGAGAAAAACTACAAGACATTACAGTCAAAGAGAAATTTACAGATGAAATAAAATGTAAACTTGAAACTTTTCAAAACCCTTTGGAGGAAAGCGTTGACCAAACTTGGTTGAACATCAAGAATACACTTCAATCTACCGCAGAAGAATGTCTCGGTGTGTCAACCACGCATAGAAAGAACAGATGGTTCAATCAAAAATGTGAAGAAGCAGTCACTAAGAAGAAGAATGCCAGACATGTACGGTTAAATGACATCAATAACATCCAAAAGGAAGAGCATTATAGAAATGAATGTAAAGAGGCTACAAAAATAGTCAGACAGCAGAAGCGAGAATATATGAGTAATATAATCAAAGATATGGAAACTAATGACCAGAAAAATGAATCCAGAAAGTTTTTTAAAGTACTGAAGTCAATGAAACGAGGGCACCAACAAAACACATATGGTTTAAAAGACAAAAATGGGAATATGATAAATACCAATGAAGAAATGTGCAACACATGGAAAGAATATTTTATTGAATTACTAAATTGTGAAGCTCCAAGTAACATTTTCCCACAGGAAGAGGTTCTAACATGCGAACCACAAATTGAAGAACCTACATTTGAAGAAATCCTATATGTAATCACACGACTTATAAACAATAAGGCAACTGGGACTGATGGAATTGCTGCTGAATTTATAAAGGCAGGTGGCCATGCATTACATCTAAAGCTATACGAACTAATAATAAAAATCTGGAGGACAGAAGAATTACCCCATGACTGGAAAGAGTCATTATTGATACCTATCTTTAAGAAAGGAGACAAGTTCCAATGTGGAAATTATAGAGGAATATCACTACTGTCCACAAGCTATAAGATACTATCCGCAGTATTACTAAATAGACTAAAACCATATTCAGAAGACATATTAGGTGACTACCAGGCGGGTTTTAGACAAAACAGATCAACAATAGATCAGATATTTATCTTACGACAAATAGCCGAGAAACATTGGGAATATAAAAGAGATCTCCATAACATTTTTGTGGATTTTAAAAAGGCTTATGATAGTGTCCATAGGAATAGTCTATGGAATGTTATGTAGGAATTTGGAATACCAAGGAAGTTAATTAACATGACCAAACTATGCATGGAAGATACTTATAATATAGTAACATATAAAGGCAGGAAATCAGACCCCTTCCAAATAACATCTGGCTTGAAACAGGGTGATGCACTATCGCCGCTACTCTTCAATCTGGCTCTAGAGAAAGTTGTAAGGAAGGTAAAGGAGGAATGTGATATTGGAGGAACATCCAAGCTGCTTGGTTATGCAGATGATATAGATATTATAGGGCAAAGTGAACAAAAGACATTAGAAATATTGACTCACTTAAAGGAAAAAGCCCAACAGATGGGGCTGGTTATCAACCAAGATAAGACAGAATATATGGTAATTTCAAGAGACGGAATGGCTAAAAACTCTGGCCACATACAAATAGATAATATGACCATTAAAAGAACGGAAACATACAAATACCTGGGTACAATCTTCAACTGCTCCAACATCATAAGGGAAGAAATACAAACTAGAATCAACTCTGGAAATAAGATATACTATGCACTACAACATCTACTAAAATCAAAGGCGCTATCTCGTAACACCAAAATCACAATATACAAAACACTGATCAGACCAGTTGTGCTGTATGGCTCTGAAACCTGGAGTACAACGAAAGGAGACGAAGCCTTGTTACAAACCTTTGAGAACAAAATTTTAAGACGCATCTTTGGACCCATTAGGGATACACAAAGTGGAGAGTGGAAAAGAAGAAGTAACAAAGACATTTATGATTTGTTTAAGTCCCCGCTAATTACTGGTATCATGAAGGCTAATAGACTACAATGGCTGGGGCATATAGAAAGAATGGAAGATAATAGGGAAACAAAACTCGCTTACACTCAGGAAATAAATGACCGTAGACCCCGAGGTAGACCAAGAAGGCGGTGGAGAGATAATATACATACAGACCTACAAGCACTTGGAATCAACGACTGGCAAGAGAAGGTCCACCAGAGAGACGAATGGAGACAGATTGTATTTGCAGCAAAGAACCTCAATGGCTCGGAATGCTGAAGAAGAAGAAGAAGAGACATCTATAAGTTTGACCAATACTTTTTCCTATTTGGCCAACAATTTTATTACTTTGGTTCACGTAATTTTCTACTTCGGTCGACATGTTTCTTAGTTTGAGCAATATTTATCCCAGTTGGTTAAGACAATTTTCTACCTTTCATAAGTTTGGATGAAATATTTCAGTATTTGACCTACATTTGTCGCATTTGGGTACCAAAGTTTCGTACTTTTCATAAATTTGGAGGAGCTATTTCTTTACTTGATCAATATTTGTTTTGTTTTTTCACATTTGGTTAACAAAGTTTCCTACTTTTTTTTATAAGTTTCGACGAGATATTTCGTTACTTGGTCAATCTTTTCCTTCTTTTTATAAGTTTGGTTGCGATATTTCTGTATTTAGCCGACCTTTTTCCCATTTGGCTGACAAATTTTCCTAGTTTTTTTATAAGTTTAGTTGAAATATTTATAGGTTTGGTTGAAATTTGGCCAAAATTTTCACATTTAATTAACAAAGTTTCCTACTTTTCGTAGGTTTGATCAATGTATTTCATTACTTGGACAATATTTTCCCCATTTGGCTAACAAATTTTCCTATTTGGCCAAGATATTTTCCATTTGGTTAACATATGTTCCTACTTTTTATATGTTTGGGTGAAATATTTCTCTGTTTGGTCGATACATTTTCATACTTGCCTAAGAAAGTTTCGTACTTTTCATAAGTTTGGTGGGGATATTTCGTTACTTGGTCAATCTTTGTTCTCATTTGACTAACAAATTTCCCTACTTTTCATAAGTGTGGACAAGATATATGGTTACGTGGTCAATATTTTTTTCTATTTGACTAACAAACTTTCCTACTTGATTGATATTTTTCCCACTAGGTTAACAAATGTTCCTACATTTTATAAGTTTGGACGAGATAATTCTGTATTTGATCAATAATTTTAATATTTTGTCTAACATATTTTCTTATTTTACTTTTTCACTTTAACTACCACCATGTCACTACAGTACCTTCCCCTACAATTTAAGTGATCATTCGACCACTTGACCACTACTTGACGATTACTTGACCACCTCATCGATCACTTTAACCAACACCGTTTCACTACACGTACTTTTCTCCATATTTTAAGTGATCACTCGACCATTTGACCACTAGTTGACCAATACTTGACCACTATTTGATCATGTCATTACTTATTTTACCATCACCGTTTCACTACACGTACCATACACTACAATGTAAGTGGTCATTCAACTACTTGACCACTACTTGTCCAGTACTTGACCAGTTTTTGAACACCACTTGTCCACATCTTGATCATCACCATGTCACTATACCTACTTTCACAGACAATTTAAGTAGTCACTTGACCATTTACCACTACTTGACCACTACTTGACCACGTCATCGATCACTTTAACAAACACAGGTTTACTACCCATACTTTCCTTTACAATTTAAGTGGTCACTCGACCACTTGACCACTACTTGACCACTGCTTGACCACTACTTGACCGCTAATTTACCACCCTTTACTCATCACCATATCATTACAACCACTTTCCCTAAAATTTCATCACTTTACCACTACTTGGAAATTGCTTGACCACTGCTTGAACACTAATTTACCACCCTTTAATCATCACCATATCATTACTACTTGACCACTACTTGAACACGTCATCGATCACTTTAACCATCACCATGTCACTACACGTACCTAAACTACAATTTAAGTGGTCACTCGACCATTTGACCAGTAATTGCCAGCTAGTTGATTACTACTTGACAACGTCACTACTTAATTTATTCATCTCTGTTTCACTACACGTACCATACCCTCCAATTTTCTCACTTGAGCGCTTGACTACTGGTTGAGCACTACTTGACCACTGCTTGACCACGTCGATGACCATATTCCCATAACCGTTTCAATATACGTACTTTTCTCCATCTTTTAAGTGTTCACTCGACCACTTGATCACTGGTTGCCCGCTACTTGACCACGTCATCGATCACTTTAACCACTACCATAATCTTAGGGACACCGTCCTCTACAATTTAAGTGGTCACTCGACCACTTGACCACTAATTGACCATTGGTTGACCACTACTTGAACACCAGTTGACCACCTCTTGATCATCACCATGTCACTATACCTACTTTCACAGACAATTTAAGTAGTCACTTGACCATTTACCACTACTTGACCACTACTTGACCACGTTATCGATCACTTTAACAAACACATGTTCACTACCCGTACTTTCTCTTAAAATTTAAGTGGTCACTCGACCACTTAACCACTACTTGATCGCTACTTGGTCACTACTTGACAACTATTTGACCATTGCTTGACCACTAATTTACCACCCTTTAATCATTACCATATTATTACAACTACTTTAGCGTAAGATTTCCTCAATTTACCACTACTTGACCACTGCTTGACCACTAATTTACCACCCTTTAATCACCACCATATCATTAAAACCACTTTCCCCTAAAAATTTCCTCACTTGACCACTGCTTGACCACTGCTTGACCACTAATTTACCACCCTTTAATTATCACCATATCATTCCAACCACGTTTCCCTAAAATTTCCTCCGTTGACCACTTGACCACTGCTTGACCACTGCTTGACCACGAATTTACCATCTCGTGATCATCACCATGTCACTACACCTACTTTCACTTAAAATTTCCTTATTTGACCCACATGACCACTACTTGACCACTGCTTGACCATTGTGTGACCACCCTTTGAAAATCATCAATAGTTGTTGGTCTAACACCTGATCGACTCCCAGACTCACAAAACGCGACCACTTCTTGATCCTCATCAATAGTCTAACACTGGTTCGAGCCCCAGACTCCTACGACCATCTTTACTTTGGCCGATGATAGTGACCCTCTACATAACACCTCTTATCAACTAATGATAATCAACCCTCTTTACTTTTGTTCAGATGATAGTGACCTTCTACATAACAACTCTTATCAATACCCATTATGTTTATGACCACCCCTATATCGCCATCGACCACTCCTACTTGACCACTAATACCTGGTACCCACCCCTTACCACCGAATGACACTACACCATATACAATTACTTTACTTTATAAGGTTTCATTTGTAATGATGGTAGTAAATAAACTACTATGAACATACCACCCTTATCACCTAATTTCACTAAACCCACTACTACCACCCCACACTCGCTCATCACACATGTATGAACATTCCACTAAAACATTTGACAGGTACTGACCATTCACACGAACACACCCCGTTCCGTCACACCCCGCCCTTCAAAGTTTATACAACACGTTTTGACTATACAACTCGCCCTCCCATACTTGTCTAACACTAAACACATACCCCCCTCACACATCTGAAAGGCACCATTCACACGAACATTTTACACTATTTCCACTAATTACTTTTACAGACCATTTCCCGCCACCAACATAAAAAAAATTCCATTCATGACCCAATGTCAACCCACCCGATTTTTCCCTACTTTTTTCACTATACACTACTTCAGCCTTTAGCCTCCCAAAAAATACGTGGGTAAGCGCCCTACTTCACTACTCATGACACCGTGGACAGCAACATTTCAAAGTAATATGATTTTGTTTACGTGGACTAGTGCCCTGGTGATGTGTTTATATGTATATCTTTGTTACTATTGTGTGTCCTCAGAATCTAATAATACATGTGTGTTTCATTATATACTGATTTATCATGCTTATCCATTATGAAAACAATTATTCAATGTACATAAGTATGGTTGGTTTGCACATATAGTCTGTCTGAGATCACAGCCTTCAACAGGTTTTACGTATTTCATTGTCAACATACCCAATGTCTATGGAGAACGCATATATATGCTTAAATGCCTTCTCCTTGGGCATTGTGTTGAAGTATACCATGCACAGTTCTTGATACGGGAATTGTGTTGTATACTTAAAGCACATTACAAACGCGCCGTGAAATATGAAATAACTGTTCACAAGTTTACATATTTGGAATCTGTATTCATTTTCCTATTAATCCATGCTGGTCATTAATGTGTACATTTGATCGTTATGAAATTCATTGGATTCTGTTCTGGCAAGGCAGATAACCAAAAATGCAGCCAATACAATTATTCATTCACACTATCCTTAGTATCTGGTAAGTCCACTGTGTGCTTGCATACAAGTTTGGCAGCGGCTTCGCATGGAACGCACTAGTCTCTGAAGGAAATTTGGGGGAATCAAGTCATATTAAACTGTAAGAACAGCTTAAAACTGTTGCAGATTAGCTGTAGAACCTTACCTGTAGACTCTGCGCCTAAGCTCGTCCCAAATATGCTCTGTAGGTGACGTGTCTGTTGACAGGGCAGGCCAAAGAATCGTAGATAGTGCAGCGTAGTGCATGCGGTGTGCGCACGTGCGTTATTATGCTGGATAATTTAAGAACGCTGGCGCAAACAATACATCCAAAACCTCATCTCGATATTCCACAGCCTAAACCTTTCTACGGAAGACGTGAAGAGGCAAGTGATAGTGAAAACTGAATCCTCCAAAAATGTGAATACTGCCATCTCCAAATTGGCTGTACTAACTACAATGAGCTCTCCACACCTCACCAAATCCGCATGCGTCCATCAGCAAAGGATAAGTTGAATCTGCTCTCGTCTGTGAATAGGACAGCATTCCGCTGTAGTATAATCCATGTGACATGTTGCTGTGCCAATTGCAGGTGCTGTTGACGATGTGTGTGAGTCAAGATTGACCCAACATAAGGTCATCATGAGTAAATTCTGAATCTCTGAGTCGACGTATGCCTGTCATTCAAGGGACTTGCCCGTGTCTACCCTCTATTGCTGCTTCTCTTTGACTTGCCGGGGGAAAACAATTCCGTAGGTGACTCGGCACAATATGACGAACTTGTGCAGGGGTAGTAACACGTGATTGGCCACTCCGAAGTCTATCGCGAGCACTGCCAGTGGTTCCGTAACGTTCATTGTGTCTTACAATAGTGCTGCGGTGGCAATTCATCCTTCTGGCAATGGTCCGCGAACTAATTCCAGTCTACAATATACCAATGACTCGTTGGCGGTCGTTTTCAGATAGTCGTGGCATTTCAAGCACATGTACTGGGTGTTTTGTCCCAACGGTCTTTAATACCGTGTATACTGCAACAATGCGTACATATTTTGAGGATCATAACTGTTGGCAATCGTATTGATAACTAACTAACTAACTAACTAACTAACCAACCAACCAACCAACCAACCAACCAACCATCCAACCAACCAACCAACCAACCAACCAACTCACTCACTCACTCACTCACACACTCACTCACTCACTCACTCACTCATTCACACACACACACACACACACACTCACTCACTCACTAGTCAACTAACCAACCAACCAACTAAATAATTAACTATATGTGGTTCAATGTGCTTGGCCAGTAACACTACCCATGAAGTATATTGCAGTTCTTAAGATCAAACCCATTGAGCCAAATGAGGCACCCGACATTCTCCCTACATTGAACTACAAATAGATACTTACACTGTTTTGATGTAACTAGAAGAGCGATGATGGCCAGTAGTAGCACTGCAAACAACATCTTGTACGACACAGTTCGTTTGCAGTCTGTAATAAACAACAAACAAGCATCCGGTAACAATCAACACATTTTAGCATTTGATTATCATCCAATTAGCATTTGAGTACAGCTTTTACCATTGGTATCACCCTGTCAAAAGTACTGCTGCCAGCTTCTGGACGTCTGACTGACAAAGTGGACAGGGCAATGACTTCAACACGCCAAAACACACTGTATTCAAAGCCTTGAAGATCCTTCTGCACTTCAGAGATCGTCATGTAAAACATAAAAGCAAAACATGAAGGGCCCTTTTTCATGCATTGCAGCTCTTTGGGTACATGGTGACAATCCCATATTTTTATAAACCAATCGGAAGTCGACTGTCGATGTGGCCAATATCAAACCAACCACCATTATTTCCCAGGATATTTCCCGGTTTACATTTTAGGGTGAGACGATTTATTAGCCCTGTTCACTTGCAAAAAATCCTTCCCCGTGAAGATTTGATGACATGATCACCGGGTCGACGAGTGGCAAGCGTGCTGGCCACTGAGCCATTGCGGGTCACGAGAACTTGGACGATAATTATATTCATAGCTAGTTATTATCACTCTTATGATTCATCATCATCATCACCATTATCAAATGGCATCTGCGCATGAAAAGCAGACTGTAGTGAATCATCCTCTTTTCTGTGTTTTCACGTTAGGTCAAAATATCATACATTTAGAGTACAGAGGATGCAACAGAACATGTTCTATTACAATAGTCAACATCAACATTTACCACTTTAGCCGTCAAGCGTCGTGGGGTGGAATAGTTGATGTTCCAGAGCACGATGGGTGACACTGAATAGTATCACTCTGCGTGATTGTACAATGTCGTTAATCCATTTTCTTCTCAGGCGTCCTCTTGTACTTATATCAGGTATGCCTTGTGTAGTGCAAGTACCGGTAGTTGAAGGTGTTGCATTCTAATGGGATGGTCGAACTATTTGATCTAATTCTTCTTCTTCCTCAGCGTTCCGAGCCATTGAGGTTCTTTGCTGCAGAAACAATCCGTCTCCATTCGTCTCTCTGGTTGACCTTCTCTTGCCAGTCGTTGATTCCAAGTGCTTGTAGGTCTGTATATATATATTATCTCTCCACTGTCTTCTTGGTCTACCTCGGGGTCTACGGTCATTATTTCCTGAATGTAAGCGAGTTTTGTTTCCCTATTATCTTCCATTCTTTCTGTATGCCCCAACCATTGTAGTCTATTAGCCTTCATGATACCAGTGATTAGCGGGGACTTAAACAGATCATAAATGTCTTTGTTACTTCTTCTTTTCCACTCTCCACTTTGTGTATCCTTAATGGGTCCAAAGATACGTCTTAAAACTTTGTTCTCAAAGGTTTGTAGCAAGGCTTTGTCTCCTTTCGTTGTACTCCAGGTTTCAGAGCCATACAGCACAACTGGTCTGATCAGTGTTTTGTATATTGTGATTTTGGTGTTACGAGATAACGCATTTGATTTTAGTAGATGCTGTAGTGCATAGTATATCTTATTTGATCTTCTGTCTTTCAATAAATGTTGTATAAGGTGTTGATCCTACTATCCGCATAATAATATAATTACTTACTCGGTCTTGAATAGTTCAATTGGAATATCATCTCTTGCATCTCACCGGTGTTGATTTTGTATATGCATGATTTGGATAATATACAAGTATGTCATTGATAGCATAATGTTGGTGTGAATATGCTATTTATTATCAGTCATGTTGCAGACATAGGTCTGTTAGGATGTTTTAGTTTGGGTGATAGTTATATAAGCACACTTGCTTTTTGGCATCAGATTTAGATTTATCTGTCTATTCTGCCGTCTTCTGTGATCATACTCCCTAGATATTTAAATTCCTTAAACTTGTTTCAAAGGTGTGCTATTTATCAGTATAGTTAGTGGACAGTACTCGTCAAAATAAAACGTTATTTATCTGTACAGACAATTTTGTATCGCCACTTACCGTGATTCATTATTACCTCAAATTAAGGGATATAATGATCTATCAAAAATAAACAAACATGTTCTAATGGCACGATCATATAGTAAACACATTACCAGAAAGCTTGACAAACATCAAGACAATATAATTCCAGGTGGTTTGGCAGAAAACAACAGCCCAACTCTCAAATTACGACTGCTATTTCAACATTTTCGTGAATTAAAAAAACCTCAAGTACGACTGAAGAGACAGTCAGCTGTCGTGAAGATTTACAACATTCGTTGTCATTTCAATTAAAACGAGAATGATGAGGCGATTTGGTTAGATTTATTTCTCAGACGACTCATGACTTGACTGTGTTGAGAGGCAAGTGGAGGGAAAGTCGGGGGTTTCTTCGATCAATTTCCAATCAGGTGTTTAAATCAGCGGCTGTTATAAATCTTTCCAGCTGATTACGAAAACTGTGGCTGTTCCGTCAAATCTGGTGTCTTGTCTTGATTGTCTTGCCTTGCCTTATCTTGTTTTTCTTTGACTTAACCTGTCATGTCTTGTCCCACCTTGTCTTAATTGTGTCCTTTCTTGACTTTCCTTCTTTTGCTTTGTTTCGTATTGTCATGCATTGCATTGCCTAATCGATTCTATCCATTTCTTGCCTGGACTTGTCATGTCCATTGTCGCACTATCTCGCTTCTCCTTGTCTTATCTTGTCAAGTATTGTCTTATCTTGTCCTGGTTTTGTCTTTCCCTTTCTTGTCTTGACTTGCCTTATCTTGTTTTGTTTTACCTTGCCTTATCTTGTTTTGTCTTGCTTTTTCATACTTCTTATTTCTTTGTTTTTCCTTAACTCGCCTTGTCTTGTGTTGTCATGTAAAGTCGTGCCTTGACTTATGTTACAATGTATGGTCTTAGCATTGGGGAGGGGAGGGGGAGGGCTCTAATTGCCTTGTATTTGGTTGTTTTGCACCAGTTTGCCTTATTTATCTACCGTAAACTGACGCCAACTGTTTTAAAATAATAACGATGGTAGAATACCAAAGGACATCTTTTTTTTGGTTTTGGTTTTCGGTGAATTACAGATGGGTAAGAGATCTCAGGGTCAGCCACTACTACGATACAAAGATGTGTGTAAGCCGGACATGATTGATACAAGCATTGATAATGCACATTAGGAGCAAATCGCCGCTGAACGTTTTGCATGAAAGCACATATCAGAGATGGAATACAGACAAAGGAGAAAATGATTGCAGATAGGTCAGAACTGAACGTATGATACGTAAGATGGTACATGATGGTGAAAATGACCATGTGTTAACATGCATCCACTGTGGACGAACATTTACAGCGCGAATTGGCCTTATCAGTCACATTCGCTACCGCCATGGATTGTAGATATTATGCCTTTTTGAAGCACAGTGTAACAAACTATCGTCTGCCAAGACGGCAAGATACCAATGTATGATTAGATAGTACTTTAATATGTTGTGGTTTGTTCATAATCTACAAATGATGACCTGTTATTGTCTTGAAAATTAATGACGGGCATCATTTTACGTGGAGTTAGAATGCGACCATTGTGCCTTTAGAAACACTGGCACAACTGATGTTGTTGTTTCTTAATTGTTGCTTGTTGTTTTTTTTTAAATTTGTTATAGACATCCTTGTAGTGGCTCTAAAGAAAAATGATGAGAACACCTTTGAAGGATAGAGAGAGAAATGAAGTTATTTTGAAAGAAGTTAGCTCACGAAGAGAACTGGTTCCTCGCATGAGAAGAAACCAGCTTTCATTATTTGAGCATGTCACGAAACAGTTCATATATTTTGGATATGTTATGAGATAGCGCAAATGTTTTGGGCACGTCATGAGTAGGGTAAAGCTGGAATATGTCGCTACAACCGGACAGCTGAGGGAATGAGAAGTAGGGGGAGACCATGAGAGACGATGTTGGGCAGTTTGAAATCTTGGCATGGAGAACCTTCTCTATATGAAATGATTGGCAGCGCACGAAACACAGGAGTGTGGACAGACAATATCGCCAATGTTAACGGCATTGACTATACGAAAAGGAACCTTGTAATTTAAATATGGAATATTCACAAGGACAGTAAACTCACTGGAGGCATCAATCTGGTTGCCTATGTTGTTGATATCTGCACTCAGTCCTTGCAGGCAACCATTAGCAAGATCCTGATTAAGTGAGCCCAGGTCCTTGGCCAGCGTCTGGGGCAAATTGTGCATACTTGACTGCATCTGGTGATTAAACTGCTTCATGGATTTATCAAACAGCTCTCTTTCCGCTTTCGTCATGGGCCTGTAAAATAACTTACAGCGTGAATGAAACTTAGAAAACTTCGCATACAAGCAGTGTATCAGAGTGTATATGTATTTACTCACATTCGTAGAGACAAAGACTTGGCTGAAGACATTGCCCACCTGTCTCACACAGGAAGACAGTTTCGGGAAAAACTTAACACGCTAGATGGGAATTCACAACAATTAGGTTTAAAAATTAAATACGGGAAAGACAACGATAAAGAGAAAAAAACTAAAAGTTAATTGCATATCCTTTACAGGACGTAGCAGTAACCTCCAGCATGATTGGTTGTTTGTGATTCCTGGGAAAGTTTAAATTCAGCACTTTGCCATTGAATTCTGAACGACTAGCACTCATACCATTGTATGGAAATACCAACGCAAGGCGGTCTTCTGCCAAATCGCACGCAGCTGTGTTTCGAACGCGGTATGCGGGATTAGAATTGCATTTGTAACCCCTTCGACACAGAGAATAATAAAGCCAACGTAACACCGCACTTCGAGAGATGAATGTACACGTCTATTTAGGTAGCTCTATAGACAAAGATAGGAAATAGATAACGATATTTTTAAAAATACAAAAGGCAAGAGAAGCTGTTTTAGCATTAAGAAATGTGTGTACTTCAAAATGACGTCATCATCATCATGAGCATGAGCACTGTACTTTATAAATGTAAGTTTACATTGAAAGCAGTGGATTGTCTGACACAATGCAAGTGACCGGATGGCTGACATCACCAGTCAAACTCGGGAAGCGTCGTGGCCTAGTAGCTATCTACAGACATCTGGGGGGTGGTGGTGGTGGTGGTGGTGGTGGTGGTGGTGGTGGTGGTGGCGGCGGCGGTGGTATTGGCGGTGGTGGTGGTGGTGGTGGCGGCGGCGGCGGCGGCGGCGGCGGTGGTGGTGGTGGTGGTGGTGGTGGTGGTGGCGGCGGTGGTGGTGGTGGTGGTGGTGGTGGTGGTGGTTGTGGTGGCGGTGGCGGTGGCGGTGGTGGTGGTGGTGGTGGCGGTGGTAGTGGTGGTGGTGGTTGTGGTGGCGGTGGCGGTGGTGGTGGTGGCGGTGGCGGTGGTGGTGGTAGTGGTGGCGGTGGTGGTGGTGGTGGTGGTGGTGGCGGTGGTGGTGGTGGTGGTGGTGGTAGTGGTGGCGGTGGCGGTGGTGGTGGTGGTGGTAGTGGTGGCGGTGGTGGTGGTGGTGGTGGCGGTGGTGGTGGTGGTGGTGGTGGGGGTGGTGGTGGTGGCGGTGGCGGTGGTGGCGGTGGTGGTGGCGGTGGCGGTGGTGGAGGTGGTGGTAGTGGTGGCGGTGGTGGTGGTGGTGGCGGTGGCGGTGACGGTGACGGTGGCGGCGGCGGCTAAGGCGGCGGCGGCGGCGGCATCATCATCATCTTCTTCTTCTTCTTCTTCTTCTTCTTCTTCTTCTTCTTCTTCTTCTTCTTCTTCTTCTTCTAAGCCTCCCTTTCCCCTCTCCTCCTCTATCTCCTCCTCCTCCCTCTCCTCCTCCTCCTCCTCCTTCTTCTTCTTCTTCTTCTTCTTCTTCTTCTTCTTCTTCTTCTTCTTCTTCTTCTTCTTCTTCTTCTTCTTCCTCTTCGTCGTCTTCTTCTTCTTCTTCTTCTTCTTCTTCTTCTTCTTCTTCTTCTTCTTCTTCTTCTTCTTCTTCTTCTTCTTCTTCTTCCATTCACAATTACAGACAATTCCAACCTACACGAACGTCTTCAGTTACTGCCACTCTACAAACGCCTACTTTTTAATAAGTCTAAACTAACTCACAAAAACCTATTTCAAAATGCCCCATGCTGCCTTTGGCCATTGTTTAAATATAACGCTAGACATAGTGAACGAATAAATATACTTCATGTCCCTAAACCTAGGATAGACATATGAAACAAGCTCAGCATACTATGCCACTCAGTTGTGGAATAAACTTCCACAAGAAATCAAAGACACCACCAAAATTTAAACATGCAGTCGTAACCTGTTTGAACACTACCTCAGAACAGACTATATGCCCCCTTTAAAAAAAAAAAAAAGCAACAAAGACAATAATAATGGTAAATTATCTCGAACGACAACTAAAAAACAAAAACATTCCCATATGTGTGGCACATTACACCCGCCTTGGGTATGTATTATTGATTATTTTTCATGCGTTTTAATGCTTATTGTTATTTGGTTGTCAAAGAATTGCTTCATAAGAGATGTTGAATGAAAGAATGTATGAGAGGAAATAGAGAAGAAGGGCAGAATGTCAGACGGGCATGAGTGCCCTATTCTTAACCCTTTGAAAATAAAGATTTTCATTCGTTTGTTCTTTCGTTCGTTCGTTCTTCTTCTTCTTCTTCTTCTTCTTCTTCTTCTTCTTCTTCTTCTTCTTCTTCTTCTTCTTCTTCTTCTTCTTCTTCTTCTTCTTCTTCTTCTTCTTCTTCTTCTTCTTCTTCTTCTTCTTCTTCTAGCACAATATGTCCAATACGCTTAAGTCGTGTAAAGGAGTCGTTCACTAACCTTTACTTGTAATTTTAATTTATTTACAGAAACCCTAATTATACTTACACCACCCTAATTGTTCCCTTGCACTGCAATCATGAAATATTACTTAGGAGAAAAATACATTATGTGTGTATTATACAAGTACGTATAATGTATGCTGGTCTCACCTTCGCTGGGCTAACGTAAGCTGGTCTAATGTAAGCTGGTAGAATTATGCTGTACTACCGTATGCTGGAATAATGCATGCTGTTCTAAAGTATACTGGTCTAACGTATTCTAGTCTAATGCAAGCTGATATAATGTGTGCTTGTCTAATGTATACTGGTCTAACGTAAGCTGGTCTAACGCATACTTGTCTAGCGTATACTGGAATAATGGTGATGTTCTATAACGTATACTGGAATAATGTATGCTGGAATAATGTATGCTGGTCTAAGGTATATTTGACAAACGTATACTTGTCTAGCGTACACTGTTTAACGTATGGTGATCTAATGTATGCTGTTGTAACGTATGTTGAAATAATGTATGGAGGAATAATGTTTACTAGTTTAGTTTAGTTTAGTTTAGTCGATGGATCAACATCACGGCACACGGGTGCAATCCATCAGTGCTCCGTTTTCCTCCTAACTCAAATCTGAGTCTGGGGAAACTCAGCTCAGTGCACGAACTCCGTAGCACCGGCGAGGATCTTGAAAATACTTTGAGTAGATTTGTAACTCGAAATTTTGCCCGGGCAGCGCCGTTAGGCTACTATTTTTTTCGATTTCCAACTGCCAAGGGATTTGTTACGTGCGCGACAATACACACGGGCGTCCGTTCTCACAACCCAGAGACCAGGGGAAATTTATTACTAGAAGTCCACGTGAAAAAATCCCGGCATCACCGGGGCTTGAACCCGGGACCTCCAGCACTCGAGGCAGACTATCCCTCGAGACCACGCAGCTCCCCCTATTTACTAGTCTAACGTATACTGATCTAACGTATATTGGTCTAACGTAGACTGACATAACGTATGCTGGTCTAACATAAGCCGGCCTAATGTATGCTGGAATAATATATGCTGGTCTAACATAAGCTGATATAACGTATGCTGGTCTAACATAAGCTGATATAACGTATGCTGGTCTAACATAAGCCGGCCTAATGTATGCTGGAATAATATATGCTGGTCTAACATAAGCTGATATAACGTATGCTGGTCTAACATAAGCTTGTATAATGTATGCTGGCCTAAAGTAAGCTGGTATAATGTGTGCTGATCTAACGTAAGCTGGTCTAATGCATACTGGTCTAACGTAATCTTGTCTAACGTAAGCTGGTCAAACGTATCTTGGTTTAACGTATCTGGGTCTAACGTATGCTGGTAACGTGAAGTAACAGCTCTGTGTTAACACTCCATACAACTCTCCAAAAGTGTGATCTTCTTCTTATATTTGATGTCGCATGACATTTGTGATCATGTTTGTCCACAGCCTTATGTCTCGAGTTTTGCTCAAATTCAAGATGCTACACTATCTAGTATCTTCCTTCTTGGTCTCCCTATACACATATTGCTATATCGTTTTCCAGCTGTGACGACATACGCCATCTTTCCATTTCTTATGATATACCCAAAGATTATGGACTGTCTTCTTCTGATGCCTGTAAACTGCTCTCTTTTTTGAGTTTACTTCTTTCGATAAATCTTCATTACTCGTTCTGTCCGTCGACAGTGTTCTCACTATTCTTCAATAAAACCACATCATATATATATATTGTATATATATTGTGTATATATATATATATATATATATATATATATATATATATATATATATATATATATATATATATTGTAATAACAATTACTTCTGTTTTTGTTTTTTCTTTCTGTTTTTAATTTAAGTACTTTACTTTGACCATATTTTTGTATTTGTATCTATCATTTCTTGTAACTGCGTTTCATTTCAGCGACCAGACTCATATCATCCGGATAACGAAGATTCAAGGTTCGATAAGAAGAAGCAAACATTACCTGCTGAAGCCACCGTTGCCGTTGTTGTACTCCACCGTGACTCCGTTGATGAAAGAGTTGCTGATGCTGGTCATGTTGTGGCCATTCTTACATTCGATCGCGTTGCCATCTAAAATAATTAGATTCATTTTTGCATTCCTCTTGTTCTTCTAGGCAATCAATGTCTGGAGGAATACAAATCTTAAAATAATGAAAATGTGGGTCTTTTCTTACAAGACATAGGAGACATTTGGAGAACGAAACAACGGACGAACTTTACTTTAAAGTGTAATGAATTGAGCACGCAGGCCCGTCTGACATTCTGCCCTTCTTATATTACTGCTTTCATACATTATTTAATCTCAGAAAACAACAACAACAACAACAACAACAGAAAGACGTAACATTAGACACATTAAGACAATAATAAACGCAGTACAAGGACAAGAATTATTACATTAGTAACGGAGTGAATGCAAAACACTAAACATTTTTTTAGGTTAGTTTAGTCGGCGGATCTCATAAGTGCTCCGTTATACTCCTAACTGAAGGCTGAGTCCGGAGACAGTTAGTTAGTTAGTCGACAGATCATTCTCATTGCACATCGAACCATTCAGTCGATAATTGCTCTCATCTTCTCCTCAGCAAATCCCACAACGTGTAGTGGCTAACGTCATCAGTCCTGTGTTGGTTTATCGAATTTCTTTGGCTTCCTGCGTAGTGTTCATGTTTGGCCACACCTCTTTTAATTTGCTTTTCTCGCAGTATGGCCATGTTTGTAGATTCACAGTCATCTCTTGGTCGCATAAGTTTTACTTCTCGTAGAACATTCAGAATGTCAGCCTGGTCAGTGGCGCGTCCGCCATCCACAGTAGCCTTGCCTGCGAGCTTGTCTACCCGCTCATTTCCGTGTACTCCCGCATGACCTGGCACGAAGATGAAACTAATCTTTGCCAGCCGAGACCGCTCCTGAGACATCAACCATTCTCTTCGGATCTACCCCATCTCTATCCTCTTGAGCATGCTCATTGAGTTACTAAGGAAACATGCCCTATTGAATGTCTATGTCTCGAGCCATGTTATTTCTTTACTTACTGCCTTGACTTCCATCGTCAGGCTACTTGTGGTCTCAACAAAAGCACCAGAGTCCTCCTTCACAATTCTCCCTCCGGTCTGAGCCATAAAGGCCAATGAGCTTCTCACATGTCGGACGACCGACCCGTCTGTGCAAATGACAGCATCACCGTCTAACGAATTTTCGAAAATCAACGCATGTTCTGTCTAGTTGGATGCAAACTGAAAAGGACGTACAGAAAGCTGTTGCACTTGTACCCACTCCTCGCCAGATACTGAGTCATTAAGTGCACATACCTGTTGAAGAATGTCTTCGGCTTAACATCCACGACCTTCCTCTTATTAACCTGTTATCCTTCACCTTCCTAAATTTCACTATGCATTGGATGTTGTGTGTTTGAGTTAACTGTAAGGTAAGCAGCACGTGCTCTGCAAATTTGTATTCTGTCTGCAATGGTTAGAAAATCAAGAAGGTAGCGCATCGCCCTGCAAGCTGTATCTCTTGTACATCCAAGAATAATGCGCATAGCTTCGTTCTGTATCCTTTTCATCCTTTCTATCTGCTTACGTCTGAAAGCCAGGATCGCCATCTCATACTCAGAAACAGACATGACCAGCCCCTAGTATAGGAGGCATAGATGGCACTATTCACAGTTTGCTGCCGCCATCACCCACATCGCAGCGAAACCCGGCTTGGCCTTTGTTATCACCTGGACCATGTGCTCATTATAAGCAAAGCTTCGATCAAAGCGTATCCCCATGTAATTCATTGCCTGCGTTCTTTCCGCAGTCTTTGAACACAGATTTACTGTTAGTGTTGGAGTGTTGACATTATGGTTATTCAAAGAGAACTGTTCCATTTGTTGGATTGACCATTGCCCCAGCTTCAACACACCAAGTCCTTATGCGATTGAGTTCGGTTTGTAGTTCCACAGCAACCTGATCTCTATCCTTACCATGTCGATACACTAAAACATCGTCGGCATATGACAGTGTCCTCCCCGGTACAGTTGAGTCCGGAGAATCTCAGCTTAATGTATGAACTCCGTAGCATTGGCGAGGATCCTGAAATACTTTTGGTAGATTTTTAACTCGAAATTGTGCCCGGGCAGCGCCGTTAGGATACTATTTTTCGATTTCTAACTGCCAAGGGATTTTTACGTGCGCAACAATACACAAGGGCCAGGGGACATTTTGTTACTAGAAGAAAAAAAATTCCGGCCCTTACCGGGGCTTGAACCCGGGACCTCCAGCACCCGAGGCGAACACCATGCTAACCACTTGTTTTACCCCGTTAGTTCACGGCTATCCTATCATGCATGCTTTTTCGTTTAGAGCGACGAGATTAAATCAGATATGAGACTGGAGATCTGTCACATCTTTTGTATAGTTTTAGAAGCAGCCATGAGCAGGACGTGGCGATTCCCTAGGTGAGCCCAGCCCAGAGCGCTATGTGTCGGCTCTGCAACTATGGAAACCTCCCTGGATGTTGGATAATGCCCATGGACTGTCCCTGCCTTTTCTTTGAGGGCTGATCGTGAAGTATTCGACCGTGTTAACTTGACCAGTTGGGATATGGACGGCACCATAAAAGTGAGAGTTCCCCAGATTTCTCACTAACAAACTTGTTTTACAGTAGTGAATGCCCCGCCAATTCAGATGACGACACAAGGCGTATCCGGATTCGTATGGGAGTGGGTGCAATGTCTACTTTGCAGAGACGGAACATGATTACCTGTTTTGCACGACGAATAAAGCTGTAAATATCTCTGTAGTGGGCTTCCTTCATAACGGTCAAGATGTTGGTCCTCTTTTCATTGAAGTTTATAGAATTATTCGTATGTTCGTGTGTGTCCCCTTATTTGGCAACGTGTTTCTTCTCACGTTTCTTGTTATGCCACAATATGTCAGTTTCCACCATAATATTACTCTTCGGTTGGTATTCAATGCATCTAGAGATTTTTTTTTCAATGCCAGTTGTTTGTCACCGTTGAGGGCTTATGGAATTGAAAATTCATCACTGTGAAATACAAATTGTTACTATTGACAAGTTGTATTGTTATTGTTTGTGCCGATGCTGTCATGTTAAGGGCCTGCATTTCTTCTTCTGAATAGTTGGAGCAAAAATATCAAAATAGGTGTGCATGTGGATTAATGTCTGCGACCTGCCCAGACCTTAATCTGTGTCGCACGATTCCAGTATGTTGATGACTGCTCTCGGTTGCATAAACTTCAATCCACCCTTTATCCCATAGTCATCCTCCTCTTTCAACACATGGTCCTCAAATTTTTCCACTAACTTTTATCAATATATAATAGCTCGGACAGTGTTAGTATCTTGACGCCAGACAATTTGAATGTAGTATTGTCATCTGCCACCTGTTCTTTAATTTTAGCCCACACAAGTTCTATAGGGTTTAAATGAAAATAATGGTATGGCGGAAGTTTCAAGCACAGTATGGCCACGCTCTTCTATCAACTTGTCGATGTGATATTTCTTGCTTTTTTGCGTCTGTTTTACAAGGGACAACAATTCTAGCTTGAAATGTTTTTTTTTCGCATATCCTTTACAGGACATCGCTGTCAACATCAGCATCTTTCAACTGATTTTTGGTTTCTTGTGAGATTACGCTCAGTAGTTTGCCATTGCTTTCTGAGCGACCGGCTCATATATCCTGTAAGTTACAGACGCGGTGAGAACCGCTACCAATTCTCGCGCACATTACTCACGAGAGTATATGGGATTACGGAGAAAGACGTTAAACATCTAGGCCAGGGAACGAACGAACATACCTTATTTTCAAAGAGTTAAGAATTGGGCATACAGGCCCGTCTAACATTCTGCCCTTCTCTCACTCTTTCATACATTATTTCATTCAAACATCATTTAAGGCTAACAGAGAACAGCAACAATATAAATTATATGCATTATAAAGTCTATACTAGAGCAAGTCACCAGACTGCTGAACACATTATATGATAATGCAGATATATCTTCTGAATTATGTAACTCTGTATTTATTGCAATCCCAAAGAAATCAGGAACCTTGGAATGTGATCAACATAGAACAATTAGTATAATGAGTCACATCACAAAGATTTTGCTAAGAATTATCATGCAAAGAATGAGGAAGAAGATACAACCTGAAATAGGGGAAGAACAATGTGGGTTTGTAGAAGGAAAGGGTACAGTAAATGCTGTGTATATGCTGCGAACAGTTATTGAACGTGCTATAGAAGTAAACAAGGATATACATCTTTGCTTTATTGACTATACAAAGGCTTTTGACAGAGTTAGACATGTCAACATGGTGGATATGCTTGCAAATCTACAAATTGATGGAAAAGACATTAGACTTATAAAAAACATATATTGGTAACAACAAGCTGCAATAAGGATTGATAATGAAGTGGGACAGTATCAGCCAATTAAGAGAGGTGTTAGGCAGGGATGTGTGATGTCTCCAGATCTTTTTTCCCTATACAGTGAAAATATTTTCAGAAATGTAGAGGATATAAATGGAATCAGCATTGGAGGACGAAACATCAATAACACTAGATATGCAGGTGATACAGTATTAATTGCAGACAATGCGCAGGATCTGCAACAATTAGTAGATGCGGTTGTTGTACACAGTGAGCAACTGGGGTTAGAATTAAATTGTAAAAAGACTCAGGTTATAGTCGTCACTAGGAAGAAAGAAGTACCACAACGTAATATACAAGTAAATGGAAAGTGAATCGATAGAATTATCTTGGAACAATCATAACATCTGATGGGAGATGCCTTGAAGAGATTAGAACAAGAATCGCCATGGCAAAAGTAGCCTTTAGCCAGATGAAAAACATTCTGAGCAATAAAAAGATGTCAATTGAAACGAGAAAAAGAGTGTTGAGGGGATACATAGAGCCTGTTCTTTTGTATGAATGTGAAACTTGGACAAAGAGCAGTCAAGCTGAAAAACATCTGATGGCTGCAGAAATGTGGTTTCTGAGGAAAATGCAAAGAATACCATGCATGGACAGACAGAAAAACCAATGACCAAGTACTACAGGAGACAAATTAACATCGTAAACTGATTATAGAAATTAGACGTAGATAGTAAAAAATTTTTGGACATGTTATGAGAAGAAATGGATTGGAGAACTTGGTGACAACTGGCAAGATCGAGGGGAACAGACCAAGAGGAAGACCGAGAGGAAAATACCTGGATGGCTTGGCCACATGGCATGGACGAGACAGGAACACTGAGCTGATCCACGACACTGGTGATCGAGTGAAATGGCGAGTCATGACCGCCCACGCTTTTCGGCATGGCACATGATTGATTGATTGATTGATTGATTATAAAGGCATGGTCAAAATGCGAACATCAACACTACGCGACTCAGTAATATTAGATAATGGTGGGAGACTTGATATATTTTTTTTTTTTGCATATCCTTTACAGGACATCGCTGTCAACACCAGCATCTTTCAGCTGTATGTTGATTTCTTGGCAAGATTACGCTCAGTAGTTTGCCATTGCTTTCTGAGCGGCCGGCTCACATACCCCGTAAGTTACCGACGCGATTCGAACCACTGCTGATTCTCACCGTCGTCACGTTACTTACGAGAGTATACGAGATTACGGAGAAAAGTCGCTAACCTCTAAGCCTCGAAGCCGGCTGACTTGATATTAGCTATGTGGAATATACTGGTCTAGAAATACATTTCTGGAAATGGTATGTTTTCCCTTCGGAGCCATATCTTTATTGCTTGCTTTGTGCTCTATGCCGTAGGTACTTTGTCTTCTTGGGCAACACCATTGTGATATGATGCATTGTCCATAATTAGACAAGATGTTCTATCTAGGGATGGAAGCACTGTATTCTCGAGCCAATCTCTAAATACATTACCATTTATCTCATTATGATAATCCCTTTTGTCTGTATGCTTTGATACTAACACGAATCCAGCATTCTGCAGTAAGCCATTATGCCTACTACCAGCATCGGCTGTGACCAAACGCTGGGCAAACATCGTTGTATCTTTCCACCCACTGATAGCCATTCCTTTTCACTTGTGTGGTGCGCATTGATCCACGTCTCATCCAAATACACTATGTCATAATTTTCTTTGCGCATTTCCATTATTTCACGTATGTATCTGCTTCTCATGGCTCCTAAATGCGGTTGCTCGCAAAGGATATTTCTACCTCCCTTGTACTTCCTAACAATGAAGCCTGATGTCCTTATAATTTTCCACAAAGTTGGTTTGGATAGCTCTATCTTATTGTTCTTTCTCAACTAAACCCTAAGTTTTCTTACAGTCACTGTTTCTTTGGCATCCAGTATTTTTATAATAGCTCGCTTTATGACATTCTTTGTAAAAGCTGTCTACAATTGCCTTTCTACCCACCGTGTGCTTATCACGTGTTGGTTTCATTCCAGATTCTTGCACCCATCGACGAAATGAACGCTTACTCAAACCCAATTCACGCACCGTTCTTTTTTCGGGATTTGTAACAGTTTGAAACAGTTTTCTTCTATCAGCTTCTTGTAAAAACATTTGTGTACAACTTCATAGCGATGCTTTGAATTGTACACAATTTCACATTCAATCCCACTGGACAATATTCACACATTCAGATGTTAGCGATAAGTGGTAAGATTTTTTTTTTTTTTAAATAATCAGGATTCCATGTTTCCGTGTCAAAATGTAATACTCCTAAAAATGTGCACTTCATCTCTGACCCGTAAATTATATACCGCATATATACACACTTTGAAATCTGCTGTACAATCTCCACAACAAATATTGTTTTGTTGGGTGGACATAATGATAAGGTTATATGCTAAATCTCATAATTTTCCTTCATTTGGTTACTGAGGTATGGATTTTTATATGAAGGCAAACAAATGTGAATGCACTATAATTCCCTACTCGAGTTCCCGCTCCAAAACTTGGGATTCATGTTTATTTTCCCAGGACTCTTTTACAAAATGCATGAGGCTTGTTCGATCGCAGAATCGGAAAGAACGATTCCACAGTTTCAACTGAGTTAATGAAAGCACGATCACCTTAGTACCATGGGCGAACTAATAAAACAACCAAAACCGTTTCAGGTACTGCTTCTTCTCCCTCATCCCCATTAATTTGTCGATGGGACAATAATGCAGCCGTAAAGAACACAAGGAGGGGAATCCGCCACAAAGAAGCTTGTACAAAAATGTAAGTGTTTCCGAAATCAACATGGATGTATGTAAGGTTTGCTTTTTCTAGACAGATTCCATTCAAGGTAACTGGCTCTATCGATCCGTGGGTAGTTTTTTCTGTCCAGTTTTGCCAGAACAGCAGAATGTATGGTTGGTCTTTGCGATGTCCGACTGTCGTGGGATTTTTAACATGCACAATTTGAACACCAGATCTCCTGTTTTTCGTCATTATCCGCGCGGGCTAGGCATACAAAATCACTACCCAGGAAACATGTGGGCCGCGTATATCGTAAAGACCCAAAGTGCCAGCTTTAGGCTGAGATCCGATCCTGGAGCGGATATTGCAACCTCTCGGTCACGGTCAGATGAGATTAGCAGAGAATAAATGTAATAGGAATAAAGTTGAAGGTGAAGGACGAGTGCACGAAACCGTGGATAGCAACATTTTAAAGTTATATGAATTTGTTTACATGGACTGGTGCCCAGTTGATGTGTTTATATGTATATCTTTGTTAGTATTGTGTGTCCTCATGATCTAATAATATTAATACTAATAATACATGTGTGTTTCATTATATACTGATTTATCATGCTTATCCGTTATGAAAACAATTATTCAATGTACATAATTATGGTTGGTTTGCAAGTATAGTCTGAGATCAAAGCCTTCAACAGGTTTTACGTATTTCATTGTCAACATACTCTAACCCAATGACTATGGAGAACGCATATATACGAGTAAATGCCTTCTCCTTGGGCATTGTGTTGAAGTAATGCACAGTTCTTGATTCGGGAATTGTGTTGTATACTGAAGCACATTACAAACGCGCCGTGAAATATGATATAACTGTTCACATGTTTACATATTTGGAATCTGTATTCATTTTCCTATTAATCCATGCTGGTCATTAACGTGTACATTTGATTGCTATGAAATTCATTGGATTCTGTTCTGGCAAGGCAGAGAGCCAAAAATGCAGACAATAAAATTATCTGGTAAGTCCACTGTGTGCTTGCAAACAAGTTTGGCAGCGTCTCCGTATGGAACGCACTAGTCTCTGAAGGAAATTTAGGGGGAATCAAGTCCCATTAAACTGTAAGAGCAGCTTAAAACTGTTGCAGATTAGCTGTAGCACCTTACCTGTAGAATTTGCGCCCAAGCTCGTCCGACATGTTCTGTAGGGGACGTGTCTGTTGATAGGGCAGGCCAAAGAAACGTCACAAAGTTCTGCTGCTGTAGTGCAGCGTAGAGCATGCGGTTTGCGCACGTGCGTTATTATGCTAGATAATTTGTGAACGCTGGCGCAAACAATACATCCAAAACCTCATCTCGATATGCTGCAGCCTAAACCTTTCTACGGAAGACGTGAAGAGGCAAGTGATAGTGAAACCTGAATCCTCCCCAAATGTGAATACTGCCATCTCCGTATCGGCTGTACTAACGCACACAGCAATCTACAATGAGCTCTCCACACCTTCGCCAAATCCGCATGCGTCCATCAGCAAAGGATAGGTTGAATCTGCTCTCGTCTGTAAATAGGACAGCATTCCGCTACAGTATAATCCATGTGACATGTTGATGTGCCAATTGCAGGTGCTGTTGACGATGTGTGTGAGTAAAGTTTGACCCAACATAATGTCATCTTGAGTAAGGCCTGAATCTCTGAGTCGTCGTATGACTGTCATTCGTGGGACTTGCCCGTGTCTACCCTCTATTGCTGCTTCTCTTTGACTTGCCGGGGGAAAACAGTTCCGTAGGTGACTCGGCACAATATGACGAACTTGTGCATGGGTAGTAACACGTGATTGGCCACTCCGAAGTCTATCGCGAGCACTGCCAGTGGTTCCCTAACGTTCATTGAGTCTTACAATAGTGCTGCGGTGGCAATTCATCCTTCTGGCAATGGCCCGCGAGCTAATTCCAATCTACAATGTACCAATGACTCGTTGGCGGTCGTTTTCAGATAGCGTGGCATTTCAAGCACATGTACTGGGTGTTTTGTCTCAACGGCCTTTAATACCGTGTATACTGCAACAATGCGTACACATTTTGAGGATCATAACTGTTGGCAATCGTATTGATAACTAACTAACAAACTAACTAACTAACTAACTAACTAACTAACTAACTATGTAACTAACTAACTAACTAGATAACTCACTCACTCACTCACTCACTCACTCACTCAGACACACACACTCACTCACTCACTAATCAATTAACCAACCAACCAACTAAATAATTAATTATAAGTGGTTCAATATGCTTGGCCAGTAACACTACCCATGAAATATATCCCAGTTCTTAAGATCAAACCCAATGAGCCAAATGAGGCACCCGACATTCTCCCTACATCGAACTACAAATAGATACTTACTCTGTTTTGATGTAACTAGAACAGCGATGATGGCCAGTAGTAGCACTGCAGACAACATCTTGTATAACACAGTTCGTTTTCAGTCTGTAATAAACAACAAACAAGCATCCGTTACCAATCAACACATTTTATCATTTGATTATCGTCCAATTAGCATTTGAGTACACCTTCTTCCATTGGTATCACCCGTTCAAAAGTACTGCTGCCAGCTTCTGGATGTCTGACTGACCAAGTGGACAGGGCAATGACTTCAACACGCCAAAAGACACTGTACTCAAAGCCACGAAGATTCTTCTGCACTTCCGAGATCGAAATGTAAAACATAAAAAAAAGACAACCGTGAAGGGCCCCTTTTCATGCATTGCAGCTCTTTTGGGTACATGGTGAAAATCCCATATTTTAAAAAACCAATCGGCAGTCGACTGCCGATGTGGTCAATATCAAACCGACCGCCTTTTATTCCCCAATATATTTTCTGGTTTACATTTTAGGGTGAGGCGATTTATTAGCCCTGTTCACTTGTAAAAATTCCTTCTCCGTGAAGATTTGATGACATGGTCACCGGGTTGAGGGGCAAGCGTGCTGGCCACTGAGCCATTGCGGCTCACGAAACTTGGACGATAATTATATTCATAGATAGTTATTATCACTCTTATGATTCATCATCGTCATTACCATTATCAAATGGCATCTGCACATGAAAAGCAGACTATGGTGAGTAATCATCTTCCTCTTTTCTGTGTTTTCAGGTGAGGTAAAAACATCATACATTTAGAGTACAGAGGATGCAACAGACCATGTTCTTTTACAATAGTCATCATCAACTTTTGCCGTCAAGCGTCGTGGGGTGGAATAGTTGATGTTCCAGCGCACGATGAGTGACACTGGATAGTATCACTCTACGTGATTGTACAATGTTGTTAATCAATTTTCTTCTCAGGCGTCCTCTTGTACTCCTATCAGGTATTCCTTTTTGTAGTGCAAGTACCTGTAGTTGATGGTGTTGCATTCTAACGGGATGGTCGAACCATTTGATCTTTTGTCTTTCAATAAATGTCGTATAAGGTGTTGATCCTCCTATCCACCTAATATTATAATTACTTACTCGGTCTTGAATAGTTCAATTGGAATATCATCTCTTGCATCTAATCTCACCGGTGTTGATTTTGCATAAGTGTGGTTTGGATAATATACAAGTATGTCATTGATAGCATAATGTTGGTGTGAATATGCTATTTATTATCAGTCATGTTGCAAACATAGGTCTGTTTGGATGTTTCAGTATTCAATAAATCATGTGCCATGCCGGAAAGCGTGGGCGGTCATGACTCGCCATTTCACTCGATCACCAGTGTCGTGGATCAGCTCAGTGTTCCTGTCTCGTCCATGCCATGTGGCCAAGCCATCCAGGTATTTTCCTCTCGGTCTTCCTCTTGGTCTGTTCCCCTCCATCTTGCCAGTTGTCACTAAGTTCTCCTACCCATTTCTTCTCATAACATGTCCAAAAAATTTTGACTGTCTACGTCTAATTTCTCTAATCAGTCTACGATGTTCATTTGTCTCCTGTAGTACTTGATCATTGGTTTTTCTGTCTGTCCATGGTATTCTTTGCATTTTCCTCAGAAACCACATTTCTGCAGCCATCAGATGCTTTTCAGCTTGACTGCTCATTGTCCAAGTTTCACATCCATACAAAAGAACAGGCTCTATGTATCCCCTCAACACTCTTTTTCTCGTTTCAATTGACATCTTTTTATTGGTCAGAATGTTTTTCATCTTGCTAAAGGCTACTTTCGCCATGGCGATTCTTGTTCTAATCTCTTCAAGGCATCTCCCATCAGATGTTATAACTGTTCCAAGATAATTGTACCGATTCACTTGTTGAAGAATATTTCCATTTACTTGTATATTACATTGTGGCACTTCTTCCTTCCTACTGACGACCATAACCTGAGTCTTTTTACAGTTTAATTCTAACCCCAGTTGCTCACTGTGTACAACAACCGCATCAACTAATTGTTGCAGGTCCTGCGCATTGTCTGCAATTAATACTGTATCATCTACATATCTAATGTTATTGATGTTTCGTCCTCCAATGCTGATTCCATTTATATCCTCTACATTTCTGAAAATATTTTCACTGTACAGGGAAAAAAGATCTGGAGACATCACACATCCCTGCCTAACACCTCTCTTAATTGGCTGATACTGTCCCACTTCATTATCAATCCTTATTGCAGCTTGTTGTTTCCAATATATGTTTTTTATAAGTCTAATGCCTTTCCCATCAATTTGTAGATCTGCAAGCATATCCACCATGCTGACATGTCTAACGCTATCAAAAGCCTTTGTATAGTCAATAAAGCAAAGATGTATATCCTTGTTTACTTCTATATCACGTTCAATAACTGTTCGCAGCATATACACAGCATTTACTGTACCCTTTCCTTCTACAAACCCGCATTGTTCTTCCCCTATTTCAGGTTGTATCTTCTTCCTCATTCTTTGCATGATAATTCTTAGCAAAATCTTTGTGATGTGACTCATTATACTAATTGTTCTATGTTGATCACATTCCAAGGTTCCTGATTTCTTTGGGATTGCAATAAATATAGAGTTACATAATTCAGGAGGTATATCTCCAGTATCATATAATGTGTTCAGCAGTCTGGTGACTTGATCTAGTCCAAATTCTTCTAAAGCTTTAATCATTTCTGTTGTGATGTTATCTGCACCGGGGGCCTTGCCAGCTTTCATATGCTTAAGAACATTTCGAACCTCCATCTCCAAAATTGGCGGTCCTTCATTATTAAATCTAATATCATACTGTTCGTCTCTGTTATCATCATAAAGGTGTTTCACATAATCTGTCCATACCTGTAGAATCTGGTCTTTTTCTATTATGATTTTGCCATCTTCAGTTTTTAGACACCCTGTTGATGTACTTGTTCTTTTATTAGTAAGTTCCTGAATTCTTTTGTGCACTAATTTGGTATTTTGACTGTTGTGTTGGCTTTCAATTTCTAAGCACTTTTCCTCAAGCCATGCTTCTTTTGCCTCCTTACATAATGTTCTGACTTGTCTGTGAATTTCTTCATATTTGACAGAATTATTTTTGTTGAGTCTTCTTGTTTCCATGAGGTGTAAAATTTCTTCCGTCATCCATTTCTTACGACCCACCTTCTTTAATTTTGGAATAGTTGTTTCTGCAGCCACATTGATTGAATTCTTCAACGTTTCCCATTGATCATCCACATCCTGGAATAGGATCTCTAGATCAGACAAAATTTCGAATCTGTTCTGTACTTCTATGTTGAATTTGTTTTGTATTTCCTTGTCATTACTCAATGTACACAAATCATATTTAGTGTTTCCTATTATATACTTGACTTTCTTCAACTTTATCCTCAATGTTCCTGTGAGTAATCTGTGGTCACTATAACAATCAGCACTGGGAACTGTTTTTGCTATTGTTAATGCATTTCTAAATCTTCTGCTAATGAGAATGTAGTCAATCTGGTTTCTAATCCTGCTATCAGGACTCCTCCATGTCCATAATCTTCTAGGGTGTTGTTTGAACCAGGTGTTTCCTACAATCATTTCCTGTTCTTTTGCCCACTCTACGAGTCTGTATCCTCTTTCATTTCTCTCTCCTAAACCATAGTTTCCTACTGTGTATCTATCTCCTTGATTTCCTACTTTTGCATTGAAGTCCCCTATTATGATGTTTATTTCTGAATTTTTACATTTCTTTAAGGCAGACTCTATGTCATTATAAAATTCTTCTACACTATCTTCACTGGATTCTCCTGTTGGGGCATATACTTGAATAATATTTATGCTAAAAGGTCTGCCACTTAATTTAACTAGTAGAACTCTGTCCGACACGGCCCAATATCCTTGAATAGATTTTGATGTTTTCCTGTCCAGAATAATTGCCACTCCCCTATGACGATCTTCACCTCCAGAATAAATAATCTTGAAATCTTCGTTTGTCTTGATGCCTGCTCCTGTCCATCTCGTTTCGCACATACCTAAAATATTAATTTTTTCCCTTTCAATTTCTTGTTTTATGTTCTCTAATGTTCCGTCGTTGTTTAACGTCCTAACGTTCCAAGTTGCTAATTTTAACGTCTCTGTCCTTGTCTTGCGATGATCGGTCTTTAAGCGAATCATGATATACTAGGCACTTTTAAAGAGGTAGTTTGCCGTTGCTTTCCTCTATGGCAGTGACCTTACTGGTCGGTGACCGCAGCCATTGACTCAATACGAGTTCGTCTGCCTGCCGTCGTGTAACTCAAGGCCATGACCCACAAATATCTGTCGGCTGCCCTCAAAATTACATCCACCACCTGCCTTCCGTGGCTTCTTTTGAAAACTTCCAATAAAAGGAACACAATATAACATCACATAAACCACAGGGAAACACTATTCACAGGGAATCCAAAGGAAATCACACGAAATCCAATGAAAAACACTAAATAGCGTCCCTCCGAAAAAGTAACGCTTCATCTTGTTTCAGTATTGGTGATAGTTAAATAAGCGCATTTGGTTTTTGACTTCAGATTTTGATGTCTCTGTCTATTCTGCCATCTTTTGTGATCATACTCCCTAGATATTTAAATTCTTTAAACTTGTTTCAAAGGTGTACTATTTATCAGTCCCGTTAGTGGATTTTAACAATACTCGTCAAAATAAAACCTGTGTTTTATCTGTACAGACAATTTCGTATCACCATTTACCGTGATTCATTATTACCTTAAATTAAGGGATATAATGTACTATCAAAAATAAGCAAACATGTTCTAATGACACGATCATATAGTAAACACATTACCAGAAAGCTTGACGAAAGTCAAGACAATATAATCCCAGGTGGTTTGGCAGAAAACAACAGTCCAACTCTCAAATTACGACTGCTATTTCAATATTTTCGTTAAGTAAAAACCCCTCAGGCATCTATAATATAATAAAACCTTTAGTGTGAGTGTGGTAATAACAAGATTAGGGACATGTACGACTGAAGAGACAGTCAGCTGTCGTGAAGATTTACAACACTCATTGTAGTTTCAGTTAGAATGAGAATGATGAGGCGAGTTGGTTAGATTGATTTCTCAGACGACCCATGACTCGACTGTGTTGAGAGGCATGGGGGGGGGGGGAGGGGGGGGAGGGGTTTTCTTCTATTAATTTACAATCTGGTGTTTAAATCAGTGGCTGTTAAAAGTCACTCTAGCCGATTACGAAAACGGTGGATATAATGCCAAATCTGGTGTCTTGTTTTTCTTGTCATGTCTTACTTTATCTTGTTTTTCTTTGACTTGTCCTGTTATGCCTAGGCTCACTTTGTCTTAACTGTGCCCTTTCTTGTCTTATTTTCTCTGGCTTTGTTTTGTCTTGTCATGTATTGGCTTACCTAATAGTTTCTATCCCTATCTTTCCTTGACTTGTCATGTCCAATATCACACTATTTCGGTTTTCCTGGACTTATCTTGTCAAGTATTCCCTTATCTTGTCCTGGCTTTGTCTTTCCCGTTCTTGTCTTGACTTGTCTTATCTTGTTTTGTCTTGCCTTTTCATACCTTGTATTTCTTTGTTGTCTTAACTCGTCTTGTCTTGTGTTGTCATGTAAAGTCGTGCCTTGAATTATGTTATAATGTATGGTCTTAGCATTGGGTCAGGGGGGAGGGGGGATATCTTTACTCTAATTGCCTTGTATTTAGTTATTTTGCATCATTTTGTCTTATCTATCTACCGTAAACTGAAGCCAACTTTTAAAATAAATACCTTTCTAATATCAAGTTATATTAATATTGAGTTGCAGAGATAAATAATCACAACAATAAATTTATCCCGTTCCACTCAGCGGTTCTGAAACATTGACCTTACACAAATGAGATGAAAATAATGTAGACGCATCTTAATATGCGATGGCAGTGCAGTAAGAAAAGAGTAAACCGCAGAGAAGTGCGAACTGATGAACGAATGCTTAAAGACATTGGAGTAAATAAACAACTGCTGAACATCAACACCATAAAAGTGGTCATAATTCGGTTACATTATGGTTATGGCGATTATTTAAAATACGGAAGGGCGAGGTCCAAAGAAAGAGCAAAAGATAACATTCAAAAAGCAAACAACCACTCAAATATGCTAGAACTGTAGGGCTCAAACATATGCATACTAGAAGAAAGTTAGAAAGAACAGGTGACAGCAGAGGGACACGACTTCAATGCCATTTTAGGAGTGATTAACCTGAAGACGAGGATATTTTGAAGTGCTTTGTCACACAAGTGTGCGTGTTAACACGATTCAAGCTTCTCGGTGAAACGGCAGAAATTTGAAACCCGAAAGACCTTTTAAAAACTGTGTTTTATGGCTTTTAGAATTTACCTAGCATTCGTGTATGACGTGTTTATTGAAAACAAAAATATATTGTACTTGGCTCGCGATGATGGTGGAATTCTGCAGAGGGCATCTGATTGGTCTGGAACTCTGGGACCCCAGTATAAAAGGCCTCTGCGCACGTAGAACTGGCCTTTTCCGTAGTCCACCACACTGAGTGACGAGGCGTCAATGCCTATTGCAAATGTGTGTTTAGTAGTTAGGCCCTGAAGTTTTGCAGTGGAAAAGCCAGAATTCTAGTTTTAGATTTTAGATCTTCCTGGGTTTTTTTTTTTGGTGGACTAGAAGTTTTTGATAAATTAGTTTTTGGTGGACTAGAAGTTTTTGGTACATTAGTTTTTAGTGGACTAGAAGTTTTTGGTAAATTAGTTCTAGTGGATTAGTTGTTGGTGGATTAGTGTTTGGTGGATTAGTGTTTGGTAGATTTGGAGTTTTTTACTGGATTAGAAGTTTTTGCTACACTTAGGAATTTTATTTGTTGGATTAGTGTTTTTGCTGTTTGATTTTTGTTGTATCCTAACTTCCTTGTTGATGCTACATGTCTATATATTATCGTGAAGTTCAGAAGTTTAATAAACAAATGATGCTTGTGTTACTCTTACTTTGTCGTTTAGTTGATAGACTCTCGATATAGTCATTGGTGTTAGAACAGCCCGTGGAGTAATTCTTTGTCTGGAATTGGAGAATATTGTTCCAATTCCCTGTCGGCCACCCGGGACCTTCTTAAACCTTAATTCTTTTCTATTCTTATTAACCGAGGACGGTGAGAGGTTCTTCCTCTTTATTCATTTTCTTCTTTGGCCCTACACAGTCAGGGTTGCGCTCTTCTCCTCACATCACCGTAGCAGAAGTAAGTGGTCCTTGCTCCTGTTTATACCTCTGTTTCAAGTGGCGAGCCTGCCAGGATAGTGACAGCCTTAGAATTATTCAGGTAGGATTGTTTTGGTACCAAGTGATTGTTTTAGTTGAGGTCTTTATTTGGTTTCTTTGTCGGTTCATTTTTGGTATAGTTGGTAATAGTCTTCTAAAGAAAGCAAAACCCAGGTTAGCTAGTTAGGCTCCATTGCAGAACCACCCGTAGCATAGTATCTTGTCCTTAAGATGGAGACCAGAAGTACTCGCGCGGCAGTGAGAGTTGAACAAGACGAGTCGCCGACAGTTTCTACGATGGGAACCGAAGATTTCCGCCCAGTGGATGCTCCACCACGCGAGCTCACTGAGGCTTTGAGGTACGTTGTAGTACCAACCAGAAAGCCTGTTCGGTGTTTTGGGGAGAAAGATGGGCCATCGGTAGAAGAGTACGTCAGGGAGGTGAGGTCAGCTAGGAGGGCTGGCATGTTAGAGACTGTCGATAAGATGGATGTTATTTTCGACAGCATAACCAGTCCTGTCAGGAGGGAGTTGGAACTCCATGCTTCTGAGGAAGATCCCGAGGCCATGCTACAGGCCTTGCTGAAGATAATTGGAGAGAAGAAGAGTCTACGGGAGCTCCTGGCAACGTTATTCACAATACGCCAGCGAGCTGGGGAGACAGTCCATGACTTCTCCCATAGGGTCAATGCTGAGTTCAAGAGGGTAGTGAAGGCCCAGGAAATGCAAGGTGTCCCTGTGTTGGATGGGGAGGCCCTTCGAGACCAGTTTGTGGCTGGCATAAGGGACAGTTTCACCCAAATTGTCCTAAAAGAAAAGATAGCACAAGATTCATCTGTGACTTTTCTTCAAGTCAGGGAGTGCGCACAAATATGGGAAGGTGTGCGGGCCCCACCGGGTGCTGAAATCAGAGAGGTAGAGGTGAGAGCCAGAAATGAGAACACTGGGGAAATTCAGTCAAGCGTACCTTCAGCGGTGAAAGTTGAGTTTCAGCAGGGGCGGTATGGACCGGTGCAGGCTGAAGTAGTCCCACAAACGGTAGAATGTAGGCCTGCACATACTGAGCCAGCTCGAATACCACCAAGAACTGAGTTTACTTCCAGGCAGGGTGAAATTGACTTTCTTCAGAGGAAGATGTCTGAGATTGGTGCCAGGCTGAACATACTCACCACCAGCGATCAACAACATCAAGTGCCACGTTGCTGGCGATGCATTGGGTTGGTCACTTGAGACGCGAGTGCAGACAGGCATTAAACGGGACCCCTCTAAGGTTGAGAGCCAGGTATTAGAAGGGGAGCATCATGGCTCGGACATTAAAATTGTTAGTGGTGGGCCCGAAGAGACTGTTTTAATAGGTGGCAAGTGTGTCCAGTGTGTCATCGATACAGGTTCTCAGGTTTCCACCATCACTGAGGCCTGTTTCAAGGACATGTTCCATGACTATATCCTAAAGGAAGGACAATTCGTTAGGTTGAAGGCCGCAAATGGCGTAGTGATTCCATATGTGGGGTACTTTGTGTGTGACATTGTGTTGGGTGGGACACAAGTGAAGGACTGTGGGGTGTTTGTCACCAAAGACATGGACAATGGGGAGAGAAGAGTGCCTGGCATTATTGGCACGAACATTTTACAGTCAGTACCGAAATTGTGTAGGTTTCTTAATTGGAGCAGCCCAGCGGAGGAGATTCGTGGATTCGGACTGGGCGGTGTTAAAGTGTTTGTTGACAATAGAGTTTGCGAACCTGCCCGCTCCATCACTGCAGTTAGTGTAAAATGTGTAAGATTTGTGCGTGAAAATATGCATGTCATTTTCAGCCCAACTCGAGACTTGGAGCACAAGGGTTTGCTTTTCTCCCACACTTTAACTACCATAAGACGGGGCGTATGCCAAGTCCAAGTGGTCAATCTGGGGGATGAAGATATATCCTTGTCGAAGGGTACTCAAGTTGGGGATATTTCAGATGCTACTGTGGATTTGACCAACCATTTCAAAATGGTAAGTGCTCAGGAGGTTGAGGTTTCAACACGGCCGTATGCCGGAGGGAAAGATGATGTTAGCCCTGTCTATGTCTGAGGTAGCCCTGTAGATTTGAGCAGTTTTGAGGGTAGTGATAGAGATAGGAAGAAGTTAGAGGAGTTATTAGTTAGGTATGATAGTAATTTTGCCAAGGGAGATACTGACATAGGCTATACAGATAGAGTAACCAATAGCATCCATTTGACAGATGAGACCCCCATCAAGCAGCCTTATAGGAGAATTCCCCCCAGCATTTTATAGAGAAGTACAAGATCATCTCCAAGGTTTATTAGATAGTCAGATAATTAAGGAAAGTTCCAGTCCTTGGGCTTCTCCGGTGGTCCTCGTGAGAAAAAAGGATGGTAGACTTAGGCTATGTGTCGATTATCGGGCTGTAAACGTTAGGACAAAAAAAGATGCATACCCTCTCCCTAGAGTAGATGAATATCTAGATGCCTTGGGTGGCGCCATATTGTTTTCAACTTTAGATCTTGCCAGTGGGTATTACCAGGTGGCCATGGAGCCAGAGGATCAAGAGAAGACTGCTTTTACCACCCCGTTTGGTTTGTATGAGTATACACGTATGCCAATGGGACTTGCAAACTCCGCGAGCAGCTTCCAGAGGTTAATGCAATGCTCTCTGAATGACTATTTTTTTCAGATATTGTTGGTATACCTTGATGACATTTTGGTGTTTTCTGGGGATTTTTCAGAGCATTTTAGTAGGCTTGAGAAAGTGTTTGAGAGACTGCAGTCCATTGGGCTAAAATTAAATCCTGAAAAGTGTAACTTTTGTCAGAAAAAGGTTGCGTTTTTAGGGCACACCATTTCAGAAGAAGGGATTGGCACCATGGATGATAAAGTTGCAGCCATAAAAGAAGCACCCGTGCCCAGAACTCAGACAGAACTTATGTCATTTCTAGGGTTAGCCAGTTATTATAGAAGGTTTGTCCCAAAGTTTGCTAATATTGCAAGACCACTACATGAGCTGGTGGGCCAACTCAACCAGCAGCAAATCGGTGATACTAAGAAGAAGAAAGGACCAATAGGACGGCTGTGGACTCCAGAGTGTGAGGAGGCGTTTAATCGCTTAAAAGAGGCACTGACATCAACACCCATTTTGGGCTTCCCAGACTTCTCATTACAGTTCATATTGGAGGTAGATGCCTCATACCAAGGTTTAGGTGCTGTCCTCTCACAAATTCAAGATGGTAAGAAAAGAGTCTTAGCTTACGTTAGCCGCACACTTCGCCCCTCAGAACGAAACGCTAAAAGCAGTTCTAAGCTTGAGTTACTTGCATTGAAGTAGGCTATGACTGAGAAGTTTAGAAGTTATCTTTTAGGTACTAAAGTAGAAGTTTTTACAGATAGTAGGAATTTAGCTTTGTGGCAAAAGGCAAAATTGGGTGCCATTGAGCAGAGATGGATAGCACAGATGTCAATGTTTGACTACACCATTAAGCACAAACCAGGTCGTGCTAATGGAAATGCTGATTATTTGTCCCGCTACCCTTTTTAAAGCCCCAGGAAGATCAGATGAAGAAGGTGACATTCCAATCAGTCACATAGCTGCTACACCAGTTAGTCCAAACTTAAGAACTGCTAGGATAGGAGAGATTGTAGATGTAGATAGACAGAATAACCCTGTAGGTAATGTGCCACTGTTATCATTACCATCATATTCAGCTGAATAGTTGATAAAACTACAAGCAGAAGATGTCCATGTGTATAGAGTGTTAACTTGTGTGAGTGAGAGTGTGAGACTGAGTAAGATAGAGATGAGGGGTTTACCCCCTGAAATCAAAAGCTTGTTGAAGCAGCGAAAGAGATTGAGTGTGATTAATGGGTTGTTGTACAGGAAATTAAAGAAGCCAGGTAGATGGTGGATTTCTCAATTAGTGGTACCTGATGCATTGAAGCAGAGAGTGTTAGAATCGGTGCACAGCACCGGCCATCAGGGCAGAGATAGGATGATACAAATCCTTAGAAGTATGTGTTATTGGGTTGGCATCACGGAAGATGTTGAGCTGTTTTGTAAAAGATGCCAGAGGTGTAATATTGCTAAACCACCCCATATTAAACTGCAGGGTCCTTCAGGTAATTTATTAGCATCTAGGCCTTTTGAGGTGGTGACCATGGATTTTACTATGTTAGAGAAGGATAGTCGGGGGTATGAAAATGTGTTGGTTATTACAGATGTTTTCACCAAATTTACAATTGCTGTTCCCACAAGGGATCAGAAAGCCTCGACAGTTGCGAAAGTTCTGGTTGAGAAATGGTTTCTGTATTTAGGTGTACCCCATAGACTCCATTCAGATCAAGGCAGGAACTTTGAATCGGCTGTGATTGCAGAACTCTGTAGAGTGTACGGGATTCAAAAGAGCCGTACCACGAGTTACAATCCAAAAGGGAACGGTCAGTGCGAGAGGTTTAATAGGACCCTACATGATCTTCTGAGGCCACTAGAGGCCAGCCAGAAAAGGAGATGGTCTGATCATATAGCTGAAGTTTTGTTAGTTTATAACTCTACGCCCCACTCGTCCACAGGGTACTCCCCATACTACTTGGTGTTTGGAATAGAACCAAGATTACCAGTAGATTTCATGCTAGATGCTAGTGATGATAGTGATTGTAATGATGGGGAACCAAATGTTGAGAATTGGGTGACCGGACATCTTTCCCGTCTGCGTAACGCGCATGTTAGGGCAGGCGAACAGTTAAGAAAGTTAGCTGCTGTAAGGAAAGAGAGATGTGACAAGACATCATCATCATCCCCTAGATTGCTAACCATAGGAGAAGTAGTTAGGAAGAGAGTCCACTATACAGAGAGGTGCAAGATTAAAGACCAGTGGTCTGTAAATAAATATACAGTGGTGCAGGTCCCAAAAGCATCAGGAGGCCCATATGTTATTAGAAGAGTGGGAGTGAATGGACCTGACATTAGAGCAGCAGGACACGAGTTAAAGCGGTGTGAGAAAGATGCGGTAATTGAGGTACTGGAGGCGACAATAAGACTACCAGAATTGCCTGTCGTGGCAGAGGTTGAGAAACCATGGGATAGACCACCAAGAAGTGACTGGTACATGTTTGAGCCAGGAGACTTGAATGTGAGGCGATCAGAGAGAATCCGTCTTAGAAGAGATAGATGATATTTTTTAATACATTTTGTTTCAAATGTTCAGTGTTGAGGCAAGTGGTAACCTGTATAAAGGTTGCTGATTTATTGTTTGTGTAACTTTTATGATTGTTTAATTATTTTTATGTAAAAAGTGAGGGTTGTATTCATTTTGTTATGATTGCTCATGTAGCAGAGGGGCTATTTCTCCTCACTGATGTTAATTTGGTCACTGAGTATTAACTTGTACTAGTATAAGGATGGCTTATGCTTATATGTTATTAATGTTATTTTTGACTTATTGATGACTGGTGATGTGCATGCATACTGTTTCACATTATAAATCTGGGTAGGATGAGACATTTTTTTAAAATAATGGTACGGTTTAGGGATGGAACCAACAGTTTAGGCTTTGAGGGCAATGTCCTCAAGAGCGACAGGTTTTAGTCGCTGAGGGATGTGTTCCTTGGCATAGAATTATCAGAGCATAGAGGTGTGAAGATAACTACTTGTTTGGTAAGTGTACCAGGGACGTATGGTCCGGTTGTCGAAACGACAACAGTTAAAGAGGGGGAATTATTCATTGTTTTTGTAATTGTTCGTATAATATTGTGAACACTAAGGTGGCGGGAGACTGTCTCCCTGTTGATTGCATTATTTTTTTTTTACTGTTGATATTAGTTTAGTCATGAATAATGACTGGTATTAATGTAAATGTACCTTATATTTGCATGTGATCATTATTCTTGTTGGTACCTGATGTACATTTTTGGGGTGTTTTACTTTATGGGTGATGTCTGGTGAGGATAGGAAAGTTTTTTTGGGAGCTCCATCAGCAGTGGAGGACTATAAGGTAGGGGTCAGAAATTATCCCTCCTATACCCAAGGCTCTAGGGGTGTAATGTTCAGATGTCGAGACGACAACAGTTAAAGATGGGGAATAATGTACTCGGCTCGCGATGATGGTGGAATTCTGCAGAGGGCATCTGATTGGTCTGGAACTCTGGGACCCCAGTATAAAAGGCCTCTGCGCACGTAGAACTGGCCTTTTCCGTAGTCCACCACACTGAGTGACGAGGCGCCAATGCCTATTGCAAATGTGTGTTTAGTAGTTAGGCCCTGAAGTTTTGCAGTGGAAAAGCCAGAATTCTAGTTTTAGATTTTAGATCTTCCTGGTTTTTTTTTTTTTTTGGTGGACTAGAAGTTTTTGATAAATTAGTTTTTGGTGGACTAGAAGTTTTTGATAAATTAGTTTTTAGTGGACTAGAAATTTTTGGTAAATTAGTTCTAGTGGATTAGTTGTTGGTGGATTAGTGTTTGGTGGATTAGTGTTTGGTAGATTTTGAGTTTTTTACTGGATTAGAAGTTTTTGCTACACTTAGGAATTTTATTTGTTGGATTAGTGTTTTTGCTGTTTGATTTTTGTTGTATCCTAACTTCCTTGTTGATGCTACATGTCTATATATTATCGTGAAGTTCAGAAGTTTAATAAACAAATGATGCTTGTGTTACTCTTACTTTGTCGTTTAGTTGATAGACTCTCGTTATAGTCATTGGTGTTAGAACAGCCCGTGGAGTAATTCTTTGTCTGGAATTGGAAAATATTGTTCCAATTCCCTGTCGGCCACCCTGGACCTTCTTAAACCTTAATTCTTTTCTATTCTTGTTAACCGAGGACGGTGAGAGGTTCTTCCTCTTTATTCATTTTCTTCTTTGGCCCTACGCAGTCAGGGTTGCGCTCTTCTCCTCACATCACCGTAGCAGAAGTAAGTGGTCCTTGCTCCTGTTTATACCTCTGTTTCAATATGTTATCATACTTTTCCCGTTAACATAAGTTTATTACTTGCGTGTTCTCCATCCCCCATCCCCCCACTCTCTCTCTCTCTCTCTTTCTCTCTCTCTCTCTCTCTCTCTCTCTCTCTCTCTCTCTCTCTCTCTCTCTCTCTCTCTCTGTCTTAAATGGTCTTAAATGGTGTTTTCACATGCTTTCTCGTGTTTCGAATATTTCAACAAGTTTTACTTAATTCAACCGCGAACCTGTGTATATCATTGTGTTCGTTCTAAAAGTGGATTTACATACTACTCAACACTTCAAGTTTATGTGACCGTTTATTTAGTGAAATAAGGGATTCTTTGTGATATGTGATGGTAAGAACACCCAATTTTGAATGTTACCAATTATCGATTCACGTCAACGTGAGAATTAGCCATGGGGGGCTAACAAGTGATAATCACCACGCACGCCCTACAGAAGGGCCCGTGCTTTTATTTACTCCATTATTGTGCTCGTTTTAAAACTGAATTTACACTCTCTCAACTGTCAAGTTTATGTGACTGTTTATGTAGTGAAATGAAGATTTCATTGTGACACGTGAGGGTAAGAGCATCTATTTTTGAACTTTCACCAATTATCGATTCACGACAACGTGAGACTTAACTATGTGTGACTAGCAAGAGATAAGCGCAACGCACGATCTACAGAAAGGCCTGAGTTTTATTTACTCCTTGCCTTGTCGAGCTGCCTATATTGCCAACATGTCCTCCAACTTACGATCATCAACTGTGTCAAAGCGATGTGAAAATGTAAACAAAAACAAGACGGGACAAAAGTTAGTTAGCACGCCAGCTCAGCGACTGAATCGATCATCTTCATCGCCAACATCCATCACGTTGTCTAGTGAACAATCAGACACTGATTTCCAGCTGAACAAATAACACAATTCACCAGCTCAATCTTATAAATCTAGCACATCACCTTCAAAGACGCTTTCTTCGGCCGTAACACAGAGCCACAATGATTGTCGTGCACTTATTCAGGCTTTGGAAACGAGGTTAAAAGATTTTATTACCAGCAACACCACTAATATTATTGCGAAGTTTAAAAAAGAAAACATTCTTCTTCGAGAGGAAATCCTAATCCTTAAAGAAAAGAAAGAGACTTTTAAAACATCCATACACTCCTTGAAACTAAAGCGTGCACAGTCATTCCATAAAAGTGCACAAACAGAAAGTATCCATGGTGTTGTAGATGCGTGTGTTACCAGTGAATGTTCGTCGCATAGTGACATACAGACAGTTTCTACAAGCAACAAAACCACCACTAAACCTGTAGAACGCACACCAACTATCTACCCCATCGATGTGCATATCAGCAACAGGTTCCAGGCCTTAAGTGTAGACTCTCCAGCAGCAGACTTGGAATCACAGAGCTCAGTAGTTACCACTACGGGATATCAACAACCAACGCAAGCAGGCTATAATAAACAAGAGCAAAAGAAAGACGACAGTACTAGATTCATCAACAGTCCAAGCGGACACGCCAGCAGCGTGAAATAACCATAGATCACATTGCGACACATGTCGTGATTGGAGACTCCCTGCTGAAAGGAATCTATAGTGATCGCATGTCATCTACTGACAGCGAATCAACTTCAATCTACCCTGTACCAGGCGCTGACATTGACAGGCTGACCGATACACTGCGAAGATTCCAAGTGAACGACCGAATTAGGAGAGCAACAGTCCATATTAGTGTTAATGACATAATGGATAATAAAATCATCAGCACCTCACAACTAGCTACTTTGGAGGTGCTGTTGCGCAATAGATTTCCAAAATCATCCTTGTTTATTTCATCTATCATTACACCATGTTACGGGTTCCAGCGTCGTACTGCCGATGCTGCTAATCTAACGCTATACAAATTTTGTAACAATAATAACATGAATTTCATAAATAACACCCCTTACTTTACGTCACCGTCCGGAGCTCCTAAGAAAAAACTATACAAGGATCAAATACATTGTTCCAAGCTAGGAAGTAGCTTCCTAGCGAAGAACATAAAATATCCCGAACGTGCACAACAACCAGCACCAGTTACAGAAGTAAACCGAAGTTCACCTCCAGCAACAGCCATCTCAATGTGTTCAGAAAACACTCCTTCTCTTCCCACACCATCCTTGCCTGTACCCCAGGAACACAATGTCGTGAATAGCAACCCAAGCTCCAATCCAAATGTTGCTAACTACGATACTTTGTTTCCTACCTTGCCCGTAAAACAGTCTCCCTCTATGATGTCAAAGGGAACACCGTTAAAAAATGGTGCTGTGCCGCAGATGCCTGCTTCCAATGTAGGCACTTCCAATGACACTCATAGCAGTCCCTCGCTGGATGGTAATCTACAACCCTATGAGTGGAACCGTCAACTTCAGCAGCTAATGCGATACAATCCTGCAGCCCTGCACCAAGCATTCATGGTGACACTCCAGCAAAGACATTTTCCTGCTCCCTCTAACAGCCTTAACTATTTCTAAATTAAAGTTTCAAAATCCCTGCAATTTGTATACTACAAGCGACATCTTCCCTTTAGTTTGTAATGTTCGCCAATCACGATCAGTGGCTCAACATAAATGGTCTATATATAGGCCATCTCAACATCTTTCAACTGCTCAACAAATTACCTGAGCTCTTGGTAATACTGTCCAAACAGTTCCATGTGTTTGGCATCACAGAATGTCGTCTTAACGACAAAATAACCGACTCCGAAATCTCACTTAAGGGGTTTAAAGTAATTCGGAAAGATGCAAATCAAAAATTAGAGACAGGTATTGCTGTATACATTTCCAATTCCCTTTGAACTATTCCCGTAGAAGTGATCTCGAGACAGTAGGGACAGAATGTGTTTGGTGAGAGGTGAAGCCAGCCCGCCAACAACCGTTTCTCATTAGATACCTATATAAGAATCCTTGTGCCGGGTACAGTTGGTATGACTGCTTCACTACAATGATGGATAGAGTGTTTACAGCAGATAGAATTGTTATGATACTAGGTGACTTCAACATAGATATTAGAAAATCCAACCAGACATGGGACGATATCATTCTTTCTTACAATTTCAAACAACTAATAAACCGTCCCACAAGGGTTACTGACACATCCTCAACTATAATTGATCATATATATGTTACTTGTCCAGATAATATTATTGAATGTTCTGTTCCTGTTAGTACAGTTAGTGACCACTACCCTGTATGTTGTACATGGTCAAGAATTGGGTTCAAATCTCTTAAACATAAAAATGTAAGAATCAAATTTAGAACTTTTAAAGCATTCAACCAAGATTTATCTTTGCAAGACTTAAGAAAAGAAGCCCTTGATCACGTTAACCAACTTCCTGACCCGGACGATGCATTAGCTTTCTGGACGAAGACAGTCTACAATGTGTTCAATAAACACGTGCCAATCAAAGAAGTTCGAGTCAAAAATCAACATAAATCCCCATGGGTCACTAGTGAAGTTCTGGAAATTATGAGAGAGCGAGATACAGCACATAAAAATAAAGACTTCATCAATTACCGCAGACTAAGGAATAAAGTTAAATATGAAATTCGTAGGATAAAAAAAAAGACCATTTTAAAAATTTGATTGTAGATAATTCAAACAGTACAAATATATGGAAGGCTATTAACTTGCTAACCAATAAGAAACGCCCTACAGAATCAGCAATACCAAATTCTATAACATGCGATGAATTCAGTTGATTTTGTCAATCAGAAATAGAGAATCTAAAGTCTTCAATACCAGACTCATCGTGTAATTTAAGTTCACTGGCATTATTCTGTGAGGAGAAGTGCACCAGAAATATTCCCGCTGAGATTCCTTTAATGTCTGTTGCAGACGTTTATAAATATCTCTTAAACCTCAAATCACACGGCCTAGATGGTATCAGTAATATAATTCTTCGTAGTGCTGCACCAGTCATTAGTGAGTCCTTAAAGTTCATATATAACCAGTGCCTGGCCAAAAACTACTTTCCATCTGCATTTAAAGTTGCTAAAGTGTTTCCGCTAATTAAAAATGGCTCAATCGATAATAGCGTTTTGGGTAATCATCATCATCATCATCATCTTACACTTCTGCCGTTAAGCGTCGTGGGGAGGAATAATTTGCGTTCCAGCGCCCGGTGGGCGGCACTGGATAGTGTCATTCTGTGTGGTTGTACAATGTCTCTGATGTCGTCAATCCATTTTCTTCTTGGACGTCCTCGTGGTCTCGTCGCAGATGATCTTTGATGTAAGGCCAGTGATGGTAGTTGCTGATGTTGCATTCTAACAACATGGCCAAACCACTTGATCTTCTGTCTTTCAATAAATGTGGCACAAGGTGTTGATCCCACAGTCTGTCTGATAGTAACATTTCTTACTCGGTCTCGGATTGTTAAGTTGGCAGCTCTCCTCAGGCATCTCATTTCGCAGGTGTTGATTTTGCGAAAGTGTAATTTGGATAAAGTCCAGGTTTGAGATTGGTAGCATAGGGTTGGTGTGATTATGCTGTTTATTATCTGTCGTTTTGCGGACATGGGTATGTTTGGATGTTTCAGTAAGGGTGACAGTTGATATGTAAGTGCACTAGCTTTTTGACATCTGATTTCAATTTCTCTGTCTAATCTGCCATCTTCTGTGATCATACTTCCAAGGTATTTGAATTCTTTAACTTGTTTCAGAGGTGTGTTATTTATCTGTATACTTAGTGGGCCTGGCGATCTGCTAACTTGCATTACTTCGGTTTTGGCTGTGTTTATACTCATATTGTATCTGCTGCAGGTTGAACTCAGATTAGTAATATGATTTTGTAGTCTGCCCTCGTCGCTGTAAAACAGGCACTGATCATCTGCAAATAGAAGTTCATTTATTCCCTGTGGGTCAGTTGTTTCATCTGGAGTAAAGAGTTCTAAATTTTCTGAATCTGGTCTGTCGAGACTTGCTTCTTTGGAAATTCTGTCCATGTAGATATTGAATAGCAGGGGAGAGAGCACACATCCCTGCCTCACTCCTGTATTGACTGTGAACATATTTGATAAACCTTCCTGTGTTCTTACTGCACTTTGGCTCGAGTGGTACATGGCTATGATGTTTTCTAGCAGTTGGCCTTCTATCCCATAGTCTTCAAGGATGGTCCATAATTTGTATCTGTCTACTCTATCGAAAGCCTTTTCCTGATCTACAAACACAATATTCTGCTGGTCACTATATTCAATAGTTTTTTCACAAATTTGTCTAAGTGTAAATAATGCATCAGTGCAACTTTTACCTTTCCGAAAACCGAATTGTGCTTTGCTTAACTGTTGTTCAACTATTGGTCTAGCTCTTTGTTCCAAAAGTTTTGCAAACATTTTCCATATATGGCTCAGGAGTGATATACCTCTGTATGTTTCGCACTCTCTCATATTGCCTTTCTTTTTCCATATTGGTAATATTATTGCCTGTTGCCAATCATCTGGGACTTTTCTTTCTTCCCATGCTATATTAAAAAGTCTTGTTAGCCATTTAACTCCTGTTTCCCCACAGTCCTGAATAGCTTCTGTGGTGATTCCATCTGGACCTGGTGATTTGTTTTTAGGACTTTTCTGTATAACTGCTTTGACTTCTGCAGGTATGAAATTTGGTTCTTGCTGTCCCTGGCGTTTAGGCACAAAAGTGAGGTTTCCTGTGTTATCTGTGGGGTTAAGTAGTTCTTGAAAGTATTCTGCCCACCTTGCAAGTCTTTGTTGTGGATTAAATATTGGCATACCTCTTTTGCTGTTTATGATGGTGGTTGGGTTGTAACATGCATCTCTGTTTCTAATTGTGGTGACACGTTTATAAAATTCTCTTGGGCAGTCTTTGCTAAGGGTCGCCATCTGTTCACCGTATATTCTCCAGGATTCATCTTTAGATGCTCTAATTGTTCGTTTTGGGTAATAATAGACCTATTTCCTTACTATCGTCGCTATCAAAGCCACTAGAAAAACACATTAATAAAATAACGTTACACCATTTAATTAACAACGATCTAATAAATAACAGTCTATCTGGGTTTCGAACTAAATATTCTTGCCATAGTGCTTGTAACATGCTACGTGGAGGGTCCCAAATAGCCCTATCACAATATTTCAAAATTATTCTCTTTATAGCCCTAGCTGAGATAGGTCTTTACCTGCCAACCCTCCTCCGTTTTCCCCGGACTCACTGTCACTCTTTCTTTCGACCCAAGGACCTATTTCCTGTCGTGTTCCTCTGGCTGATCCATATATATAACACAGTGCTCGTTGGAATAAGCTAAAACTTGATTTATTAAATCAATACAGGACAGCACAGAAAAACACCAAGGCAGGTAACACAGAAAGTTCTAAACAGACACAACACAGATAAAGTTCAGGCACATGGCCTCAAGTAGCCATAGTCACAGACCCAGCTTCATATACTGTCCGATCTGTCCATATACATCTCACCCCGTGTGCCTGGAATCTCCTTCCTTCCCGGTACTTGGGTGTAAGTTCAACAGGCTTCTGTAGAATCAAATCCACTGGTTGTTGAGGAATTGTTCATGGACTTAACATAGATAGGCGTCTTTCAATGTCCGGTACAAAATGGGTATGCCTGATAATCATGCGTAGACTCAACTTAGAATTTGACTGCTCTCGGGCCTATGTCAATGAAAGGACCCGAGATGCACCATTACTGCAAATTGTCATTGTTTCATAGTATGCAGGATAATCATGCGTAGACTCAACCCAGAATTTAACTGTTCTCGGGCCTATGTCATTTCCTCAAGATATGCCCTTGCCTCTCTCTCAGAGTTAGGCACACCATGTGTGATATGGCTAATACATTGACCTGGCTTCATCAGACGTATTTGGCTCTAGCACAGAAGCTGTGTGGATACTGTCCGATTTGGTCACGTCCAACAAAAGAGGACCCTGGAGATGACAAACAATATTGAGCGACTGGGCGGACTCATGCATCACACAATCCTGAAGACCAATAGGGTCTCAGTTAATATATTTGACATATAGGATCTTGACCCAATGCAGTATATACCATACCCGAATGAATGGGCCTGACCTGTCAGGTAGCCCCTGGATTGGCTACGTCCGGGCTTGAGTCGACCTCCAGCTGGTTGATGTCAGGTTGTCCACCCTAGGAACGTTTTGTCTACAAGACACACATTCCACACTCATACCAAGCCTTTATTATTATTGGGCACATTCATTTCCATGCTTTCCTCTCACTTGCAAACCATGCCTTTCTCGCAACCAAGATCTTGTGGTGTGGTGCGCCCTAGTAATCTGTGTGTTTCTCCCCCGTTAAGTGGGGTTATATGGCACACCGTGTATTTCCCCATTCAAAGAAGATACTACCCCTCCCGGCCGCCGCTCTCGACTGAGCTGTCGCCCCAATGTACCGGCATTGCCCTGCACAAGCCATAGTGTAGATAAGTTCAGGTTCTCTCAGTGAGATAGAGGAGTCCATTATCCTCCCGACATCATCCTATCGAGTGACAGACGAAAGAGATAGTCCTGTGGCTAGCATCCCCTGGCTCAAGAAGATAGATTATAGATTGGTGGACCCCATCCCCGTAGCTATCTAATGTGCCTATATTTAAAAGAGAGATGCTACTAAGTAACGGTAAGCCGTAGGAATCAAGATATCACTCGTCTATCAGCTGCCAAGAACAAGCGATATCATTTGGTAACTACTTATTCTTCAGATGTGTTCCCTTGCCATGCCAAGATCAAGACGCGTAGCCAGATCGGCTAACGGTCACCCCCTCCCAACATGGCAAGACTGCTGTTTTGCCATATCCTCTCAGTCGTTAAGACAATAGATATTTATAGGCCAAGCTTTGCCTGGACCAACGAAAACCCAAGTTTACCTTTCCACCTACTTCAGTAGTATGTTGCATCTCTGTCGTAATCTTTAAATCACTTGACATGCTGCAACTATCAAACGGTATGTGTTGGCACGGCCATCAATTGACCAGCAGCTGCACCAGTGCACATTTGACGCAAGGCGCTCCATCGGGTCTACCCGAAAGGAAAGACAAATATATACTCGCTCCATGTAAAGATTGTGGTATGAAGATAACCCAAAGAACCATCTTTCATGGAGATTTGAGCAAACAAGAGAACTGAGAGTTTCCGAAAGCCGTTTCCCCCTGTTTACCAAAAATAAAAGAATGCATAAGGACATGGGCCACTGGCGTTTCGCTACATACGCCCCCTCTTAAGAAAGTCGAACCCTACGAACTTTCTACTGTCAGTGGTTCTGTTCGAATGACCCCACCCTCACATTCAACCATAGGATGCCGTGATAGGAAATCTGCTCCCACATTCTCCCTTCCGGGGATGTATTCGACCGTGAACTGATACGGTTGTAGGAGCAATGACCATCTCATTAACCTCGCGTTCAGTTTCTTAGAAGTTGCCAAGAACGTCAGAGGTTGATGGTCGGATTGCACTTTGAAATGGACTCCATACAGATAAGGTTGAAATTTCTGTACCGCCCACACTAGAGCTAGACATTCCCGTTCGACGGTGGAGTAATTCCGTTCGGCGGGTAACAGTTTTCGACTGGCATATGCCACCGGACACAGCACCGAAGGATTATCTCGCCCTTCCTGCAACAGAGTTGCCCCAATCCCTATGTTACTCGCGTCGGTTCTCAGAACAAACGTTTTCTCCAAATCTGGGAGTTGCAGGACTGGCCTATCCACCAAAGCCTGTTTCAGCTTCCCATAAGCTTCTTCACAGCTCGGGGTCCAGATTATAAGATCTGGCGATCCTTTCTTCAGAGTCTCGGTTAACGGCGCCGCAATTTCGTTGAACTTTGGAATAAATTTCTGGTAAAACCCACACAGAGACAAGAAAGACCTAACATCTTTTTTGGATCTAGGACGGGGTGCGAGACGGACCTTTTCAATATTCTTTTCTTCCGGTACCAGTCCCCCTGGGGTAATAGTATGTCCCAGAAATTCCAAGGATTGATAGCCAATCATGCATTTGGCTGGACGGGCGGTTAACCCTTCCTCTTTTAACCTTTTGAAGATCTGTCCCAAGGACCTCAGGTGATCACTCAGATTGTCAGACGCGATGAGAATATCATCCATAAACGAGACCACAGAGGGATCCTTTAAAGGGTCTAATAACATTCTCATCATGCGAGTGAACACACTGGGCGCATTGCTCAGCCCAAAAGGCATCACCTTAAATTCGTAATGGCCGCTCGGAGTACTGAAAGCGAGCATGGGCCGAACCTCAGGCTTCACAGGGATCTGATAATATCCCCGACTTAAATCGATTTTTGAGAAGTACTTTGCCCTATTTAATCTGGCAAATAGTTGATTTGTGTTTGGTAACGGCTCAACTTGGAATGTCGTACAACTGTTTAAATGCCTGTAATCAATACATAAGCGGTGCTCCCCGCTTGGCTTCCTCAACAAGACAACCCCAGCATTATAAGGAGAAGTCGAAGGAGTTATGATGTCATCATCCAGAAGCTTCTGGATTTCTGCTTCCAGGGCCTTCTCTTTCGAAAAGGGCACTGGATATATTTTTTGGCGAATGGGGTCTTGGGTATTCAGAGTCATATCAAACTCGACCAACCCTGTCCGTCCCTGGACGATCGGTAAGAATCTGTTGATGGGACTCCAACAAACGGATGACCAGTTCTGTTTCTTCAGTCGACAGATCAGGATTTATATGTACATCCTTATAGGTTTCCCCAGGTTGTAAAGGATACTCCCTATCCGCGTCTTCGCCCGATTCAGTTTCCATCGCGACCGCCATAGTCATGAGTGTGAGAGAAGTACCATCGGATCGTTCCTCATATTTTTTTAGGAGGTTAATGTGGAAGATTTTAGATTTCCCCCTGATCCGGATAGCATAATTGGTACGGGACACAACCCTTTCCACCGGGAAAGGCCCCTGCCAACCAATCTCGAGTTTATTGGAACCTACTGGAAGTAACAACAGAACCCGATCCCCCACCTTAAGAGACCTATCTTTCGTCCTTCTATTGTAGTAGGCCGCGTGTCTCTTTCTGGCCGCTCTCAGATTCTGAGCTGCCAAAGCCCAACCCGTCTGGAGTTTCTTCTTTAACTCTTCGACGTATTTATATGAGGATACAACTTCTTCGGAAGTTTCTTCCTCTGTCCAACATCTCAATAAGGCTTCTAAGGGACCCTTGATTGGCCTCCCGAATAGTAGAGTGGCTGGTGGCAACCCGGTCGACCCATGGGGAACCTCCCGATAGGCGAACAAGGCGGCCGAGATATACTCATCCCATCTGTCTGGTTTCTCTTGAGCCAGCTTCCGAAGCATGGTCATCAAGGTACCATTAAACCTCTCTACTTGCCCATTAGACTGAGGGTGGTACGGGCTTGTGTGAATGTGGTTAGTCTGGAAGATACGAAAGACTTCTTCCATCAGCTTACCACAGAACTGAGACCCATTGTCCGTTAGGATCTGGTTGGGAAATCCCAACCTAGTAAAGGTCTCCATCAGTGCATCAGCCACTCGCTTAGAGTCGATTGTGGCCAACGGTATCGCCTCGCCCCACATGGAACAGCAATCCACCATAGTGAGAATGTACTTATTCCTCTTCCTAGTCCGAGGAAGAGGACCAACAAGATCGATGGCAACTCTCTCGAAAGGAGAGTTCATAATGGGCATGTCTCCCAGGACTACCGGAGCTGTCCAGTGTTTTGGTGCCACACGCTGGCACTCTGGGCACGACTTGACGTACCTACGCACGTCTCCAGTCATCCCTGGCCAGTAGTAATGGCAGGAAATGCGCTGGAGAGTTGCCCCGACACCCATATGTCCACTGAAAGAAATGGTGTGTCCCATATGAAGAAGCTGTTCCCGATAAGCCTTAGGAACTACCAGCTGTCCATGCTGGCGATCCTCCACTCCGGCTCTCCGGAACAGTAACCGATTCTTCATATAATACTGACCCCGTCTTGGTGGGTCAGAACTTTTGGGCAACTGGTTGAAGCAAGGTTGCAAAGTAGCATCCTGGCTTTGAGCAGCTCGTAACTCCCCAGGCAAGGGATTCACGATCAAGGCCGGCGTCTGCTCATCCTCCGATTGAGATCTGGTTTGCATCGCCCCTACGTACATGGGTTCGGTTGGAATCCCTAGAAAGACGTAGCGACAACCCAAGATCATTGGGAAGATAGGATCTAGCAGAACGGCTGCCTGTATAGTGCCGGTAACATATTTAGATTTGATGTCTACCTTCGCAATTGGAAGAGACATCGCTACCGCACTCTTCGTCGCCGTTTGAATCTCAATAGATTCCCCGGTTAGCTGCTCCGGGCTCACTAAGTGTGATGAAATTACAGCCTCAAACTGCAGACCGGTGTCATAGAGACACTCAACTGGTTGTCCGTTCACAAGTACCGTTTCTACTACTGGTGGTTTTTCTGAATCATTGTTCCCAAGATCCCTCCCTTCTACTTCCTTGTGAGACCCTTCCCCGGTTTCTACAAGACAAGCAGCATAGTGAGAGTCTTTCTGTTTACGCCGGCAATCAACCGTATTGTGTGTGGGAGATTTGCAATAGGCGCACCACTTTTCACTCCACTTTCTTTTAGGAGATCCAGGTGGACTCTTACCAGAGGGTTTCTTAATAGGAACTTTCTCGAAAGGATCCTCCTTCTTGGTGTGAGCTGTTTTAGGGTTCTTCTTCTTTCCAGACCAGGTGTCTGGTGGTCGGGGATTGGGTTGTGACAATTCCCCATTATCCCCATGAGCTAGCACATACCTTTCCGCCAATGTGTTGACTATGTCTAACCTTTCTGCCCCATTTTCAAGCAAGAAGGTTTGCAATGGCCTAGGCATCATCCTCTTCATTTGGTCCACGACCACTAATTCTTCCAAACTTTCATAGTCGTTAGCAAATCCAGCTAATGACATCCACTTCAAAAGGTAAGACTTCAGTCTGACACTGTAGGCTGCGAACATCTCTCCTGGCTCTCTCTTGGACTTTCTGAACTGCTGACGGTATGTATGGGCTGTCATCTGGAACCTTTTCAATAATGCTTTTTCCAGAGCCTCATAGTCATTCTCCATACCAGGTGGCAACCTTGAGTAGACCTCGTACGCGGTCCCCCTCAGGCCCTGCGAGATTTTCAAGTTCCATTTCCCACGTTCCAGCCCCATAGCCAAAGCCATCGACTGGAATTTTTGAAGATACTGGTCGATCTTCTCTTTGTGTTCATCGAACGGGAGTAATGGGAACTTCATTGCCTGATATGGACCGCCACTAGAAGTTGTTGAGTCAGGGAGAACTGCGCCTCCAACTGCACCCTCGCTTTCCTTGGCCGTTTTAGCTTTCAGCTCCAACTCCCTCATACGAAACTCATGGTCTCTGACTGCCTGCTCGGCCTCCATCTTCCTAGCCTCCGCCTCAATTTTCTTGGCTTCGCGCACAGCCTGTCTGAAGTCTCTTTCCACTTCCTGCACATATTTCTGTAACTCCGCTCCATCATAGCCCATCTCACGCCCTGTAGCCTGTACGTCAGCGACATTAAACCCAGTTGATGCCATCTTAAACTCAGAGGGAAAGTGCCCAAGAAATTGTATAGAAAATGATTATCTCACATAACCAAAATATATATATTACACGACCACAACACGTCGTATGTCGGTCAGTCTGTGTCAGGAAGAGTATAGACAATAGCCAGGCACGGTAGGCAGAACCTATTGATAGTAGACAAGAATATCTGTCCCCTATCACTAAATCAGCCAGAACTCCACCAGGATTTCAAATATCCCGCGACGTGCCCCCAGAAATTGTAACAAGCTACGTGGAGGGTCCCAAATAGCCCTATCACAATATTTCAAAATTATTCTCTTTATAGCCCTGGCTGGGATAGGTCTTTACCTGCCAACCCTCCTCCGTTTTCCCCGGACTCACTGTCACTCTTTCTTTCGACCTAAGGACCTATTTCCTGTCGTGTTCCTCTGGCTGATCCATATATATAACACAGTGCTCGTTGGAATAAGCTAAAACTTGATTTATTAAATCAATACAGGACAGCACAGAAAAACACCAAGGCAGGTAACACAGAAAGTTCTAAACAGACACAACACAGATAAAGTTCAGGCACATGGCCTCAAGTAGCCATAGTCACAGACCCAGCTTCATATACTGTCCGATCTGTCCATATACATCTCACCCCGTGTGCCGGAATCTCCTTCCTTCCCGGTACTTGGGTGTAAGTTCAACAGGCTTCTGTAGAATCAAATCCACTGGTTGTTGAGGAATTGTTCATGGACTTAACATAGATAGGCGTCTTTCAATGGCCGGTACAAAATGGGTATGCCTGATAATCATGCGTAGACTCAACTTAGAATTTGACTGCTCTCGGGCCTATGTCAATGAAAGGACCCGAGATGCACCATTACTGCAAATTGTCATTGTTTCATAGTATGCAGGATAATCATGCGTAGACTCAACCAAGCATTTAACTGTTCTCGGGCCTATGTCATTTCCTCAAGATATGCCCTTGCCTCTCTCTCAGAGTTAGGCACACCATGTGTGATATGGCTAATACATTGACCTGGCTTCATCAGACGTATTTGGCTCTAGCACAGAAGCTGTGTGGATACTGTCCGATTTGGTCACGTCCAACAAAAGAGGACCCTGGAGATGACAAACAATATTGAGCGACTGGGCGGACTCATGCATCACACAATCCTGAAGACCAATAGGGTCTCAGTTAATATATTTGACATATAGGATCTTGACCCAATGCAGTATATACCATACCCGAATGAATGGGCCTGACCTGTCAGGTAGCCCCTGGATTGGCTACGTCCGGGCTTGAGTCGACCTCCAGCTGGTTGATGTCAGGTTGTCCACCCTAGGAACGTTTTGTCTACAAGACACACATTCCACACTCATACCAAGCCTTTATTATTATTGGGCACATTCATTTCCATGCTTTCCTCTCACTTGCAAACCATGCCTTTCTCGCAACCAAGATCTTGTGGTGTGGTGCGCCTAGTAATCTGTGTGTTTCTCCCCGTTAAGTGGGGTTATATGGCACACCGTGTAGTTCCCCATTCAAAGAAGATACTACCCCTCCCGGCCGCCGCTCTCGACTGAGCTGTCGCCCCAATGTACCGGCATTGCCCTGCACAAGCCATAGTGTAGATAAGTTCAGGTTCTCTCAGTGAGATAGAGGAGTCCATTATCCTCCCGACATCATCCTATCGAGTGACAGACGAAAGAGATAGTCCTGTGGCTAGCATCCCCTGGCTCAAGAAGATAGATTATAGATTGGTGGACCCCATCCCCGTAGCTATCTAATGTGCCTATATTTAAAAGAGAGATGCTACTAAGTAACGGTAAGCCGTAGGAATCAAGATATCACTCGTCTATCAGCTGCCAAGAACAAGCGATATCATTTGGTAACTACTTATTCTTCAGATGTGTTCCCTTGCCATGCCAAGATCAAGACGCGTAGCCAGATCGGCTAACGGTCACCCCCTCCCAACATGGCAAGACTGCTGTTTTGCCATATCCTCTCAGTCGTTAAGACAATAGATATTTATAGGCCAAGCTTTGCCTGGACCAACGAAAACCCAAGTTTACCTTTCCACTACTTCAGTAGTATGTTGCATCTCTGTCGTAATCTTTAAATCACTTGACATGCTGCAACTATCAAACGGTATGTGTTGGCACGGCCATCAATTGACCAGCAGCTGCACCAGTGCACATTTGACGCAAGGCGCTCCATCGGGTCTACCCGAAAGGAAAGACAAATATATACTCGCTCCATGTAAAGATTGTGGTATGAAGATAACCCAAAGAACCATCTTTCATGGAGATTTGAGCAAACAAGAGAACTGAGAGTTTCCGAAAGCCGTTTCCCCCTGTTTACCAAAAATAAAAGAATGCATAAGGACATGGGCCACTGGCGTTTCGCTACAGTGCTCTAACAAAATTGACCGATAACTGGCACTTAAACATCAACATCGATAGAATTTGTGGAGCGGTGTTTGTAGACTTTACAAAAGCTTTTGATATGGTAGATCACGATATTTTAATTAGAAAACTAAAACAAAAAGATAAGCACCAACATGGTGAATATAATTACGTCATTTCTATCCGACAGACAACAAGTCGTTTCCTTCAACAACTGTCTATCAAGACCCACACAGCTTAATATTGGTGTGCCTCAGGGATCAATACTAGGTCCGCTGCTTTTTGCAGTTTATATTAATGATCTTCCTTTATATATCAATACAACTTGTGATCTATTTGCAGACGACTGTACTATATATACTAGTCAAGAAAACCGTAGTGAATTAGAGAATTCTTTACAAAAGGAACTCGATAATCTTACTAGATGGAGCAATGAAAACCGTATGCAAATTAACATCGACAAAACCAAATCCATGCTAATAACGACCAGACAAAAACTACAGACACTAGCTATAACCGGATCACCGCTCGAACTCCGCATGGGCACGTTACCTATAGTTAATGTGAATGAACATAAAACACTAGGTCTTTTAATTGACAGCCATTTGAGCTGGAGCTCTCATGTTCACGTTCTTACCAAGAAAATAGCACAAAAAGTTTACCAACTTGCTAAAATTCAGCACTTCCTGGACGAAAGCACACGAAAAATATTCTATACATGCTATATCCAATCACATCTCGATTACTGTTCCACAGTTTGGGATGGTTGCCCTAAATCTAATTTAAAACGACTATGTTCTCTACAAAACCGCGCTATGCGTCTGGTTTCTGGCATAAAGCACGTTGAAAGTAATAATTTGTACAGTCATCTAAGACTTCTACCACTTCAAAAGCGCTTCCTTTTCAACAAAGCCAAATTAGTGAACAAAATTATATCTCAAAATACCCCAGAGTATCTTCTGCCGCTGATTCAATCTAATGCAATGAACAGCAAGCGCCTAAATTTGTTACATGTCTCAAAGCCTAGATTGGACCTATACAAAACATGTTTCGCCTATTCTGGTGTGCACTTATGGAATGATCTGCCTCCAGATCTGAAAACTCCAATGAGTCCCTACACATTTAACAGAAAACTCTTTCAATACTTAATCCGAACCGATTATATGCCACCATAATTCATTTGCTGGTATAATTGTTCATTATAATTGTTCATTATAATTGTTCATTATAATCGTTCATTATAATTGTTTAACTATAATTGTTCACTATATATGTGTGTGCGTGTGGGTGCGATATATATATATATATATATATATATATATATATATATATATATATATATATATATATATATATATATATATAAATATATATATAGAGAGAGAGAGAGAGAGAGAGAGAGAGAGAGAAAGTGGGTGTCAGAGAGAGTGAGAGAGTGAATGTGTGTGTGCGCACGTGTGTGTGGAGAGAGTGACTGAGCGAGAAATGGTAGGGGAATGTGTCAGTGCATGCATTCGTACGTCTATGTGTGAGAGTGAGTGAGGGAGTGTGTGCGTGCATGCATGCGTTCATGCGTATATATATATATATATATATATATATATATATATATATATATATATATATATATATATATATATATGTGAGAGAGTGTGATTGAGAGAGTGAGTGTGTGTGTGAAGGATTGTGTGTGAGAGAGTGAGACAGTTCGATAGTTGATGTGTTAGTGTGTGTGTGAAAGAGCGCGCGCATGCGTGTGAGTGTGTGTATATGAAAGAATACAAAGAGAGAGAGAGAGAGAGAGCGAGAGAGAGAGAGAGAGAGAGAGAGAGAGAGAGAGAGAGAGAGAGAGAGAGAGAGAGAGTGAGAGCTGAGCAGATGCATGTCATGTAACACGCATGTTATGTAACACGCGAATCCATATGTTTGTGTATTCTCTTCTGTCATATTATCAGTTAAATACCATTTGATTTTATCATGTATAATATGACTTACATTACTGTAGTTTGAGTGAGAGAGTCAGTGAGTGTGAATGAGAGACAGAATGAGTGAGCGTGAGAGTGAATGTGTGTGTGTGTGTGTGTGTGTGTGTGTGTGTGTGTGTGTGTGTGTGTCTACTCTGTGTGTATCTCTGTGTGTGGGAGCATCACTATTTTTACGTCACACACTGTTTATGTACACATTTTTCTCCATGTTTAACATTTTTATGAGAATGCTCAGACAATTGTTAGTGTATATGTGTGAGTAAAGTGTGGGAGTTTGTTCATACTAGTTTCAATGCTCACGTGAGACATTTTGTATGTGTCTAGATGTGAGGAGGTGTGATTGTGTGTGGAGGATGTGTATGAGTGTGGGGATATGTGTGGGTTGGGGATGTCTGGGTGGGTGTATGCGTTTGGATGGGTTGGGGTGTGTGGGTTTTTGTGGGTAGTGATATCTGTGGGTGTTGGTGGGATGTGTGGATGGATGTATGGGGGTGAAAGTAGGGGTGTGGGAATGGGTGTGGGGGATGTGTGAATGGGTGAAGGATATGTGTATGGGACGGGTGTGGGGTGTGTGTGTTTATGTGGGTGGTGATGTGTGGGTGGTTTGAGGAAGTATGTGTGGGTGGCGGGGTTGTGTGAGTAGGGGATTGTGTTGGGTGGATTGGGGATGCAAGGGCGGGTGGGGAGAAGTGTATTTTCAGTTCCATTCCCATTCCATCCCACTGTAATTTTGCCTGTCCCATGATAATATTAATATGGAATACAGTTCAAATAAAATTATGAAATGTATGAAAGTTTAGGGTTATTGTCTACGAAATAGGACTACATGTACAAAGAGATATGTAAAACAACAGAATTTATTAATTTTATTATTCAAGAGTATTTTTTTAAAACAAAGTTTAATCTAAATATGACAATTCAGTGTCATTCTGACAGTCTCGTTCTGTTTCTGAGTCACTCTCCTCATTCAGCACATTATCATTTTCTGCTGATCGACTGTTTCTAATAATTCAGTTAATCCAGGTAATCCTGAACCATTTCCACAATTTTCATCTCACATACAAATCTGATATACACAGAGTTAATAACGACAGCTGGTAACATCCGTTTTCGTAACTTACTCAACAACAATCCAGCTGCACTAAATAAGCGCTCTACTGCCGCTGAGGACACTGGTATGGCCAAAACAATTATCGTACTTGCTGTTAGCAGTGGAAACCTATGTTCAATTTTCCAATAATTTAATGGTTGTGAAGTTAGTTGCCGTAATTTTTGAAACGTGGTGACTTCATCCTCAAGGCATTTCTTTCTGGGGTCATCAAACTTAAGTGTTTTGCTTTGTGGAGGATCAAAAAATAAGTCAAAATAACTTTTCGGCTTTTGTTCTACAATTCCTGCTACTTCACACTACTTCACATACAGAAGATGATCCAGAAGAAAGATTTAAATCATTGATGAATGAAATAACAGTTGGAACAACAGTCTTAGAAAGAGCGATCCAATTATTTGCCCATTTATTGGTGTCCACATTCCCTTTTTTCTTAGTTACAACTGACTTGACCATGTCTTCTATTTTGGATTTCATGTAAATTCCAGTAAGGAATGCTGCAGTAACTGCCAAAGAACTGCCGCAATATGGCCAAAGTTTTTCTCCAATAATTTTCTGAAAGTTCTGACAATATTTCTTCACCATGATGCTGGAAGTTTCTTCGTCAATATCAACAATAACTTTGTACAACTTATAGTCTAGGAGGAAGTATAACAGCAAAATTAAATGAGATGTAGCACCATCAATTTCTAGTTTGTCAAACAAAATTTTGAATTTATCATGTATGTACAGCATTCCATTTTTTCTGAACAATATTCGGAATGTGGTTTAAGAATCCTTCATCATCTTCATTAAAGTAATGCGAGTGATTTTTTTTTTTTAAATGAGCATTGAAACGTTGGTAATATGATCGCATGAGCGCATTTATTAATTTATCCGGTGTCCCACCACGAGATAAAGAATTGATACAAGTATATAAAGAAAAAAGGAAGGATAAAAGGCTTTAAAAAGGTTTTAAACAAAAGTTGCTATGACATGGCTACTGTGTCCCATGGGAAATAAAAATGTTTGCAGTCCCGTTCCATCCCATCCCATGGGACGTTTCCCATGGGATTCCCATGGGAATCCCATTCCCATGGTCAAGCCTGTTAACTGGTGAGTGCATAGAAAGGAAATACTAAAATGGTATTATAGAATCACTAATGGTATAATCACTAAAATGGTATTATAGAATCACTAATGCGGAGCATAGGGAGTCAACTACGCAGATTCCAACAAGTCAAGAGTCAGGGAATGACGTAGGCGTTGGATTGGAGACATATTGGGTAAACTTAGTAATAATATAATTATAAAGTTATTGCACAGGAGCCCACATGGCAAAGGAAACAGAAGAAGTATAAATCACCAGGAGAATCCAATTAGAGACAGAGGTGTAAAATATGAAGACGGCATGGGGCGATGGTTGTGAGTTGATTGTGGTTCTACGCTCTAAATATCGATACACCGAAAAAAAATGTGTGACGTCAATCTACATCTTCTTGTTGCTATATACTATTGTCTATCGTCTAGGAAAGCAGTGGAAGCACAGCAGCTAGCATGTTTGAATACCGGCTAAATGGTCAGTTTTCCGAATCCCCTATTAGTAACGGATTTTCATTTCCCATTTCCCTGAGCTTTTCGGTCGACCAAGCTTACAATGAGTCCTAGGAAATGCTCTATGTGTGATAATTACCACACACACACATATTGTTTCTATTTGTCTAATAACTATGAAGCATGCATCATGCACCAAAGATGATCCATGGCGTAAAATTTGATATTTTGCTTCTTTTTAGATAGTTTAGAACTTGGTGGATGGTGGCTCTTTTCCTCGTTGTCTTGGTTGCACCGTATCCATGTTTGTTTAGAAAAGCCTCGATGTTGTCTGTACATCGTTTTCTTAATCTAATACTGGCTTTGTACACATATCTGTATTGTTTATGAAGTATTATCCATTGATGTTGACGGTACTGCCTGCTTAGCTTTAGCGCCGATGTTGGGCGGTGCTCACTTAACCCGGCACCCCACATTGTGCCAACGGCTTCGGGCAGAGGAGCGCATTATGGAGGGCACAAGCCTTATCCTAGTACGAGGAAATGCAACCTAAAGACTAAATGTCATGGCCGGGCACAACCGGCCCTAAGCCTTGGTCGGCAACTGATCCGACAAGCGGACAGTCAGAGTATGGCTTTGCTGATCCGGTAGCTTCTGCAGCTTGTCCTGTTCCAGACGTATTTGTGTTACCATTCCTCTCGAGAAAACAAGGCAGCCCGAGAGAGGCATCATGCTGCATGGACAACACATGGTCTCTAAATCCAGCCCAGGCCTTGTCCTATGGAAAGATATAACTCCATTTTACAAACTATCGCCTGTCAAGATGGTAAGGTGCCAGTAATTTCCAAGCTTTGCTAAACATCTTTATTCCAGGTCTCGAATTCTTAACTCGGCTTTTGATTCTCGCCCACTAAATTTCTCGGATCTGGCACCTTGTCACACTTTAATGCTAATAATATAGCATATGACGATATTTTACAGTTTGAATTCCTTCTAATTTATATATATAGCGTACCAATTAGAATTGTATATGTAGTTACCGGCCCAACAACAGGAGAATCTGGCCAACATTCAGGGTTCAAACGGACATATAATCATAAGGCTACTGGTACGATTAGTATTCGGACTCTTCATTGACTGTTGAAGATCAGGACGGAGCACGCATGGGAATGCCCCGAGTGCTGTGATGTTGGTTCTTGACTTAATTTATCTCATCTCAACCCGCCCGGGCATTTGGAAAGGCAATGCATCACATGGAAGAGACCTAGTTGAGATTAGAACCAGAATAGAAATAGCTAAGGTAGCCTTTCGCAAGATGTCAAGCTTGGTCACCAATAAATGGCTTTCGACCGCGGTGAGAAAACGAGAATTGAAGTGGAATATAGAATCTGTGTTGTTATATGACAATGAAACATTGACAGTAAGTGATAATCTTAGCAACAATTAATGGCAATAGAATCGATTGCGCTAACAACGAGTGCTGAAAGATGATAATGAAACCTAGAACATTATATTCAACAATAAGAAAGAGACAAACTGCTGTCTTTGGTCATGTGATGAGAAAAGAGGCATTGGAGAACATCATGACAGCTGGAAACATCAAGGGTAAGAGAGGCGAGGCAGACCAGGAGAAATGATGCTGGATGGACTGAGACGGTGATGTGGAAGAATATCATCAGAAGAGTTTATCCACAACACCAAAGACCGAGATCTGTGGAGAGATGTGAACGCCTACGTTAGCTGGCAGGGCTCTTGATGATGATGAATTATGTTATAAATCTTGTTGTCATCTAGTCTTGACCTACGACATCCCATAATAAATACAAGTCGATCCAGTTCATGGAATATCCTTTTAGTTTGCTTTTATTTTATATTGAAAGTACAGAAACATATAATATGTTTGGCCATGCATGTAGTTTACCAACTAACAGTATAAATTTCTTTTAAATATATAGTATATATAGAATATATATAGTATAGATTTCTTTTAAATCAGGTGGATTTAAAATCTTGAACAATAATGGATTTGTGCAAGACGTTAAAAAAACAATGTAATAGTTGAATTAAACACTTTTCATTGATTTCTAGATACAACTGTCTTCGGTCTTTACTTGACTCTTGTTATTGATGTTACTGTTCAGGCGGTAGATCTGAATATAAGAAATTTAGAATAGTATAGTATTACTTAAAATAGAAATGTTTATATATATATATATATATATATATATATATATATATATATATATATATATATATATATATATATGTAAAACAGAGTGTATGTTTGTTTGTTTGTGTGTGGGGATTTTTGTGTGTTTGACACACAAAAACTGACAGTCAGTTTGTGTGTGGGGAGCTAGCTGACCCGGCCCGGCTTCGCCCAGGCCCTGGAGGGGATCTATCTATCAGTCTGTCTGTCTGCTTGTTTGTCTGTCTGTCTGGCTGACCCGGCCCGGCTTCACCCAGTCCCTGGTGGGGGGCATCTCATTTAATTCATATAAGTAGTCATATAAGCTCTCCCGTTCCCGACTATCTGTCTGTCTGTCTATCTGTCTGTCTGTATGACCGGGCCTGGCTTCACCCAGTCCCTGGTGGGGAGCATCTCATTTAATTCATATACGTAGTCATATAAGCTCTCCCGTTCCCGACTATCTCTTTGTCTGTCTATCTGTCCCGGCCCGGCTTCACCCAGTCCCTGGTGGGGAGCATCTAATTTAATTCATATACGTAGTCATATAAGCTCTCCCGTTCCCGACTGTCTATCTGTCTGTCTGACCCGGCCCGGCATCACCCAGTCCCTGGTGGGGAGCATGTCATCTAATTCATATAAGTAGTCAAATAAGCTTCCGTTCCCGATGTGTATGTGTGTGAGTAAAGTGTGGGAGTTTGTTCATACTAGTTTCAATACTAACGTAAGACATTTTGTATGTGTCTAGATGTGAGGAAGTGTGAGTGTATGTGGAGGATGTGTGTGAGTGTGGGGATATGTGTGGGTGGGGGTGTGTGGGTGGGGGTATGCATTTGGATGGGTTGGGGTGTGTGGGTTTTGATGGGTAGTGGTATTTGTGAGTGTTGGTGGGATGTGTGGATGGATGTGTGGGGGTGAAAGTACGGGTGTTGGAATGGGTGTGGGGGATGTGTGTATGGGTGGAGGATATATGTATGGGACGGATGCAGGGGATGTGTGTTTATGT